>SJXQ01000626.1:128838-159655 GCA_006408695.1 Aepyceros melampus
CGACCCTTTCTGGTTTCCCAGGCCAGCTCAGCTGGGCATCCCCAGGGTGGGGCTCTGAGGGTGCTGTGTTTCCAGAGCTCCCCCTCCTCCCACCTGTAGCAGGCGGGGGGCCAGCTCCCAGGCAGCCCCCTGGCATCGCCCAGGTGCAGGCCTGCCTGCTCTGACCCAGAGGCGCTGAAGGTGGCCATCCCAGTTCAGTCCCCCGGCCCCGGCCCAGGAATGGGCTCGGGCAGGGGCGTGTTTGGCTGCCCCAGAAGCGTCTGTCCCCAGCCTCTGGGAGTCGGCGGTGGTTTCTGGTGCTGGCCCTCGCAGGCCCCCTTAGCACCACTCGGGGAGGAGGTGGGCTCAGCTGGTTTTGAAGTTTTGCATGTCTGCGGCTGCAGTCCCAGGAGCCTGTCAGGGTCACGCTGGTTATTTCAGCGGATGGGGCTCGGCTCGGCAGCTAGGATGGTCCTGAATAAAAATGGGAAAGCCAGAGCTGTTCCTCCGTCAGCGGGCTTGGCAGCTGGGGACGTTGAAAGGACAGGTCTGCTGGTCTCGGGAGACCGGCTCTGTGCAGCCCCTCTGCTGTCTGTGGGCACTAAACCAGCCCCTGCGTGTGCCACTCTGGGTGGCAGCCCGCCTGGAGGACCGCCCGCCACTCGGGAGAGTCGAGAGAATGCCGACACCCCCGCTCGGTACAGGGGGTCGGGGACCCCGAAGATCTACCTCCTTGCCCCATCCCCGGCACCCCGTTCGGCCTCAGCCTTGGCCAGGACTGTCCTTACTGGGCAGGGCAGTCATCCACTTCCAACCTTGGCCGTCTCCTCCACGCGCTGCGCTCCCAGCCAAATTGTTTTATTTTTTTCCAAGCATCGCTTTGCACATGTCACCACTCTCCTTAAAACCATCCTTCCGGGGTCTCCTGCACGTAAACCCCCCGTTTCAGCGAACCCGGGTCACCCCCAACCCCAGCAAGCCTCCTGAGCCCCCGCCAGTCCCTCCCATCGGCCTCAGCTACTTCCTGCTCGCCTCTCGTTTCTAACGCGTGCTCTCTTTCTCCCCCACCCCCGTCTCCTTCCTTTTCTGATGATTTCTGTAACACAGGGGCAAGACTCCTTTCCTGAAGGGTTGACAGACTCGTACAAAACCATGGTCAGACCAGGCAAGCACTTTTTTTCAGAAGATTCTTCAGTTCATGTTCTTTCCTTGTTTTCTTACGTGTTTTTAAATCCTTCTTCTGAGACTCTCAGACAGTGCAATGTTATAAGAGGCCATCCTGGTGGTATTTGAATCGTCCTTGAGTTTCGTTGTTGGATTTTGTTTTATTGTCTTACGTTTTTTCCTTTTAGCGGACATTGTTGACTGTTGTAAAGCCCCAGTTCTTGGTTCTGTTTACTAATCGAATTGTTTTGTCAAAGTACATGTATTCTGCTCTTTTCTTTATCTTTTTAGTTACTTAAATTAATGCTTTACATTTCTAAGATTATTTAGGTGATTAATAATTTTTAATATTTCTAGTAAACGTGGGTACTTCGGTCTATGTCTTCTTGCAGTTAGAGCTTTTTCTGGTCTATGATGTTGACGTGTTTTTTTTTTTTTTCCTCTTAGGAATTTCCCTTTGACCCCATTATTATTATTTTAATTAGTATAAGAATTACTATTTTAAAATTAATCCTAATCCTAATCCCAGTGATGACTGCTTAAGTCATTGCTGTTACTTGTTGTATGTGGTGGTGTCAGGATTTCTAAGTGTCCATCGAATTCTCTGCGCCTGAACTCATTATCAGTTTTTATACAGCACTTGTGTACCCTCAGGAAATGTGTTTTTACTCCGTCAGTTCAGGTCGTTACATCAATCTTTATGTTATTTTGCTCCAGTCTGCACTTGCTCTAACCTGTCTTTCCTTCAGGGTCTGAGGACGCCTGGCAGCCGGTGAGCATGCCGGGGTTCGGGGGTTGTGGGCCCGAGGACGGAGCATGGCCGAGTGGGTGTGTGCAGGGATGGGCTATTCTGGGAGGAAGCCTGTAGCCCTTGAAGCGCCGTGTGGCCCCACGGTAGGTCGAACACTCACTTCCTGGTCAAATTGCAGTCTGGCGTTGTGTGCTGCTTCATGTATTTCTGCTCTGCCTTAGTTTCTATTCTGTTTGATGTGTGCTGTTTATGCTTTGTTAGTCATGCCGTTCTCTTGATGGACAGGGTATACACGGTCAAGTAATTACCGTATTTGGAGCAGATGTCTGTTCAACAGAGATGAACTGGAAACCTGTGCCTTTGCACGCCCTCTTTGCCTCTTTTAATGCTTCTAGCTTCAACTTCTCTTTTCCAAACATCATAATGGAAACCCCTTGCTTTTTTTTCTTCTTAATTTGCATCTGCACGAGAGTTTATTTAGCTTGGCATTTTATTTTTAAAATTTGTGTATATATTTTTGCTGTATATTGGTAACTTATAAACAGCAAATTATTGGATTTTGCTTTCTGATTCTTTCTGTAATTCTTTTTACATAAGAAGTTCTCCTGTTAGTAACACGACTGTTGAGAGTGAGGCATGATTTATTTCCAGCTCAGCATGCATTGGCTCGGTTAACCCCCAAAGGTCACGCTCATCATCTCTGTGAGTTACTGTCCGAGTGTGGAGCGTCCCGTCTAGGCCGACGAGAGAGCCACCATCGGGCACACCTGCCCCTCCTCCTGGTCTGGTCAGTGCGGGCTCTGTCCTGAGGCCGCTCCTGACGTCACAGCCTGGTGCTTCAGCGACCCCGGCTGTGCCGCAGAGGCTGTGCCGGCACTGCCCAGCCCCGACTGCCCGGCAGACTGAGGGCACAGGTGCTTCTCACACTGTTAGTGTTTGAAATATTCTTTTGATTTTCTACCCTAACTCCCAAAGATCATTCAACATAACCTAGAATGTTACGTGGTGCTTTATTACATTTTAGAAAAGTTTCAGCAAATACCACGAGATGCAGCAAAGAACTAGATGTCACAGATCAGGCCCCCTGCATGAGGGAGCCCACACAGTCACGTGGGAGACGGGGACCCTCTCCCACCCTGTCTGTCCCAGGATGGTCCCCTCACCTGCCCCCTTCTCCCTTGGCTCTCCTGTGGCGGGGGTCAGCCACCATCACAGCTGCAGAGGCTCAAGAAAGGGAGTCGCCCTGGCCGCTCCTGTGGCAGGAGGGAAGCGAGGGCAGCAGTTTACCGCAGGTAAAGTGGTCTTGGATCAGCTCAGCCGGCCACCGCGGAGTCGGGGGGACAGTTCAGTGGGAGGCAGGAGCCCCCACTAGAGCTGCCGGGACTTCTCAGAGGCGACAAGGGGGTTCAGAGGTTCAAGCGGCCTCTTGCGTGGCTCCTGGGGCCACGCGGCTGCTCGCCGGATCACGGGTATCTGGATGTGTGCGCCATGGACATGCACCACCCTTGGGGGGTAAGAGGAGGGGAAAGGCAGCCCCTTTCTTTTGGGAGACCCCCTCTTCAGTGTCTGATAACCGGGAAACCAAGTCAGAAGGTGGTCTGGGGGTGCTGAGCGGGGTGTCCCACACTACAGGCCACACACTCACCCAGCCTCCGGGACTGCGGTGGGGCTGAGCGCTGGAAACTCACCCACGTTTGCTACCCCTTCCCCCAAGGCCATCCCGGAGCAGCTGCCTGCGTCCTCACGCCTGGCCCCTCCTCTCTGGTCTAACCCCCTGAGGGTGGGCTGGGCCGCTGGCTGTGTGCAGGTGCGAGGTCCTGCCCCGGAGAAGCCCCAGCAGAGCCCAGAGGACGGGAGTGGAGCGGGCAGGTGAGCCCCGGAGTCTCGAGGGGCCAGAGCGAAATGCTGCGCTGTGTCCCCGGAAGGCAGCTTCCCATGAAACCTTCGATAGAGGCCAGACCACCAGCTGATCTGCTGTGGAGGCGTGGATTCCTCGAGGAGCGAATGGTGACTGGGTTCTACCTGGACCCGGGACTTCTGCTTGTATTATAATCTTCCCCCACCGCCCCTCCAGGGATCTGGAAAACGGAGGCCTGGGCTGGACGGAAGCTTCCTCCAAGATTCCTTAATGAAGGGATTCGAAGAGAAACTTAGGGTGGGCAGTAATCTGTGGGGGACGGAGCGGGGAGCGCTGGTGTAGCGGTTGTACTGTTGCTACTGGGCCGGTTTGGACGTGTTTCCCGCTTCAAGAAGCGGGCCCAGACACCGAGATGCCAGGTTTGCAGCAGAGAGCGGGCTCCTCCGCGAGGCAGCCAGGCAAGGAGACCCGGGCACGCTCCGGAAGCCGCCTCCCTGCGGGCGCGGGCTGGGCGCTCGCGGATGGAGACCAGGCAGCCGGCGGCGCGGCGCGGGGAGCCTGCGCGCGGAGAGCGTGGGCAGGGGCGGCGCCGCGGCCGCGCGGGACCCGAGCTCCGCCTCTGCGCTCGCCGCGCGCGGGGGGCGGGGCCTCCAGGGCCCGGCCACGCCCAGTGGGCGGGGCGGCCGTCCCTCCAGTCCTAAGCTCAGCTCCAGCCAGGCGCCGCTGGGTCCCGCTTCCCAGAGAGCAACCCGGGCGGGTATTTGATCGTTCTGGCCTCGTGACTGGAGGACACGCGAGTCTTTTTTAAGACTTGATTAAATCTAATCAAGGCCCTTGATCAGCGCGGGCAGGCGGAATGGATTTGATCACGACCCGCAGTTTCCCCATCTCAGGGGCCGCCCTCACCCCCACCTACCCTACCGAAGGTGGGGGCATCGGGGCTGAGATCTGGGGTGACACATAAAATCAGGTGAAGTCTTGGGACAGGGGGCCGATTCCAGGTCCTAGGGTGCAGGAAAAACCTACCTGGCCCCTGGCTAGACAGCGTGGAGGGCGTGGCCCGGGCTGGTGCACAGAAGTGGCCCCCAACTGGCCAGAAGGTGTGGGAGCCCAGGGCGGGTCTACTGCAGAAGGGGTCGCCTGGTGGACAGAGTGGGGCCTGAGTGCCCGCTGACTGGTCCGTCAGGGCTGCTGAGCAGACACGGGGCCATCTCCCCATCATCACTGGCTCCTGTGCTCCATAGAAGGGAGGGAAACCGGGAAAGCAAAGGCGCTTTATGGCCACTTTTGTGTTTCGCGTTCTTCTAGCACCGTCTGCCGGCAGAACGCGGCATTGCACCCGCTGGCCAACCCTCGGGTCCGGCTTGGATGCCCCCATCCTTGTCTTGGAGGTCTCACCTCTCAACAGTTCCCCTGGGAAGAATGTCGGAAAGATGCGACCTTGACCCGGAGCTCGGTGGAGAGGGTGCCCTGTGTTCTTTCCGCGACTGCTTGGAGTGGAGGTGCCTCATGTTGGGCTGGGGACGCGAGGAAGGAAACAGGTCACGATTGAGATGCTCTAGACAGACTGTCCCTGCCCTTGTCAAATTTCAGTAGATTTTTTTGAATAAATATTTCATTTTTTGGTATGCCATTAGGTCTATTTCCAGACACTTTAAATATATTGAAAGAGTTTCAATATTTATATAAAAATATTATTTCATAGAATGTATACAAAGCAACAGTTAGAACTGGACATGGAACAACAGACTGGTTCCAAATAGGAAAAGGAGTACGTCAAGGCTGTATATTGTCACCCTGCTTATTTAACTTATATGCAGAAATAACTTATATTTCTCTTATATCATGAGAAACGCTGGGCTGGAGGAAGCACAAGCTGGAATCAAGATTGCCAGAAGAATATCAATAACCTCAGATATGCAGATGACACCACCTTTATGGCAGAAAGTGAAGAAGAACTAAAGAGCCTCTTGATGAAAGTGAAAGAGGAGGGTTAAAAAGTTGGCTTAAAGCTCAACATTCAGAAAACTAAGATCATGGCATCCGGTCCCATCCCTTCATGGCAAATAGATGGCAAACAGTGGAAACAGTGACTGACTTTATTTTTCTTGGCTCCAAAATCACTGCAGATGGTGATTGCAGCCATGAAATTAAAAGATGCTCACTTCTTGGAAGGAAGGTTATGACCAACCTAGACAGCATATTAAAAAGCAGAGACATTACTTTGCCAACAAAGGTCCGTCTAGTCAAGGCTATGGTTTTTCCAGTGGTCATGTATGGATGTGAGAGTTGGACTATAAAGAAAGCTGAGTGCTGAAGAAGTGATGCTTTTGAACTGTGGTGTTGGAGAAGACTCTGGAGAGTCCCTTGGACTGCAAGGAGATCCAACCAGTCCATATCCAGGTTTGATGCAGGATGCAGGATGCTTGGGACTGATGCACGGGGATAATCCAGAGAGGTGTGGGGTGGGAGAGGGGAGGAGGGGGTCGGTATTGGGAGCTCATGTACACTCGTGGCGGATTCATGTCAATGTATAGCAAAACGAAGACAGTATTGTAAAGCAAAACAAACTAAAAAATAAAAATTAATTAAAAAAACAAGAATACACAGAAGAACTGTACAAAAAAGATCTTCACGACTGATCCAGATAATCACAGTGGTGTGATCACTCATCTAGAGCCAGACATCCTGGAATGTGAAGTCAAGTGGACCTTAGAAAGCATCACTACAAACAAAGCTAGTGGAGGTGATGGAATTCCAGTTGAGTTGTTTCAAATCCTGAAAGATGATCCTGTAAAAGTGCTACACTCAATATGCCAGCAAATGTGGAAAACTCAACAGTGGCCACAGGACTGGAAAAGGTCAGTTTTCATTCCAACTCCAAAGAAAGGCAATGCCAAAGAATGCTCAAACTACCACACAATTGCACTCATCTCACATGCTAGTAAAGTAATGCTCAAAATTCTCCAAGCCAGGCTTCAGTAATACATGAACTGTGAACTTCCAGATGTTCAAGCTGGTTTTAGAAAAGGCAGAAGAACCAGAGATCAAATTGTCAACATCCGCTGGATCATGGAAAAAGCAAGAAAGTTCCAGAAAAAACATGTATTTCTGCTTTATTGACTATGCCAAAGCCTTTGACTGTGTGGATCACAATAAACTGTGGACAATTCTGAAAGAGATGGGAATACCAGACCACCTGACCTGCCTCTTGAGAAATCTGTCTGCAGGTCAGGAAGCAAAGTTAGAACTGGACATAGAACAACAGACTGGTTTCAAATATGAAAAGGAGTACATCAAGGCTGTATATTGTCACTCTGCTTATTTAACTTATATGCAGAGTACATCATGAGAAACACTTGACTGGGAGAAACACTTGACTGGAAGGAACAGAAGCTGGAATCAAGATTGCCGGGAGAATATCAATAACCTCAGATATGCAGATGACAGCACCCTCATGGCAGAAAGTAAGGAGGAATTGAAAAGCCTCTTGATGAAAGTCAAAGTGGTAAGTGAAAAAGTTGGCTTAAACTTCAACATTCAGAAAACAAAGATCATTGCATCCAGTCCCATCACTTCATGGGAAATAGATGGGGAAACAGTGGAAACAATGTCAGAATTTGTTTTTTTTTGGGCTCCAAACTCACTGCAGATGGTGATTGCAACCATGAAATTAAAAGATGCTTACTCCTTGGGAGAAAAGTTATGACCAACCTAGATAACATATTCAAAAGCAGAGACATTACTTTGCAAAAAAAAAGGCCGTCTAGTCAAGGCTATGGTTTTTCCAGTGGTCATGTATGGATGTGAGAGTTGGACTGTGAAGAAAGCTGAGAGCCAAAGAATTGATGCTTTTGAACTGTGGTGTTGGATAAGACTCTTGAGAGTCCCTTGGACTGCAAGGAGATCCAAACAAACAGTCCATTCTGAAGGAAATCGGACCTGGGATTTCTTTGGAAGGAATGATGCTAAAACTGAAGCTCCAGTACTTTGGCCGCCTCATGCGAAGAGTTGACTCATTGGAAAAGTCCCTGATGCTGGGAGGGATTGGGGGCAGGAGGAGAAGGGGACGACCAAGGATAAGATGGCTGGATGGCATCATGGACTGAATGGACGTGAGTCTGCGTGAACTCCGGGAGTTGGTGATGGACAGGGAGGCCTGGCGTGCTGTGATTCATGGGGTCACAAAGTTGAACACGACTGAGCAACTGAACTGAACTTGTTAACACTTTGTAATTTCCTTTTTTTCTTTTTTTTTCCTTTTTTGATGCTAGCCATCCTAATGTGTGTGAAGAGGTATATTCCCTAAGGATATTGTACATCTTTTTGTGTGCTTATTGACTATTTGTATGCCTTCTCAGAGAAATGGTTATTCAACTACTTTGTTCATTTATAATCTGTTTGGTTTCTGCTGCACCTGAGTTGTAGGAATTATTCATATATCTGTATATTAGCTCCTTTATCAGATATGTGATTTGCAAATACTTCTACTCATTCTGTGGAGTGCTTTTCACTGTTTTTTAAATATCCTCTTATAAGCAAAAATTTAGATTCTGAGGTAGTTCATTGTATTTATTTATTTTTTCCTTTGTTCCTGTTCTTTTGGTGTCATATCCAAGAAATCTATGCAGACCTTCAGTAATTAGCAGGGCAAGTTCTGAGACCTGACATCAGCCCATGGTAAAGGCAAACATTTTTCTCAAGGTTTTGAGCATATGTTCTTCCTAGGCCTTAATATGTGCCTTTAACTAGCTCCCTGGTATACACAGCTACATTTAAATGTCTAGCCTGCTCCTTCTTGGGACATGAGCTGTTTTGTTGTATTACCCAATGAATAGTCTCTTGCCCTAGGCATCTCTTGCCCTCCTAAGAGATTTCCCTAAATTGTGCCTTCAGCTCCTGGAATCTTTTCCCAGATTGACATCTAATCTGTGCCACATTTGGCCCTGAGCTATATGGCACAGAGACCAATCAGGAGCCTTCTAAACAGGTTAGCACACTGCAAATTTGGCTCTCTCTGCTCTCTCCAGGTTTCATAACGTAGGCCGCATGTGCTTCTGCTTCTCTCAACACACCCTGTGCCCTGCAGGGGAGGGAATGGGGCAAGGGTGAGCAAAAATGCCGCAGAATTTTCCAACTTTCTGAATGTGACTCTTTCTTGATTGAGTGCTCACTTGGCTACTGCAGTTTGCTGACTGATTTTCAGAGCTCTATGAAGTCACATTAATCAGTCTGTAGTTATTTATCTGACATTTCCATGAGGGAAAAAGAGCCTGGGACTTCCTATTCTACCATCTTGCTCCAGGTTCTCCTGCTGCTGCTGCTGCTGCTGCTGCTGCTGCTAAGTCACTTCAGTCGTGTCCGACTCTGTGTGACCCCATAAACGGCAGCCCACCAGGCTCCCCTGTCCCTGGGATTCTCCAGGCAAGAACACTGGAGTGGGTTGCCATTTCCTTCTCCAATGATGAAAGTGAAAAGTGAAAGTGAAGTTGCTCAGTCATGTCTGACTCTTCATGACCCCATGGACTGCAGCCCACCAGCTCCTCCATCCATGGGATTTTCCAGGCAAGAGTTCTGGAGTAGGTTGCCATTGCCTTCTCCGCCAGGTTCTCCTATCAGTGTTTTTAATATCTGCATCTACAACGTCTAGGAACAAAGAGAACAAATAACTTTCAGATAAAGGGTAAAAATGTTGGAAATGTGTAGTACCAGGACTACAGTAACTGATCCATTGGATATTTGCTTCTCTGTAGATTGCATGCTGCCCAAGTTTCATAATGAAATCTCATTTAATATCATTTATCACAATTTTACTGCCAATCTCTAGTAGTTCAGATGGTAAAGAATCTGCCTGCAATGCAGGAGGCCTGGGTTCAATCTCTGGGTTGGGAAGATTCCCCTGGAGAAGGAAATGGGAACTCACTCAGCATTCCTGTCTGGAAAATTCCATGGAGAGAGGACCCTGGCAGGTTACAGTCCATGGGGTTACAAAGAGTCGGACACAGCTAAGTAACTAACACTTTCACTTTCATCGTGATTTTTACCAAGAACACAGCTCACGTCGTGACAAATGATTGCTATTGACAACATTTTCCATAAGCATTCCAAAGCTCTGAGTGCTAGTGAAGAGACTTCTTTTGTTTAGAATATTTTAACAGATATAGCCTTGGTCATCTAACAGAATATTAAGTTTCATGGCCAAAAAGAGGTATGTGTAGCTATTTTCAGTCCACTGCCTTCCTTTCCCCAAATAAAACTAATATTGGCAGCTGCCTATTTCTCTTGTGGATTAATGTGTTTATGGAAATGGGAGATAGGTAGATACAGAGATTCATTTAAATTATAACTACAAATAAAATTACAGGTAAGGATGCTTTCTTCTCTTCTTGCCCTCCCAGAATCAGATAATATGATGTCATGTGTATAATCAATGTTGTCCTTTACTGCTCAAAACAGAAAGCTGTGGAAATAATGGTGGACATCCCTAACTGTCTGGGACTAACTTGGGAAAATCAATCTGAAAATAAGAAGATGCAACTCTGAATGGAAAGGATGTTTCTCAGGGACCATTGCTTCTTACAAGCATTACAATCCTCATATTCCTCCACCAGGCTCACAGTTCAGTAGTGATTTTTAATCTTACCTGATTGGAGCCAAGAGGAGCAATTGGAAAACTAATTGGATCAATATAAATAGTCAGCACTATATAATTCACCCATAGAAAAAAAGGAAATACAGAATTCCTAAGCCCACTGCTCCTCAAATAACACTATTTTCATTCTCTGTTACCTATGTTATGAGTTGATGATGAGTAACAATTTATCATATATGTGTGTGCACACACATATGTGTATCATGTAGCATGATTTTTATATTGTATACACGTATGTGTATATAATATATATTTTATATGCATAAGTATATGAAATACAAAATGAATGTAGGTAATATAAAAATATTTTACAGTTTAATAGGCATACAACAATTTGAATGGACACTGACGTTGTGTTCAAGAATGGTTATGGAGGATTCCCTCAAACTAATTGCTATTCCTTTAAATAAGAGATCTTTCTTAGAAAGGTTGAAGCGGGAGAAGGGAGACATAAGTGACTTGAGTCAATAGGATGGAAACATTTTACTATTATTGAATCATGCACTGACAAGCTGAATGCTGGCAGAATCTTTAGACCTATATCACAATTTGTCCCCCTTGATACCATCATATATAAAACTAAAGACACCCAATATATAAATAGAGTGTTATACTGTATATTTTATAACAACTTACTCAGTTGGCAAACAGACTTTGTGATTATTATGTTAAAGACAGAGAAACTGAGAGTTGGTAAGGTGAAACTATTTGCTTGAGATAACAAAGCTTTAATGATTTATATTTTATTACACAGCTGAAGTTATAGGGAACAGCCTTCCTGTATATATATATATATATATATGCATCATGGGGAAATCTGTTAATCATTAAGTCAGTAAAGAATTGGTTAAGTCAGCAAGACTTAGTCAGAAAGACCTAATTTAGCAAAATTATCAGTGAACTAAGAATCAGGAAATCTAGACTCTCGCTCGTCTGTGTTACATATTACCTGCTTAATTGTGATTATATCTTTTGACTTCTTTGAAACTTGGCTTCAGTTTTTACCAGGATGATTGTATTTGATTTTGCCATAATCCTTATTATTTATAAAGGAATTCCAAGATAGTGAGAATGCAAAGCTTTACCTCCTAAAGAAATCAATTTAGAAGGATATCTTTCCCCAACCCCTGAAATGAAAATACAGGACCAAATGGATGTTCTGATCAAGATTTGAAACTTGAGAACCTGACACAAAGGAATAGTGTTCATAAGAGACTATTTTTAATGCCATCAATGGCACACTTAAAAGTTGAGTGACATGGTGGTCTGTGCTTGGATTCAACAGGGTCCAGGACCATTGCACCAAATGCCTAGGTTTGAAAGCTGTAGACAGTGCCAGAATAATGTCCTGGGGTGTTTGTTCACGTGGCAAGGTTAAGCCCACCTAGTTTCTGCCTAAACCTATCTCCAGCCTTCTAATTAATTCCATGTGCTACTTGACACCATTTCACAGAACTATTTTTTGTTAAGTTAAAGAGAAATCTGTGCACTGTGAGCAATTAGCAAGGGATTAATCTCCAAAACTGGAAAAGGCAATGGCAACCCACTCCAGTACTCTTGCCTGGACAATCCCAGGAACGGCAGAGCCTGGTGCACTGCCAGCTATGGGCTCGCACAGAGTCGGACATAACTGAAGTGACTTAGCAGTAGCAATCTACAAAATATACAGCTCATGTAGCTCAATATCAAAAAACAAAACAAATACCAAACAAAAAATTAGCAGACGATCTAAACATGTATTTCTCCAAAGACACATAGGTGATCAAAAAGCATATAAAAAAGATGCTCAATATCACTATTTACTGGAGAAATCCATAGCAAAAATGCAATGAGGTATCACCTCACTTCAATCAGAATGGCCAAGATCAAAATATCAACAGCAATAAATTCTGGAAAGGATGTGGAGAAAAGGGAACATTCCTGCACTGTTGGTGGGAATGCAATTTTGTATGGTCACGATGGAGAACAGTATGGATATTCCTACAAAAAGCTAAAAGCAGAGTTACCACATGGTTCAGAAATCCCTCTCCAGACCATATATCCAGAGAAAAACATAACTCACAAGTATGCATACACCCAGATGTTCATTTTGGCACTACTTATAATAGCCGGGACATGGTAGCAACCTAAATGTCCACTGACAGAAGAATGGATAAAGACGATGTGGTACTTGGATGCTTCTTAGCTGTCTCAGTGGTAAAGAATCTGCCTGCCTTGCAGGAGATGCAAGAGACGTGGTTTTGATCTCTGGATTGGGAAGACCCACTGGAGTATGCAATGGCAACCCATCCCAGTTTCCTTGCCTCAAAAATTCCATGGAAAGAGGAGCCTGTCGAGCTGTAGCCCATGCAGTCTGAAAGAGTCAGACATGACTGAGAGAGTGAGCACCGTTACATGCATACAATGAAATATTACTCAGCCATAACAGGAAAGGACTTCCCCAGTGGCTCAGTGGTAAAGAATCCACCTGGAATTCAAAAGATGCGGGAAGCGGTTTGTTTCCTGAGTTGGGAAGACCACTTAGAGGAGGAAATGGCAACTTGCTCCAGTATTCTTTCTGGGAAAATCCCATGGGCAGTGGAGCCTGGCAGGCTACGGTGCATGGGGTCACAAAGAATCAGCTATGACTGAGTGACAGAGACTGCATGCACGTGCTGAAATTAATGATATGTATGCACCTAAAATGTTTTCAGGTGTTAGCATCAGAGCTAGAGATATTGGGTAGCTGTCAATTGTTTATTTCATTTGGTTGCCTGAAGTTTGCTTACTGTTATTCCACACTGAATAAATTTGAATCCAACTGTTTCTTCATAAAAGTTATAGAAAGGAACTAACTCAACATATATTTTTTAAGTGTCTTCTGTATCTAGCACTCTTTTAGATGCTGGCTAAATTTCAGTAAAAAAACAATCATCTCTGCCCTCATGGAGCTTAGAATTCTGTGGATAGGGACAAACAATAAAGACTTAAAATTTTTTGAGTAGTGATAAATTCCATGAAAGTGAAAATGTTTGTCACTCAGTTGTGTCCAACTCTCTGACCCCAAGGAGTGTAGCCACCAGGTTCCTCTGTCCATGGATTCTCCAGGCAAGAATACTGGAGTGGGTTACCATTTCCTTCTCCAAGGGATCTTCCCAACCCAGGGATTGAACCCAAATCTCTTGCATTACAGACAGACTCTTTACCAACTAAGCCTCCAGGGTCTACAGTAAAAAGTAAAAACTGGTTAGAGGATTAGTGAGTTCAGGTTAAAGGATTAACTTCATCTCAATATACCTTTGAAAAATATCCCAGAAGTCCCTAAAGTTCTCCCTCTCTATTGAAATAATAAAAATCAATGCATTTTGATATTATTATATTATTGAAATTACAAAACCAATGCCATTTCTTTAAGAGGATCACAGAAATTATTGTCACCAAGCATATGTGAAAGATTCAGGCATATGGATATTTGATTATGATCAGAGCAAGAGGTCAGTGATCATGGATGATGGTAGGCAGCGATTTAAACTTAATCAAATGGTATTTACAAATATGGTTGCTATTCCAGACATGGCCTTTTTCTGGAAAAAAAAAATCACATGATCTCTGACACGTGGGCCATTTTTTTTCTCTGCAATAACAAAGAACATCTTAACAGGTTCAAATGACAGAATACACAGTCCTTTTCTGATCCTTTGCTACAATTTAATTGACAGAGATGTCTACCACCTCACCATTCAGGGACCATCATTGTCTAGAATGACATTGATTTATCAGGTATGAACATGAGTTTGAGCAAACTCCAAGAAATGGTGAAGGACAGGGAAGCCTGGCATGCTGCAGTTCATAGGGTAACAAAGAGCTGGACACGACTTAGTGACAAAACAACAGCCACCACTAGAAAGCGGAAAGTAGAATGCTAAAAGTTTGGGTAAAACTGTACACCTGGAGGGTAAGAATGAGTTACATGTGTACTATATATAAGAAGTTGTCAGAGTGTGTTTTCTGGATGTACAGTAGCGTGTAGAATGAGGTGGAAGTGGTGGTGGTTCAGCTAGATCCTAATTAGCTTCAGGTGGCTTCATCTTCAGCTTATGTGTGGGTGGGCTGCCGATAGCTTGCCAGTGTACCTTACTCTTGAGAATTTGCTCTCATTATTTGGAAATCTTCTTAGCACAGCCTGTCACTGAGGCAGTTGAGAATTGCCCTGAGGTTGCCCCGATCCTGGGCCAGCCTACAGCCCATGACCGATTGATAGGGAGGCAGGAAAGTCAGCCCCATTGCCTCAATGTGACACAGCTCTCCACTGTCATTTATGTCCAATCCAAAGCTACACCTGAAGTGAAGTCACTCCTTTCTTGATTTTGCTTTCCACACACCTTCAATAAATCATCTACACAAGAATCCCTGCCTATCTCAGGCTCACTTACGGGAAACCAGATCTTAGAAAGTCATATGGGGATACAACCTACAAAGCAAATAGCAATTTCCAATCTTCAACTGAAATTCATGTTGACAGTACCCAATTTGGTAGTCTGTGACTGCTAAGAAATATACTTCAGAAAAACTTTCTTCCACATAGATTAAAATATTTTTAGTTAAATCTTTTAAAACTATATAACATCAATACATGATTACAAACAATTTTACATATATTACCAATTGACCCTTACAGTAACTCTGAAATACTGAAGTGGCAAATACTAGGAACAATATTTATTGATGATAAAATTAAGAAATTAAGGTTTTAAAAGTCTAAGTGTCTTGCCTAAGATTACATCTAAGGTCAGTGTCAGAATCATAGGTAAATAATAGGTTTTTATTTCCTAAGCAAAGTATTCATCATTCTATATCTAGCTGTCTTTCAGGTTATCATTTACTATATAAAATCTAATTAAGCAGAAAGTTTGGTAAACACACATTCATACACACACGTACCTTTCTGCAGTAGATCTGTGATCTCTTATTCACAAACAATCAAGTAAAGATGTCACAACTATGAGTTTATAGCACAACTATGTATACATTTATAAGCCTACTGCCAACACAATTCATTTCCTGAATGAATCATTTTCATGTCTCTGAAGTTATCCTTAAAATGTATGTCTACTTTGAAAAGTTTATCTTGCCAAAGCTTCTCTATTAGGAGTGAAAATATGTGTATTCCAATCTTCATGCTGATACTTTAATAAAAGTACAGATAAATTCAAGTTTTCACAGATGGTTATGTAATTGCCAAGATTGAAAAGAGTGCCCTGATCCATCCTCCACTGATTTATCTTGTATTCCCTGGTTTCTTAAGCTTAAATCCTAAATTTTGAATCAATGGAAATGAAAAGGCTTCTTCCATCAATGACGATTCTAAAGTAGAAAGAAGGAAAGGCATGCAATTGTTGGGGGCTTTCAATGCTCAATAAACTGTTTAAGATATTTCATTTATGATAAAAACATGTTTTTCTCCCAACTAGTGAGCCAATAATTGATTTTCCTTTTTAAAGTCTAAACGAAGTCCCTGTGGCAAAATATTTTCTAAAGAAAATAATACATCTACTCAACTTTCTTAGAGAATATGGGTGATATAGCGTATATTGCACTTCATCTTTTCAGGCTTGCATGAAATTGGCAAACACATGAAGGAACCAGATGCAAGGATGTTGAGGGCTACTTTTTGGACAACGAGGTTTTTCTGTCACAGAGGCCACATATCCTCTTCTGCTTGGACCATCACTTACAAGTTCAATGATGCTTTCCATAGGGCAACATCAAGCAGTTATTGAAATGGCTGTCAGCTTCACCTAGCTATACTTGTCTTGCAGGGGCGACAGGCCACATCGAGTAAGTGGAAGTTTGCATTTATTTATAAAGATCTGGATTGACATCAATATTTCCAGTAACTTGTGTGAGTTGGACTTTTTGCTTCAGGTGAATGGATGTTGAATCTATTCTAATATAAATAAGATACAAATCTCAATGTTCTCTTCAAAATGTTGAGATACTGAATACAGGGCCAATGACAGCCACAACTGTATCTGACAAAAGAAAGATATCTTACTAAAGTATTTCTTGGTTGTTGTTTAGTCATTAAATTGTGTCAACTCTTTTTTGACCCCATGGACTGTAGCTCATGAAGCTCCTCTGTCCATGGGATTGTCCAGGCAAGAATACTGGAGTGGGATTGCCATTCCCCTCTCCAGTGTTTCTAGATTACAAGTTGCCAAACAATCCTATTAGTTAAAAGCAAAAGACAAAATTTGCACATAAGGGAGAAATTTTAGATTTGTGCATGTTTAGAAAAGTACCTAAAACTATCAAATGTGTCTCATCTGTTTGTTTGTTATCAATTGTTTAGTCATTTGGGGAAGTTGAATGAAAGGCATAATCTTAAATCAAAGTACTTTAGCAACTGTAATACTATTTCCACTACCTAGTGCATATTTTAAAGGCCAAAAGCAAACATTTTTTGTGGATAAAATACTGATAATTTTAGTAACCAATTAGGAATGGAAATCAAGTGTTTCCAAAGAGGTCAGGCATATTCTGGTACCTCATTTAAAAATATAATTTTGCCCCAAGTCAGCCTCCCCAAAAAAGGAGGCTGAGATGAGACTCAAATTTAACACAGGAGTTTATACTGGCTCTTTTGGGATTAACACAGGCCCCACTGTCCTCCTTACTTAAAATGTCTCTAACTCTTGGTGAGCTATGACAGATCAAACCAGTCAGTTCTAAAGGGAATCAACACTGAATACTCTCTGGAAGGACTGATGCTGAAGCTCCAATACTTTGGCCACCTGATGTGAAGAGCCAACTCATCAGAAAAGCCTCTGATGCTGGGAAAGATTGAAGGCAGGAGGAGAAGGGGATGACAGAGGATGAAATGGTTGGATAACATCACCTACTAAAACAGACGTGAGTTTGAGCCAGATCCAGGAGATGGCGAAGGATAGGGAAGCCCAGCATGCTGCATGCAGCCCGTGGGGTCACAGAGAGCTGGACACGACTTAGTACTGAACACAATGGCAAAAGTTCAGCTCACTATTTGCAGAGAGGCACTTGATGTGGAAGTAAAGAGACAGATGACCAAGACTATGGAGAGAAGATTATGGAAGCATTAGTTGACTTCAGGACAAATGTTTCTTCCTCTTAGAGGATAGGAGTGGCCTAGAAAATGCAAGTGAATAGGTAGTTCTTATTTGGCTAGAAGTACCGTCTCTGTTCTCAATCACACTAGTCTGGGTCAAACAAGACATAATTCCCCCACCAGCAACCTCCCTGTGCTTAACCCAAGAATATAGTCCAGGCTGCTGCCAAGACCACATGTGTTGGTGATTTCTCAACAAACTCCTTGGAGGCCTACGAATCTTTTCATTTTTCCAACCTATATTACATTCCCATAAAACCAACCTGAAACTGAGAGGAAAGAGAAAATAAAACTCACCTACACCTGGAATTTCTGTTGAATCCCAGTGTGTCAATATATTTGCATTCTAAAGTTTTAACATAGGAAGGCCTATTGTTTTAAGATAGAGTCAGAGAAAAATATTTCATTAATTTGTACCTCAATTTACTAGATTAAAATTAGAAATAATTTTTTCAGCAGGTGAAAAATTTATCCAAAATATACTTATGCCTCAATTCTAAATAATTATATTTTGCTTAGGATTTCAGCTTCCTTAGTGGCTCAGTAGGAGAAGGCAATGGCACCCCACTCCAGTACTCTTGTCTGGAAACTCCCATGGACAGAGGAGCCTGGTGGGCTGCAGTCCATGGGGTTGCGGAGTTGGACACGACTGTGACATCACTTTCACTTTTCACTTTCATGCATTGGAGAAGGAAATGGCAACCCACTCCAGTGTTCTTGCCTGGAGAATCCCAGGGACGGCGGAGCCTGGTGGGCTGCCGTCTATAGGGTTGCACAGGGTCGGACACAACTGAAGCGACTTAGCAGCAGCAGCAGCAGTGGCTCAGTGGCAAAGAATCTGTCTGCAATGCAGGAGACTGGGGTTTGATCCCTAGGTCGGGAAGATACTTGGAGAGGGAAAGGCAATCCACTCTACAGTCCATAGGGTCACAAAGAGTTGGACATGACTGAGCAACTGAACAACAGCAACCAGTATTTTTGCCTGGAAAATTCCATGGACAGAGGAGCCTGACAGCTATAGTCCATGGGGTTGCAAAGAGTCTGACACGACTGAGCGACTAACACATTCATGTACACATAAGGATTTAATGACAAGGATCCACTTTCAGTTCTAAATTGAATTGTATAACTAAATGTCTCTATATGTGTGCTTAGTGTGTGATTTTTTTAAAAAGATAGCTGTCTGTTAGATTTGCCTGCTAATACTTTATTTTTGTAGTATAGCATGCTTATATCATTATAAGTTGAGTTCTTAAAATATTTTTATGCTTATAAGCTTTATAATTAAAATTTATTGTGCTTCAAGTTCACTGATTTTAGTAAACTATGGATATTCTTGAGAGTCCCTTGGACTACAAGGAGATCCAACCAGTCCATTCTGAAGGAGATCAACCCTGGGATTTCTTTGGAAGGAATGATGCTAAAACTGAAGCTGCAGTACTTTGGCCACTTTATGCGAAGAGTTGACTCATTGGAAAAGACCCTGATGCTGGGAAGGATTGGGGGCAGGAGGAGAAGGGGATGACAGAGGATGAGATGGCTGGATGGTATCACAGACTCAATGGACGTGAGTCTGAGTGAACTCCGGGAGTTGGTGATGGACAGGGAGGCCTGGCGTGCTGCGATTCATGGGGTCGCAAAGAGTCGGACACGACTGAGCGACTGAACTGAACTGGATATTATTTTAAGTGAAATCATGAGACATATGGCATTTTCAGGAATATAACTAATAAAAGCTAACAATGTCACCCTGTGCTATAATATTATAAACTCTTCTCTTCTTTTTTAAGTGTAGGATGGTGTGACGTGAAAGTCGCTCAGTCATGTCTGACTCTTTGCAGCCCCATGGACTACAGGCCACAGAATTCTCCAGGCCAGAATACTGGAGAGGGTAGCCTGTACCTTCTCCGGGGATCTCCCCAACCCAGGGATAGAACCAGGTCTCCCACATTGTAGGCAGATTCTTTACCAGTTGAGCTTCCAGGGAAGCTCCAAGATGGTGTGGTGGGGAGTTAAGAATGACTTCAAGTTATAGATCTAAGTTTGTATCTTATCACTTACAAGCAACATAGCAACTGACCTCTTTAAGCTTCAGTGTTTGCATCTGTAAATGAGTATGATAGAACCCATCTTCACCCCTCTGAAAGATTAAAGCAGGAAACAATATTTGAAAATGTTGGTAGAGGATATAAACAATGTCCAATAAAAGGTAGCTATTTTTATTAAATTTAGTAACATTTGAGGACTCAGAAATTGAATTTAAGAAGAAAGTAAATAATTACTGAGAGCATACTAGTAGACACTTCACATGTTACTTAAATTAATCCCCACAGCAAATCCATGAAATAGAATTACTAACACTGTGTTACAAATGAGAAAACCAAGATTAAAAAGATTAAATAACTTATCCACTAAGTGTGCTTGATTTAAAAACATGGTTTTTTCCCCTCAATTATACCATGTTGAGCTGCACCGGTACACCATCCAACTTGGTGCATAGCACTTAAAAAGTTTGATATTTAACATTTTAAATCATGTGTCATCTTGTCCATTGTGGAGAACATCTGGATTGTATTGGTTGCCTAATAATCATTCCCCTTACTAAATAAAGTCTTTATTTTCTTTTGAGAGAGTCTTCTGTCTTATTAGTGATAGAAATATGATTCCAGAATCAACTTCTTGATATGGAGGAAAAGGAGACAAATCCTCCTCTCTCAGACCCTCTAGCCAGCGGGCAGGCACATGGTCTAAACTCTGACCATTCTGAGACTTTGAGTCTTTAGCTGAGGTCCGTGTTCAGATTAGAAGTTTCTTAATCCCCTCAGAGGCAATGGCTCTGAAGCAGCTGTTGCTCTCTCTGCTTTCTATTGTTGTCACTGCAAAGTTCTTCTTCAGCCCCAGCCCTCTGTGGACTCTGTGTTCATCCTTTCAAGCCGACAGGTTCTCTTGAGCATTTAGTCAGTCATGTCAGACTGTTTGCAACCCCATGAGCTGTAGCCCGCCAGGCTCCTCTACCCATGGAATTCCCCACGCAAGAATAGTGGAGTGGGCTGCCATTCCCTTCTCCAGGAGATCTCTCTGACCCAGGCGTTGAACCCAGGTCTCGCCCACTGCAGGCAAATTATTTACCATTTGAGCCACCAGGGAAGTCCCTACAGGTTCTCTTAGCCAATCTTTTTATCTTGCTTGTGGTCCAGATTCCTAATTAATGTGCATATACTTCTCACGCTTGTCTGTTTCTATTTCTATACCTAGAGTACCAGTACAAGACAATGTTTTAGAACACAAAATTTCCAGCCAACCTCCACGGGTTCAAATGCCACCTCTGCTGATCACTCACGTCTTCATTTGTGTCCACCTCAGAGGGCTACTAGAATTAAAGCAATTATTTGTAAGGTTCTTAAAGCAGCATCTGGTACATTTTACTCTTTATGTCTGTGTTTCATATCATAGTTCACTTGGGTTCCTATTGTGAAAGAATCAACACTTAACACTAAAATTTTGAATCCTAGGAAGCATTTTTATAATTCTTCTATCCTCCATTTGTTTATTCCAAAAATTCAGACCCTTCCAAGATGGAGAAAAGACAAGTGCAGGCTAAACCCCTGTCTTGCTGAACGGTTTGTAGAAGGGCAGTGTACCGATGTCACAAATGTGACATTGACATGACTTCTCAGCCTTAGTGACCCGTAGTCCCATCTTCTACTTACACAGCTGGAATAACATGAGTCTGGCACCTCTCCCCACTCCATTAGAGCAGCGTGCACTGTGCTGGGTTTATCTGGCAGTCGTTGCAGGAACCCGTATTTCACAAACTAGCAGGTCTGCAGTCTGTAACTCCTGCTTTGTTGAGCCTCTAGCAGACCATCCCCTTCACAAACACTGTGTCGGCACACTCAGCGGAGGCCACCACGGTGAACACATTAAGTGTGGACCCTGCTCTCTGCCCTGCCGTCAGGAGAAAGAACAGGATGACTTTACCGTGACCTTGTTGGGTTTTAAGGTTCCCAGACAGAGAGTTAGTACTGCATTTTGACTTTAGCCTCAGACCATATATGCTGTGCCCCGTGAGATGAGCATTGCTATGTGTCGGGGCAGCAGGCATCAATTGCAAGAACTGAGGAGCCTGAATCCCGTTTTCTTCCTTGTCTGTTCTTTTAAATCAGCTTCTACCCACCAACTGCTCATTGTAAACAGTGATTTCCCTTTTTGTTCATTCTTCTACTTACCCATGTGTACAGTTTTAATTAGCTTTCCTTTGGGTCAGACTTTCCCTTCACTCTGTTGCTGTTCTATTGTATATTGCCACGAGTGTTCTGTTTAGGGGAGCTTTGTAGGCTAAAACATATAACATATAGTATTAGGAAGGTAGCATGTTCTAGTCTCAGCCATCAAGATTTTTTTTTAGTAAGGCTCTTCTTTAAAACTTTTGAAACCTGTTTCTAGGGTTCTTAAGTTAGATATTAAATGCCTGTTAACAGGCAGACAGTAAAGGAAATGTGACTGAGAGAGTTACATTTCTTTATTCCACCCAGTTGAGTGAAGTTACCAGTGAAAGCATCCACTTAAAGTGCAGGGCACACAAAACATTTAAATGAGTATTTGTTGAAAGAAACAGTGACTAAACTTGCTTCTTCCTCCCAGAAGCACATCAGAATGTGAAATATTCAAAGAAGTCGTTAAGCCATTCTTGTGTTTGTTCTTCTGATTGTATACTTAAACTATGTTATCATTACCACTAGAAATAGATACAAGATGAGATGCTAATTGCATGAAAATAACTATTGAGTTTGAACAAAGTAAACAGTAGACATTTACAGTATTTATTAATAGGTCTCTGCCTTCATGCTGAAATAAGGCAAGGGAAATTGCAAGGTGAAGTATTATTCAGCTGCAAGGAAGTCATTTATCATTTTTAGTTAAGAACTTAGACTGTCAAACTCGATAAATGAAATAGTCCATTGATACAACTACATTGCTGATGCATAGCTTCAATATATAATGCCTAATTAGATGTACTCAATTAAATTATTTTTATGTAAACTGTTTGTGTTTCACAGAAAGCACAGTGGAATTTTTGAAGCCGATCAAGATTGTTTCAGATTACTCATGGGCTTTTTGCTGCAACCTAAATTTCCAAAGGAAAATCGTTAAACACTGAAGACTTCAAAAATGAACTTTGCCTCGAGGAAGACAGTATTAGGCATTCTATAAATCTTACAGTGATATTGCATCTAAGAACTTTCCAGGAGATAACAAAGATGGTATACCTTGGGATGCAACATTTATTCCTTTTCAAGCAATGACCTTTACAGTGCATTTTCAGCATGACCAGTGCCTTTTAACACTGCCCAGCATCACATATAAATCCTTTTCTCTGCATTGTATTCTGAACAAGGAGATGGCAGGAATATTCAGCATTAATTCATAAACATGGACCTTGTGGTTTAAATCCTAATGGAGTAAATTAGTGGTGATTATGAATGTTATTATTTTATAAGTCTCTTTTTGTATGAATTTGATGGATTTCCCCAATACAAATTCAAGTGTCATATATAAGATTGGTTTATCTTTCAATAACCTGGTTTATATCATAAATACTACCCTTTTTATAACTGGATTTCCACTCACAAACTCTGGAGAAACTGTTCTGAAATCTGAGTAGGTGACTTATAGGGGGGAAAAAAACTGAAGAAGAGAGTAAAAGAAAAATCTATGCAATTTTTTTCTCATTCACTGTATAACATGAATTCAATTTCATATATTTAAGGCAATTCATGTGAGGCGTGGGTACACTCAGGATAAAAAGTTCTATTTGTGAACCTGATGTGGCTTAGTGATTGTCCACCCTTCTAAACAAAAATCTCAAAAAAAAAAAAACTAACAGAAACTTTATTACTACTCACGTACAGATTTTTTTATGCCTAATGAAAATAGGTCAAAGATCAAACCCCAGGCATATCACAAGTCAAATTCTAAATGAAATTGTTTATCTCGGACCAGATAATAGTTGAAAGTATGATCCAAATAATAGTTGAAATTCAATTGTTTATGAGGCTTTCAGGGCCAAATGGCCATTTAGATTATACAAATTAAATGCAAGACATTTGATTCCACACCTAAATCAATCATCATTCATAAAATATCTTCCTGATCAAAATATATCATGAATTTTTTATTAGTATTGCTTAAATGTAGTATGGAATTTGTAAAATGCAATTATAATATTAAATCATATGATTAATTCTGTATATTGTGAGGAGCAAGATAGATTAATATATAAAAATAAATATGACATTTTCCTATACAGAGCACTAAGTATAAAAGCAAGATGGTGAAGCAGAAAATTTCAAAATATCTAAATTCAAATCTTTATTGTTCTTGCTGTTGTTGTTTAGTCACTCAGTCCTGTCCGACTCTTTTGGACACCATGGACTACAGTTCACCAGGCTCCTCTGTCTATGGGATTTCCCAGGCAAGAACACTGGAGTGGGTTGCCATGCCCTCCTCTGGGGCCTCTTCCCCACCCAGGGATTGAACCCATGTCTTTTACATCTCCTCCATTGGCAGGCGGATTCTTTACCACTGTGCCATCTGGGAAGCCCTAAATTGAAATCTAGTTGATACTTATTAGCTTCATTTACTCTGAGCCCTAGGTCCGTATTTTTAAAATAAGAAGCGTAATAATTCCAATCACAGTGTTGTTAGGAGTACATAAGACAGTGTATGTGAAAGTAGAATGCTTATAGAAGATTCTCAGATTTTTAATTTACTTGAATTTCTTTGGGATTATCCCTGTCATATGAAGTCCAAGTGTTCAGTTTCCATAAGGTAATCCACAGCTTTTAACATTAGAAATCAGAAACCTCCTTGTTTGTTATGCCAACCAAATGAGGTCCAAATAAACTAGTTAGTTCTCTTAGATTAAAGAAGGAATGGAAAAGAATCTGTTGCAGGAAGGAACACGTTAAAGCACCTGTGATCCAGTAAATTCTGCTACTGCTGCTACTGCTAAGTCGTTCAGTTGTGTCCCACTCTTTGCGACCCCGTGGACTGTAGCCTAGCAGGCTCCTCTGTCCCTGGGATTCTCCAGGCAAGAACACTGGAGTGGGTTGCCATGTCCTTCTCCAATGCATGAAAGTGAAAAGTGAAAGTGAAGTCGCTCAGTCGTGTCTGACTCCTAGCGATCCCATGGACTGCAGCCTATCAGGTTCCTCCATCCATGGGATTTGTCAGGCAAGAGTACTGGAGTGGGGTGCCATCGCCTTCTCCACCAGTAAATTCTAGCTCCAGCTAAATAAAATTCTAAGGTAGTCTTTTACCTGCAAAATGTTTTGTTGTTTACAGATATCGAACTAAGGCAAATAATGATCTCTGCAAAGTGGAACTCAAAATATCATCATAAGAAAGTATGCAGACTAAAGGTAATTTTGATAAGATTACAAGAAAAATCAATGAAGTCTAGCCAAGTCTAGCTCTTGTGGTAATGCTATAGTAATCATACTTAATTATTTTAATATTTTTTATTGACTTAACAGACTGTGTCTGTTCTTTACTACATTTCTGGCAGACAGTCCACATTTTTTCAGACCATCAATAATTATTCTAAAGTTTTTAAATATGAAGAGTTCTTGCTTCATGCTGCGTTAACTGAGGCCCTAAACTAAATGATAAAGAAAAATTCCCCTTAATTCATGCCTCAAGATCAAAATCCAATATGAACAAATCTCTTTCACTGTCATAAAAGTACAACCTCAGTCTTCTATCTCAAGTGAGACTCAGGAGGTATCTCCCCAAAAGCACCCTATTTTGTGCCCAGGCCAAACCTTTTATGGAGCAGGAACAAGCAGCACAATCTAAACAAGAAGTCAGCAGTGAACAACAATTCCATAGATGGCAGGAGGCCTGGTTTAGTTGCTGATGAGTTTTATAGAACCCAGATTTACTGTCACTTATATAGGACATTTTCATTATCGACAGAATTTTAGGCAACATGGAGAGGCATAAAACAATCCTTGTTTGTAAGGAATTATAATCTATGTGATAATAAACATCTTTAGGTGAAGTCGCTCAGTCGTGTCCGACTCTTTGCGACCCCATGGACTGTAAGCCCACTAGGTTCCTCAGTCCACGGAATTTTCCAGGCAAGAGTATTGGAGTGGGTTGCCATTTCCTTCTCCAGAGGATCTTCCCAACCCAGGGATCGAATCTGGGTCTCCCGCACTGCAGGCAAAATGCTTTAACCTCTGAGCCACCAGTGCAATAAACATCTTTAGAGAAGCCAAAATTTAAAAAATAAAGAAAATGGAAAGAGCAATTTTAAAATTTAATAATATATTATGAAGTCATTTGTGCATTTAATGTATATTTGAATGCCTACACTTTTCTAGCAGTAAGTAAAATTTAAAAGCTAGCAGAGTGTTTAGCTATAGAAATATATTTTAGATATAGATATTGGAAGCAATCTCTGTGCTATATTTAGATGTAAGAATTATATCTAAATAGCATCTCTGAACTTAAAAAATGTAAAAAGAAAGTGCAAAGTACTCTATAAACAAATTCAAAGAGATTTATGAATGAAAGATAGCGGTAACTTATACCAGCTTCAGTGTATTGAGTAATTATGCTAATGGATAACATAACATTGAGTATTCACTGTGTCTCAGGCATATTGGCATAGTCACTTTTTTATGAATTAATTTATTTAACTCACATAATAATATTTCGAGATAGATGCTATTTACACCTTTTTAACCAGTGAAGAAATGGATATAAATATGTGAAATAACTTTGTTAGATTAAACAGCCCATAAATAGCAAAGTTGGGGCTAGAATTCAGAGACTAGGGCATCAGAGCTGAGTCATAGCCACTAGGTATACTGATTTCCTCTCAAATAAATAGAAGTTTTAATGAAAGTTTCTTATTTATTGAATTCAATATACTTTTTAAACTATAAGAGGAAAATACTGCTTTGTTTGGCTTATTGTCTATCCTGCTTTGATGATCAGTTCAGTCCATCCTCTCTTCCCTGTTCCCACACCTGTAACGACAGCACACACCTTAATGAGATGTGGCATACAGAACTAAAGCTTGCATTAGTTCAGATCATTTGTCTTCATAAGACGCTATTACAGTAAAAGTGGAGGAAATTGAGAGAGGTGTGCAACTGCTGGAAAGTGTACAGGGAGGGCGGGGAATGAAAATCACAGAGAAAAGGACACAAAAGCATCTGAACTGTGAAATGGCCTGAACATTGTTAGTGCCAGAACCCTTAAAAAGGTAGCAACAAGAGCTGTATCTACCCTCTTTGTTTTTTAATCAATAATTATACTCTATGAAAGTTTATTTAAATTATTAACTTATACACATACATATACATTTACACACACATATAAGAGTAAGCAGAGAGAACTAGTTTTTTTTCTTTTTACGTTTTTAAAATAGCAACATATTTTCTTTAATGCCATATCATTTATTAATATTATAGCCTAACATGCATGCTGGAAGAAAATGAAGAGCCGTTACCCACCTATAATTTGCTTAGAAGCTATTTTTAGCTGTTATCTTAAGAGTTTCAATGTAGAGTTAATGGCATCTGAACTAGTAGTGATTTGCAGTATGTACAGATGAACGGACATATGCGTGTGGAGGATGAATCATAGTTCGTGATAACACCTGGACCACATTTTTACAGAAGCATTAAAAAAGGAAACAGTCATACTGCAATAGGTCAGGGAATGTGGGAATCCTGGGTTCGATTCCTGGGTTGGGAAGATCTCCTGGAGGAGGAAATGGCAAGCCACTCCAGTATTCTTGCCTGGAAAACCCCATGGACAGAGGAGCCTGGAGGGCTACAGTCCATGGGGTCACAAGAGTCGGACACGACTTAGCGCCTAAACCACGAAACCATAAGCATGTGTGAGATACTAAACAATAGGAAATGAGAGTGCTTGCTTTCTTGACTGAGGAACCAGAAACAAGGGCTAAGAAGTTCCAACTCTGGCCTGATAGCACGTGGAGTTTCACTGACCCACTCTCAGTGGTTTTACAGCAAGTGAGGAAATATTTATTCAAGATATTATACAAAACTTGCTAGGAACTAACAGAATTAATGCATTTGAATCAAGACCCATACCCTCCTCCCCTTCTCCAGCTGTGCTTAGTCTCTCAAGTATATCCTACTCTTTGCAAACCTATGGACTGTAGCCCACCAGGCTCGTCTGTCCATGGAGTTCTCCAGGCAAGAATACTGGAGAGGGTTGGCCCGCCCTTCTCCAGGGGATCATCCCAACCCAGAGGCGGAACCCGTCTCCCACACTGCAGGTGGATTCTTTACTGTCTGAGCCAACAGGGAAGCCCTTTGCAGCTAAAGCCAATATCATAGGGTTGGATTCATCTTCCCCAGGATCCCATTCAGAAAGTTATTTTTCTGGGAGGAGCAGGATGTCAGCTTTTCTCAACCAGCTTGCAGCTCCCTCTTACCTGAGTGTAAGTGAGAACTGGAGAGACTCCCTTATGTCACTTAGCCCGTGCTTATTAAAAAGATGCTCTGCCCTGAGCATGCTGAGCCTCCTGGGGCCCCAGGCTCCTGTGCTGGACATTCTAAATTCAAGAGAGGCAGGTTAGGGAGACCTGGAGGCACCACCCCATGTCCATCAAGCACAGAGCTCCTTAAGAGGGGACATTGCTGCTGCTGTTGCTGCTAAGTCACTTCAGTCATTTCCGACTCTGTACGACCGCATAGATGGCAGCCCACCAGGCTCCTCCATCCATGGGATTTTCCAGGCAAGAGTACTGGAGTGGGGTGTCATTGCCTTCTCGGCCTCTCATATCTAGAGTTACATTATTACAATTATTGATCTCATATGGTAATGTAAGAAATAATCTTCTAAAACAAGCTACATAGCAAATAATATAGCTAACAGTTATTAGTAAGGTCACAAGCAAGAATTTAAGTCAAGAGCTTTCATTGGGTGTAACCTGGTATACACTAGGTCATTGGACTCAGTTAAATGATTATAGCCAGGTGTTAATCTCCTGGGCGTACTTCATGGAGCATCGGAGATTTATCCAAAGATTGGTTACTGAGATAAACTTTATAAACAACTTTTTTTTTTTTAATAACTTAATTAAACCTTTTAGCAATATAACATAAGAAACTATCTCAGGAGTGAGTCTTAGTAAGCCCAGACCTTAATTCGCAAAACTAAAAGCTACATAGCAAATAATATAGCTAGCAGTTATTAGTAAGGTCACAAGCAAGAATTTAAGTCAAGAGCTTTCATTGGGTGTAACCTGGTATACACTAGGTCATTGGACTCAGTTAAATGATTATAGCCAGGTGTTAATCTCCTGGGCGTACTTCATGGAGCATCGGAGATTTATCCAAAGATTGGTTACTGAGATAAACTTTATAAACAATCTTTTTTTTTTTTAATAACTTAATTAAACCTTTTAGCAATATAACATAAGAAACTATCTCAGGAGTGAGTCTTAGTAAGCCCAGACCTTAATTCGCAAAACTAAAACTTAATATTCAGTGAAACATACTTTTTTTAAAAAACTTTTTTGAGAACTCATTGTGAGGGCATTAACACTGTAGCCTGGGATGGCTTTAATCCATCAAATGAAAATGAAGTCTGTCAGGGAGCTGGGAAAAGCCAACCGGCCATCTTGGATTTCCCCTAGCCCTGGCTCTTTGATTTTTAGATGTTTATCCATTTTTAATTTCTTTATTTAGGAGCAGACTGTTGCCATATTTTAAGGACATCAGGATAGCAAAAGTCTTACCATGAGGGATTATTTCTTGTAGAAGCAGAATGAGCTTTGTCAATGTGTACCATAATCTTAAATAATGTTTATTTACTTTACCAAAGTAACAGAAAGATTTAAAAACAAATATAAATCATTTAAAGGCAAAGAAATTCATAATCTGTTATCAAAAGCTGCATTCTAAGACAACTTTGTTCTCTAAACATAGAGAAGACCAAATTCCAGTCTTGTACTAGCTTACTGTCAATAACAAAGGTTATCAGTTAATCTTAGAAGATCTTTTCCATAAAGCTTGAAGAACTAGCAGTATTCTTCTAAAGGCATGAGAGCAAAACCATAGAAGGCATGTTTAAAATCTGATGCTATTGCAGTTAACAAATAAACTTGATCATTGTGGTGATATGTAACACTTTAATATGATAACTAGAATGATAATTGACCATATTTTATCAGGACATACCATATCTATATGAGTTTTACATAACATTAAGATATCTATATTAGTAACATCAACCAGTGTACATCAACAAATACAGTATAACCTAAAAATATTTATCACCTCTTTAACAGTACTTCCCATGTAATTTAACATGTCCAATAAACCCAGGTAGCTTAATAGCTCTTTTTGATGTCTCAGGGGCCCACTGAAGCATCCCAAAGTTAGCTAGAAGTCAAGTTATTTAGGAAGTTTTGTTGATAAATATCAAAAAGGTTTACAACACTCAATCAGTTCAGTTCAGTTCCGTTCAGTACTCAGCCGTGTGCGACTCTTTGCGACCCCATGAATTGCAGCATGCCAGGCCTCCCTGTCCATCACTAACTCCCAGAGTTCAATCAGACTCACATCCATTGAGTCCGTGATGCCATCCAGCCATCTCATCCTTGGTCATCCCCTTCTCCTTCTGCCCCCAATCCCTCCCAGCATCAGAGTCTTTTCCAATGAGTCAACTCTTCGCATGAGGTGGCCAAAGTACTGGAGCTTCAGCTTTAGCATCATTCCTTCCAAATAAACCCCAGGGTTGATCTCCTTCAGAATGGACTGGTTGGATCTCCTTGTAGTCCAAGGGACTCTCAAGAGTCTTCTCCAACACCACAGTTCAAAAGCATCAATTCTTCGGCCCTCAGCCTTCTTCACAGTCCAACTCTCACATCCATACATGACCACAGGAACAACCATAGCCTTGACTAGACGGACCTTAGTCGGCAAAGTAATGTCTCTACCTTTGAATATACTATCTAGGTTGGTCATAACTTTTCTTCCAAGGAGTAAGTGTCCTTTAATTTCATGGCTGCATCAGGTAGGACCATATAAGTCACTGTGAAATAATAGCTATTTACTTACCCAAAAACAGCAAAAGATTTTAAAGGTAAATACAGAACAGATCAATTAAGAGATAAAGAAAGTTAAATCTATTATTAAAAGCAGTTTAACATCTGAAGAAAACATGTTCTTTTAACAGAAAAAGGCCGAATTTAAGTTTTTGGACCAGCTTACTTTATTTATTTATTTTTTTAAT
>SJXQ01000626.1:162294-208253 GCA_006408695.1 Aepyceros melampus
GAAGAATTGATGCTTTTGAACTGTGGTGTTGGAGAAGACTCTTGAGAGTCCCTTGGACTGCAAGGAGATGCCAACAGTCCATTCTGAAGGAGATCAACCCTGGGATTTCTTTGGAAGGAATGATGCTGAAGCTGAAGCTCCAGTACTTTGGCCACCTCATGCGAAGAGTTGACTCATTGGAAAAGACCCTGATGCTGGGAGGGATTGGGGGCAGGAGGAGAAGGGGACGACAGAGGATGAGATGGCTGGATGGCATCACTGACTCCATGGGCATGGGTCTGGGTGAACTCTGGGAGTTGATGATGGACAGGGAGGCCTGGCGTGCTGCAATTCGTGGGGTCGCAAAGAGTCGGACACGACTGAGCGACTGAACTGAATTAAATCTTTAATCTCAGTACAGTGACTGACACAAGTTTCTTATCAGAAGAAGTGACATGGAAGATTCTAGCTCAGCTTAGTGTCCCTTATATTTGCCTCTTGAATGGTGTAGGACCAGTCTTTTAGCATAAAATTCATGGTTAAGAAGAGAAAGATACAAGAAATAAATCATAGAGTAATTCAATATCAAAACCAAGCAGACTGTCTCCATGGAAGTTTTGAAATGGTGAAATATAAAGCAATGGGAAGACAAATTGGAAAAATAGACCTCAAGAAGGTCTGGAGTAGGGGAGAGCAAGAGGGAGAAGAGCTGGAAATATGACGCCAAAAGTTTCTTGTTGGAAATTTGCCTCTTCATGTTATATCAGTGATGGAGCTGTTAAGCGCTCCAACAATATGACATTATGGATGTTTCCTGATGTGAATTTGCTGGCATACTCAGTTTCACTAATGTGTACACGATAGAGGAGACAGTCTTGATTGATGATTTATGGGCTGGACCGAAGAGGTGTGAGCACCAGTATAAACTTTTGATTATATGCTAAAGATTGTGTTACTTATTCCATTCATAAGATGTAAGAAAGATACAAGAAAAAGCATACATCATTCTAATTATTTCCAGGCAGATTTCCTGTTGAGTCTACTCTTGATTGGAGAAAATGAGTAAAGAAGTAGTCAAATGGGATCATAAGACAAGATTTCTAAACTAGGAATTGAGAACTATAGTCCTAGTATTTAGTAAAATAAGTCTCTTTTGATTGGCCTTGGTATTGTGGGGATAAAACAAGCATGAGATTTTTCCAGTGGTAAAAAGTTACTGTTTCACTTATGCTATTGTAGTCAAGTTAACAGTAATACCAAAACAAGTTTGCAGTACGCAGAAGCTTCCTAGTTTTTTAATTTTTATTTTTTATGTTTCTTCCAAAAACTTTTTTAACACATGTGATACATTAGATTTTATTAATATTTTTTTCTATTATGATTTATCACAGCTTAATGGACACGAGTTTGGGCAAACTCCAGGAGATAGTGAAGGACAGAAAAACCTGGTGTGCTGCAGCCCATGGGGTTGCAAAGAGTTAGACATGACTTAGCACTGAACAACAATTTATTTTTAAATGCCGGGAAGAAAAATAACTTTCCGATAGCAATTTTATAGTGTGTAGGTTAGCGGGCAATGCTTTGTTGCAGAAAGCAAACTCTGTGAACTGAGCTAATGAGCATCTTTTTACTTTCCTGCAAGAATTTTAACGTTAGTAAAGATTCAGATTTTCTTTTGCTAAATGTGAATTACAGGACATGCCAATGAAACTACTTAAGAAGCCAGTGAGAAATCCACGACAAAGCTAACCACAAAGCTAAAAATAAACTTGGGCACCAATGTTTAAGCATAGTTTAAAGCTTGACGATAGTTGAACCCAGTTAGCTCACCTTATAAAGAACATGCTTATCTTCATTGTTCATTCTTCTGATTTTACTTTCATTGTTTGAAATAATGCAGTTTATGGAAGTATTTGCTGCTCCTTTGAGGAAAGTCTTTCACCACTTGTAGGGGTTTTCTACTTAGACTTCAATCTTTTGGGCTCTATTAACCTTTAAACATTGACTGTGCAGATTTCTTTTGCAGTCATGATGGGCAGTTTCCAAAGCCCTTAATTCCTTGCTCTTATCCACATAGCATCTTTCAGTTTTCAACACGCTTTCAAATTCACTGTTTCATGTTGCCTTCATCAAAATCTGTGTTGTAAGCAAAAGAGTTATGATAATCTCCATTTTATTAGTGAGAAGCTGGGATTCCTTGAGGTTAATCAACTGGTCATTATCAAATATAGGTTTTGAACCAAAACAATTTCACTTCTTGTCCATTTCTCATACCTTTTGTCTTCTGCGCACAATTAGAAATAAGAAATTAAGAATAACAGACAAGAACAAATCTGACTCCATATTGGATCTGTTCCTTCAGCTCTAAACTTTCTGCTCTGTTGATTTTTGCAAAAGACTGTTGGCTATAGCCTGAAATATACATAATAGCCCTTTCTCAAGTCTCTGTCTCCCATGCTTGACCTTTAAAGATATCTCTCTTTTCATTCAAATAGAAATAAAAGTAGCAGAACATAAATTAAACTTTGTCTTGTTGGAGGTTTACAGGAACATCCTGACGAGACCTACGAGGACAGCTGCTTTGTTGTCGTTGTTCAGTTGCTAAGTTGTGTACAACTCTTTTTGACCCCGTGGAATAGAGCACATCAAGTTTTCCTAATCCTTCACTATCTCCCAGAGTTTGCTCAAATTCATGTCCATTGAGTCTTTGATGCCATCCAATCATCTCATCCCTTGTCCCTCCCTTCTCCTCCTGCCCTCAATCTTTCCCAGCATCAGGGTCTTTTCCAATGACTCAGCTCTTCACATCAAGTGGCCAAAGTATTGGATCTTCAGCTTCAGCATCAGTCTTTCTAGTCAATATTCAGGATTGATTTCTTTAGGATTGACTGGTTTGATCTCCTTGCTCTCCAAGGGACTCTCAAGAGTCTTCTCCAGCACCACAGCTCTAAAGCATCAATTCTTTGGTGCTCAGCCTTCCTTATGATCCAACTTTCACACTCACACATGATTACTGGAAAAACCATAGCTTTGACTATATGGACCTTTGTCAGCAAAGTGATGTCTCTGTATTTTAATACACTGTCTAGGTTTGTGATAACTTTTCTTCTAAAGAGCCAGTGTCTGTTCATTTCATGCCTTCAGTCAGTCAACACTAATTTTGGAGCCTAAGAAAATAAAATCTACCACTGTTTCCACTTTTCCCCCATCTATTTGCCATGAAGTTATGGAACTGGATGCCATGATCTTAGCTTTTGAATGTTAAGGGAAGCCCCAGACAGCTGCTAGAACAAAAGATTAAATCATCCCCTCCAGGGTCTGGCTGGCTCCAAGAAGTTGCAACAACTAGTCAGCCACTCTACCCCCTCCCACCATTTTAATATAAAAGAAACCTGAATTGTAAATCAAGTAAAATGGTTCTTTGGGATGCTTTCCACAACCTCAGTTGGTTAGCTTTCTGAATAAAGCCGCTATTCCTTGCTCCAACATCTTGTCTTTTGATTTACTGTCCTGTCATGTGGCAAGCAGCATGAGCTTGCACTTGGTAACAATAATGAAATAAGTAAAGTTAAATTGTCCTGACATTTCATAAAGCTTTAGCAATCATCAACAGAATGAATTCAAATTATTTGGGAATTCTCCATGGGTCTGAAAGTGAAAGTGAAGTCGCTCAGTCGTGTCCAGCTCTTTGCGACCCCATGGACTGTGGCCTATCAGACTCCTCCATCCATGGGATTTTCCAGGCAAGAGTGCTAGAGTGGGGTGCCATTTCCTTCTCCAGGGGATCTTCCCGACCGGGGAATTGAACCCGGGTCTCCCGCATTGCAGGCAGATGCTTTACTGTCTGAGCCACCAGGGAAGCCCCATGGGTCTAGAATTATGGAAATCTCTCTTATATCTGATAAGGTGCTAGGGGCTTTTTTGACATGCCTATTTTATGTAACTATCCAGTACTGGTGTTCTAGACTAAAGATGATGTAAATTCAGGTAACATGGCAGACAGGTTTGCAATTTCTCTGGATAGCTCTATATGAAGCCCCAGCTGGGCTGAATGTTCCACTCCACCACCATGTTTTTGGTGCAAGTGAGCAATGTGGATTAAACTCTGTCCCTCAAGAATTCATGTCATCTCAGAACCTCAGAATGTGACCTTATTTGGAAATAAAGTTTTCTCAGATGCATTTAATTAAGTGTTGAGATTAAATCCTATTGAATTAGTGAAAGTCACTCATTGTGTCCAACTCTTTGTGACTCCATAGACTGTAGCCTGCCAGGTTCCTCTGTCCATGGAATTCTCTAGGCCAGAATACTAGAGTGCATAGCCATTCCCTTCTCCAGGGGATCTTACTAACCCAGGGTTGAACTCACGTCTCCTGCATTGCAGGCAAATCCTTTATTGACTAAGCCACCAAGGAAGCCCCATTGAATTTAGGGAAGGCCCCAAATTCGACGTTTGGTTTCCTTAGGAAAAGAGAGCACAAAGGGAGATGTACACAATGTCAGTGGCTATGTGAAGATGGTTGCAAAGAATAGAGTGATGGAGCCTCAAGCCCAGGAATTTGAAGATTGCTACTGCTGCTAAGTCGCTTCAGTCGTGCCCGATTCTGTGCGACCCCATAGATGGCAGCCCACCAGGCTCCCCCGTCCCTGGGATTTTCCAGGCAAGAACACTGGAGTGGCTTGCCATTTCCTTCTCCAATGCATGAAAGTGAAAAGTGAAAGTGAAGTCACTCAGTCGTGTCCGACTCTTAGCGACCTCATGGACTACAGCCCACCAGGCTCCTCCACCCATGGGACTCTCCAGGCAAGAGTACTGGAGTGGGGTGCCATTGCCTTCTCCTTGAAGATTGCTAGGAGAGACCAAAAGCTAGGAAGGAAGAGTCTTCCCTAGAGCAACAGGAAGCATGGCCTTGCTGGCATCTGTTTTTTTCCCCCATCCTGCTCGTATCTTGATTTTTGACTTCTAGCTTCCCAGACTGAAAAAGCATAAATTCCTATTGTTTTGAACAACCAACTTTATAGTAATTTGCTATGGCAGCCCTCATAAATTAACACAGTGGACAAAAATATTATGAACATCCTTTCTGGTGCCCAGTTTTATTGTAGGTACCCCAGGTCCAGCCTACTGTGTTAGCTGATAATCTACCTTTGGCCTTGTCTGGGCACTGAAAGTACAAACAGACATATCTGGTAAAGCATTTCCCAGGAATTTTTATGGTTTCAATGCACTCTCATTACTTTAGGCTTAGGTCCTTCCATATTTATGTCACCTGCCAGTTTCATCTCTTTGTTTCATTTCTGTTCTTGTTTTTCTTTTCTTTTTTCTTTTTTGTCACATTCCATCCAGGCTTTCTGTATGTTCATATGCTAGACTCTGGGAACAAGCAAAAGTTCTACCAACTCTCTTGCACCCCATGTCCCACCACCTTGTCTTTCACTTATCATATACCCTGGCTAGATAGCTCTAAGTTAAAAAAAAAAAATCCCATTTTAGGCAAGGGGTTAAGGGAATGGCAAACCACTTCAGTATTCTTGCCTTGAGAACCCCATGAACAGTATGAAAAGGCAAAATGATAGGATACTGAAAGAGGAAATCTCCAGGTCAGTAGGTGCCCAATATGCTACTGGATATCAGTGGAGAAATAACTCCAGAAAGAATGAAGGGATGGAGCCAAAGCAAAAACAATACCCAGGTGTGGATGGGACTGGTGATAGAAGCAAGGTCTGATGCTGAAAAGAGCAATATTGCATAGGAACCTGGAATGTCAGGTCTATGAATCAAGGCAAATTGGAAGTGGTCAAACAAGAGATGGCAAGAGTGAACGTGGATATTCTAGGAATCAGCAAACTAAAATGGTCTGGAATGGGTGAATTGAACTCAGATGACCATTATATCTACTACTGTGGGCAGGAATCCCTCAGAAGAAATGGGGTAGCCATCATGGTCAACAGAAGAGTCCGAAATGCAGTACTTGTATGCAATCTCAAAAACAAGAGAATGATCTCTGTTCATTTCCAAGGCAAATCATTCAATATCACGGTAATCTAAGTCTATGCCCCAACCAGTAATGCTGAAGAAGCTGAAGTTGAATGGTTTTATGAAGACCTACAAGACCTTTTAGAACTAACACCCAAAAAAGATGTCCTTTTCATTATAGGAGATTGTAATGCCCAAAGTAGGAAGTCAAGAAACACCTGGAGTAACAGGCAAATTTGGCCTTGGAATGCGGAATGAAGCAGGGCAAAGACTAATAGAGTTTTGCCAAGAAAATGCACTGGTCATAGCAAACATCTTCTTCCAATAATGTAAGAGAAGACTCTACACATGGACATCACCAGATGGTCAAACCAAAATCAGATTGATTATATTCTTTGCAGCCAAGATGGAGAAGCTCTATACACCAGCAAAAACAAAACCAGGAGAAGACTGTGGCTCTGATCATGAACTCCTTATTGCCAAATTCAGACTCAAATTGGAGAAAGTAGGGAAAACCGCTAGACCATTCAGGTATGACCTAAATCAAATCCATTATGACTATACAGTGGAATTGAGATATAGATTTAAGGGCCTAGATCTGATAGATAGAGTGCCTGATGAACTATGGAATGAGGTTCCTGACATTGTACAGGAGACAGGGATCAAGACCATCCCCATGGAAAAGAAACGCAGAAAAGCAAAATGGCTGTCTGGGGAGGCCTTACAAATAGCTGTGAAAAGAAGTGAGGCAAAAAGCAAAGGAGAAAAGGAAAGATATAAGCATCTGAATGCACAGTTCAAGACAATAGCAAGAAGAGATAAGAAAGCCTTCTTCTGCCATCAATGCAAAGAAACAGAGGAAAAGAACAGAAGGGGAAAGACTAGACATCTCTTCAAGAAAATTAGAGATACCAAGGGAACATTTCATGCAAAGATGGGCTTGATAAAGGACAGAAATGGTCTGGACCTAACAGAAGCAGAAGATATTAAGAAGAGGTGGCAAAAATACACAGAAGAACTGCACAAAAAAGATCTTCACGACCAAGATAATCATGATGGTGTGATCACTAATCTAGAGCCAGACATCCTGGAATGTGAAGTCAAGTGGGCCTTAGAAAGCATCACTACAAACAAAGCTAGTGGAGGTGATGGAATTCCAGTTGAGCTGTTTCAAATCCTGAAAGATGATGCTGTGAATGTGCTGCACTCAATATGCCAGCAAATCTGGAAAACTCAGCAGTGGCCACAGGACTGGAAAAGGTCAGTTTTCATTCCAATCCCAAAGAAAAGTAATGCCAAAGAATGTTCAAACTACTGCACAATTGCACTCATCTCCCATTCTAGTAAAGTAATGCTCAAAATTCTCTAAGACAGGCATCAGCAATATGTTAACTGTGAACTTTCTGATGTTCAAGTTAGTTTTAGAAAAGTCAGAGGAACTAGAGATCAAATTGCCAACATCGGCTGGATCCTGGAAAAAGCAAGAAAGTTCCAGAAAAACACCTATTTCTGCCTTTTTGACTATGCCAAAGCCTTTGACTGTGTGGATCACAAGAAACTGTGGAAAATTCTGAAAGAGATGGGAATACCAGACCACCTGACCTGCCTCTTGAGAAATCTGTATGCAGGTCAGGAAGCAACAGTTAGAACTGGACATGGAACAGCAGACTGGTTCCAAATAGGGAAAAGAGTATGTCAAGGCTGTATATTGTCACCCTGCTTATTTAACTTCTATGCAGAGTACATCATGAGAAACGCTGGACTGGAAGAAACACAAGCTGGAATCAAGATTGCCGGGAGAAATATCAATCACCTCAGATATGCAGATGACACCACCCTTATGGCAGAAAGTGAAGAGGAGCTAAAAAGCCTCTTGTTGAAAGTGAAAGAGGAGAGTGAAAAAGCTGGCTTAAAGCTCAACATTCAGAAAATGAAGATCATGGCATCTGGCCCCATCACTTCATGGGAAATAGGGGGGTAACCAGTAGAAACAGTGTCAGACTTTATTTTTTTGGGCTCCAAAATCACTGCAGATGGTGACTGCAGCCATGAAATTAAAAGGCGCTTACTCCTTGGAAGAAAAGTTATGACCAACCTAGACAGTATATTCAAAAGCAGACATTCCTCTGCCGACTAAGGTCCATCTAGTCAAGGCTATGGCTTTTCCTGTGGTCATGTATGGATGTGAGAGTTGGACTGTGAAGAAGGCTGAGTGTCGAAGAATTGATGCTTTTGAACTGTGGTGTTGGAGAAGACTCTTGAGAGTCCCTTGGACTGCCAGGAGATCCAACCAGTCCATTCTGAAGGAGATCAGCCCTGGGATTTCTTTGGAAGGAATGATGCTCAAACTGAAACTCCAGTACTTTGGCCACCTTATGCAAAGAGTTGACTCATTGGAAAAGACCCTGATGCTGGGAGGGATTGGGGGCAGGAGGAGAAGGGGACGACTGAGGATGAGATGGCTGGATGGCATCACGGACTCAATGGACGTGAGTCTGAGTGAACTCCGGGGGTTGGTGATGGACAGGGAGGCCTGGCATGCTGTGATTCATGGGGTCGCAGAGTTGGACACGACTGAGCGACTGAACTGAACTGAACTCAATGCGAATAACTGACTCATTTGAAAAGACCTTGATGCTGAGAAAGATTGAAGGCGGGTGGAGAAGGGGATGACAGAGGATAAGATGGTTGGATGGCATCACCAGCTCAATGGACATGAGTTTGAGTAAACTAGGAGTTAGTGATGGACGGGAAGGCTGGTCTGCTGCATCCATGGGGTTTCAAAGAGTTGGACATAACTAAGTGTCTGAACTGAACTGAATTGACACAGTGTTTATCTTCATATGACTATCTTGTTTCACCTAGCATAATGTCTTCAAGTTTCATCCATATTGTAGCATGTACCAGGATTCCTGCTTTTCAAAGGCTGGGAATAATCCCACTGTTTGTGCAGACCACAGTCTTATATTCACTGACTGACTTTTGTGTTACTTCCACTTCTTAGTTATTATGAATAATGCTGCCATGAACCTGGATATCAAATAACTCTTCAAGATCTTGCTTTCAATTCTTATGGGTATGTATCTGAAAGTGGAATTGCTGGGTAATGTCATGATTACATATTTTATTTGTCAAGTCACCTCAATTCTGTTTTCCATAGCAGCTGCTCCATTTTACATTCCTATCAACAATGCACTAGGTTTCCAAAAAATGTTCCAATTTCTGCACATCTTCAACATTCTTTTTTTATTTTCCCTGGACTTGTTCTATTTTGTTTGCTTTGTTTGATACTGACTCTTATGGCTATGAGTGATTTCTCATTGTAGTTTTTATTTAAATTTCTCTGATGGTTAGTGATCAGAATCTTTTAATATACTTATTGGTCATTTGTATATTTTCTTCTTAGAAATATCTGTTTAAGTCCTTTGTCCATTTTTGAATCAAATTTCTTCCTATTTTTTTGTTTGTTTTTAGTTGTAGGATGTATACATTCTGAATATTAACTCTATCAGAATATGATTTTCAAATATTCTCTCTCTTTGCATGTTTCTTTTTCATTCAGCTGGTTGTATTCTTTGCTGAGCAAAAGTTTAAAAGTTGATGTATTCTCATTTATCTATTTTGTATTTTTTGCCATGCTTTTACTGTCATATGGAAAGAAATCTTTGCTAAGTCCAATATGATGAAGTCTTTCCTTTGCATGTCCTTCTAGAAGTGTTTACAATCTTACATTTTGGTGTTTAATCCTTTTGGAGTTAGTTTTTGTGTATGGTGTAAGTGGTTCCAACTTACTCTTTTACATGTGGATATTCAGTTTGTTTTTCCCCACACTGTTTGTTGAAGAGACTGTCCTTTTCCCATGTTAGATCTTGGAACCTGTGTTGAAGGTTATTTGACTGCATAAGTGAGGGTTTATTTCTGGGCTGTCTCTTCTTTTCCATTGGTCTATATGTCTGTCATGCCAAAAGGACACTCTTTTGCTTTTTGTGGCTTTCTAATACGTTTGAAATGAGGTTGTGTGAGGTCTCCATCTGTTCTTTTTTTCAAGTTGGTTTTGGCTACTCAGGGTCCCTTGAGATTTCATGTAAATATTAGCTTTTCTTTTTTTATTTCTGAAAAAAATTCCAAGGGATTTTGATAGAGATTGCATTGAGCAATCTGTAGATCATTGAGATAATATGGGTATTTTAACAATATTAAGTCTTCTAATTCATAAATATAGATTTTTCCCTATATTTATATCTGTCTTAATTCCTTTCATCAATGTTTTGTAATTTTTAGTGAACAAGTTTTTTTTTGCCTCCCTGATTGTTTATTCTGAAGTATTTTATTGTTTCTGATATTATTATATGGGATAAATGAGATTGTTTTTATAATGTGTTTTCAGATTGTTCATTGTTATTTTACAGAAATACAACTCATTTTGCATGTTGATATTGTATTCTGCAATTTTGTTTAATGTGTCTGTTTGTTCTAATAGACTTTTCATGTTTTGAAATTTAAATCTTTCCATATATAAGATCATATTATCTGTGAACAGAGATCATTTTGCTTTCTGATTTCTAACTTGAGAGCTTTTATTTCTTTTTTATTGACTAATTTATCTGGTGAGGGCCTTCAGTAATATGTTAAATATAAGTGGCAAGAAAGGGAATACTTGCTTTGTTCTTAGATGAAAAACTGTTATCTTATTGAGTATGATGTTACCTGTGACTTTTATACATAACCTTTATTGTTAGTCGTTCAGTCATGTCCAACTCTTTGCGATCACATGGACTGTAGCCCATCAGTCTCTTCTGCCATGGAATTCTCCAGGAAAGAATATGGAAGTGGGTTTTCATTTCCTTTTCAAGGGGGTATTCTCGACCCAGGGATTGAACCCAGGTCTCCTGCACTTCAGGCAGATTCTTTACCATCTGCACCACCAGGGAAGCCCTTTATTATATTGATGCAATTTCTATCTATTACTAATTTTTTTGAGTTTTTATCATGAAAATGATAAATCTTGTCAAATGGTTTTTATACATAAATTGAGATAATTTTATAGTTTTGTCCTTTATTCTGTTAATGTGGTATATATTTTCTCTCCACTACTACCACATTCCCAGTGCTTATTATAGCAACTGACCCAAAAGTGCTCAAAAATATTTCTATAATGATTAAAATAATAAACATGTCAAATGATAAAATCTCTCCCTTACATTTAACATCAAGCTATTTCTCTAAGATCTAAAATTTGCTTTTTGGTTGTCGTTGTTCAGTCACCAAGTCATTTCTGACTCTCTGCAACCCCATGGACTGGAGCACACCAGAATCTCCTGTTCCACACCATCTCCTGGAATTTGCCCAAGTTCGTGTACATTAATGAATCTGTTACAGCATCCAATCATCTCACTGTCTGTTGCCCTCTCCTCCTGTCTTCAGTCTTTCCCAGCAGCAGGGTCTTTTCCATTGAGTCAGCTGTTCACATCAGGTGGCCAAAGAATTGGAGCTTCAACTTCAACATCAGTCCTTCCAATGAATATTTAGGGTTGATTTCCTTTAAGGTTGATCAGCTTGATCTCCTTGCTTTCTAAGGGACTCTCAGTTGTTCGGCGCTCTATCTTCTCACATCTGTACATGACTACTGGAAAGACTGTAGCCTTGACACACTGTCTAGGTTGGTCATAGCTTTCCTGCCAAGAAGCAATCATCTGCTAATATCATGGCTCCACAGTCACCATCTCCAGTAATTTTGGAGCCCAAGAAGAGAAAATCTGTCACTGTTTCTTCCTTTTCTCATTTTTTTTTTTTTTGCCATGAAGTAATGAGACCAAATGCCAGATCTTATTATTATTATTTTAATATTGAGTTTTAAGCTGACTTTTTTTTTTACTCTGCTCTTTCACCTCATCAAGAAGCTCTTTAGTTCCTCATTGATTTCTGACTTTAGGGTGGTATCATCTGCATATCTGAGGTTGTTGATATTACTCCAGGAAATCTTGATTCCAGCTTATAACTCATCCATTCGGGCATTTCACCTGATGTGCTCTGCATATAAGTTAAATAAACAGGGTGACAATAAACAGCGTTGTCGTACTCCTTTCTCAATCATTAACCTGTCGGTTGTTCCACATAGGGTTTAACTGTTGCTTCTTGACCCACATACAGGTTTCTCAGAAGACAGGTAAGATGGTCTGGTATTCTCATCACTTTAAGAGTTTTCTATAGTTTGTTATGATCCACACAGGCAAAGGCTTTAGTGTTGTCAATAAAACAGAGGTAGATATTTTTCCAGATTTCCCTTGCTTTCTGTATGATCCAATGAATGTTGACAATTTGATTTCTGCTTCCTCTGCTTTTTATAAACCCAGCTTGAACATCTGGAATTTCTTGGCTTAAGTAATGCTGAAGCCTAGCTTGGAGGATTCTGAGCATAACCTTACTATATGGGAGGGCTTCCCTGGTGGCTCAGATCGTAAAGTGTCTGCCTGCAGTGCGGGAGACCCTGGTTTGGGAAGAGCCCCTGGAGAAGGAAATGGAAACCCACTCCAGTACTCTTGCCTGGAAAATTCCATGGACTGAGGAGCCTGGTAGGCTACAGTCCATGGGGTGGCAAAGAGTTGGACACAACTGAGTGACTTCACTTTCAGTTTCATTTTACTATATGGGAGATGAGTACAATTGTCTGGTGGATTGAAAACTCTTTGGTACTATACTTCTTGGGAATTGGGATGAGGATTGACCTTTTACAGTCCTGTGGCAACTACTGGGTCTTCCAAATTTGCTGACATACTGAGTGCAGCATTTTAATAGCATCATGTTTTTGAATTTTAAATAGCTCTGCTGGAATTACATCACTTTTCTAGCATTGTTGACAGCAGTGCTTCCTAAGGCCCACTTGAGTTCACACTCCAGGTTGTCTGGCTCTGAGTGAGAGACTACACCATTGTGTTATCCGGATCATCAAGATCTTTTTTTTTTTTTTTTTTGGTACAGTCCTTCTGTGTATTCCTTCCATCTCTTCTTGATCTCTTCTGCTTCTATTAGCTCTTTATTGTTTCTGTCCTTTATTGTGCCTATCTTTGGAAAAAATGCTCCTTTGATATTTCCAATTTTCTTAAAGAGATTTCTAGTCTTACCCTTTCTATTGTTACCCTCTATTTCTTTGTATTGTTCATTTAAGAAGGTCTTCTTGTCCCTCCTTGCTATTCTCTGGAGCCCTGTATTTATTTGGGTATACCTTTCTCTTTCTTTGTTACTTTTCACTTCTCTTCTTTCCTCAGCTATTTGTAAAGTCTCCTCAGACAACCACTTTTCATTCTTGTATTTCTTTTTCTTTAGGATAGCAGTGTTCTCTTTCTCTTGTACAACATTACAAACCTCTGTCCATAGTTCTTCAGGCACTCTGTTTACTAGATCTAATCCCTTGAATCTATTATACACCTCCACTTTATATTCATAGGGGATTTGATTTAAGTCACACTTAACTGGCCTAGTTGTTTTCTCTACTTTCTGTAGTTTAAGTCATAGAAGAGATGGGGTAGCCCTTGTAATCAACAAAGACTCTGAAATGCAGTACTTGGGTGCAATCTTAAAAATGACAGACTGATTTTGGTGTGTTTCCAAGACAAACCATTCAGCACCACAGTAATTCAAGTCTATGCCCCAACATCTAAGGCTGAAGAAGCTGAAGCTTATCAGTTCTGTGAAAACCTAGATAACCTCCTAGAACTAACAACAAAAAAAGATGTCCTAGTCATCATAGGGAATTGAAATGTAAAAAGTAGGAATCCAAAGATATCTGGAGTAACAGGCAAGTTTGTCCTTGGAGTACAAAATGAAGCAGGGCAAAGGCCAGCAGAATTCTGCCAAGAGAACTCAGTGTCATAGCAGATACCCTTTTCCAACAACACAAGAGACAACTTTATACATGGACCTCAGCAGTCAATACTGAAATCAGATTGATTATGATTTTTTGTAGCTGAAGATGAAAGAGCTATATACAGTCAGCATAAATAAGACCTGGAGCTGACTGTAACTCAGATCATCAGCTCCTAATAGCAAAATTTGCTTACTTTAGCTTTATTTATATGACAATATTGGTGAAGCTAATTCATGTATATATTTCAAAAAGAAAAATCTGTAATTTAGAAGCAACCCATAGAGGATTTTCTCTTTCATATTTGGAAATAGACATGAAGCACGGTTAAAGTTAAATTAGTATCCAGTCATACATCTTTGTCAAAATATTTCATGAAAATGTTAAGGTTGTAGCAAATGCAATATCATTTGTAGGAAAAAATAGAAACTTCTGTAATAGATGAGGTGGAGAGTACTAAGAATCTTTGACTCATTTAATTAGGATTGATTAAATGTTAAAATGATAATGAAACAAGGGGACTAAAACTGTTAATTGAACACAGAAATAGGTAATAAGGCAAGTTGTCTGTGACCTGAAGCCAAGAAAGCGGCTCTATGAAATCAGCTATGATTATTCTAAGACATATATTGTGCAGCTAAACAAAACTTGTCACTTGTGTGGAGTACATATATAAAACATTGTGCCAGTAATATGGCCTAATTTGAAATAAAAATAAATAAATAACCAAACAAAACATTGCATTATGTGTGCACAGAGTTGTTACTTAAGTTGAAGGCATCTGATTAATGTGTTTTTATAAATTTTCTTTACTAGTTTGCCTTGCTTTTTATGCTCAATAATAAACAGCAAATAAAACATGTTTATCTTTAAGACTCACTTTAAAATATGTTATTTCTCTTTGTTTATAACTTTTAATTTCTTTCTTTTTTTTATATTTCACTAACAGAATGCTTTTATTTATTCAGGGTGAAATGTCTTCATAGAACTATTTTCACTAATTTAAGAAGCATTTTGTGAAATAAATATATTATTGTGCTTTCTTAGCTAAGATTTTAAACAAAATTTAGTAACATTGTATTGTTATTCATAATTGATATATACCATTGAACATAAATAAAATTGTTTTCCTGTATAAAACTATACTGTGTTTTTTCTTGAATTTCTGTGTCTATGATAATTTCATTAGTTTAATATCAACTTTTAGGTTAAAAACTATATACTGTACATAATATTAATATTTAAATCTTATAGTAAAGAAATATTTAATTTGTTACCAATTTTCTCCTGTTAATAGTTTTAAAATTCCTTAAATATAATTGTATAGTGTCTGTTGATTATTTTTCTTTATAAAGCAAGGTATTGCATTTTTTTTAACTGACAAGAGATAAAATCACATTGGTAGAACTTAGTTTACCAGTTTCTTTGCTGCTATTTAGTAAAAGCATTAGTCACTCAGTTGTGTCTGCAACCTCATAGACTATAGGCTAGCATACTCCTCTGTCCATGGTATTGGAGTAGGTAGCCATTTACTTCTCCAGGGAATCTTCCTGACCCAGTCATTGAACCTGGGTCTCCTTCATTGCAGGCAGATTCTTTATTATTTGAGCCACTAGGGAAGCCCCACAAGGGAAGCTCTTTAACAAAATCACTCAATGAATACAGTAAATTCAACTAATAATTGGTACTGATTACATATTTGGCAGATTACTCATTATAAAAATTACTATTGGGTTGTTTAAAATGAACATGTAATAGCCATATTCTGTATATCAGATTGCATTTTGTAAATTATGTGAAATCTTATAAATTGTGTCTGTGTCATGGATAGAACTGTGGCAAAGAGGAACTGAATATGTATCCATGTAAGTTTAACAAATATTGTTTTGTCAGTATAAATTTGGTTTAAAAGTTTTGTACTTTGAAGTATATATTCTTAAGTTATCCTGGTTTGTATACCCTCTCTCCTATGTTTACTGAGAATAAGTGTAGACTAAATAAAGAATAAATAAAATACAGAGTAAGGTAAGCCACCTAACTTCATGTTAGTAGTTGTAACCTACAAATCAAAGGATATACTGTTTATTCTCAGATAATACATTTTCTATTCACACTATTCCTAAAAGCTAGAATCATTTTTCTTCCTTAACCATTCATAAAATATTAAATTAACCATTTGTTTGATAAATAATTAGGCATAATTAAAATTCTATTAATCTCAAAACACTGCTTGATCAAATAAGCAATTTAAGTGATTATAACAGAATATAAATTTTGGAATAAATTTACCAGATGATAATGATACTGTTTTGACTGACAATGTAAAATACTATTTTAGGGAACATGGAATTAAGTGAGAAAATGTCCAACCCATTTCATTCTTTGAGCAACTGTTAATGGGGCTTCTCTTACTTGCCAATTCTTGTCAAGGAAATGAGGATATAGCAGTGAGCACAACAGAAGTTCAAGCTCCCCTTTAGGGATAGACAACAAATATGTAAATAAATAAATATATATGTTTCTAGATTATGTGTTTTTTGTGAGTTAGAAATTCACATTATATTCTGGATATCAATCGTATAGCATAGCTGATTTCTCTGAGGTGATCATTATCTAGTGATTGGAGAAATTAATTAAAAGAATAAATAAAACACTTTGAATAGGATCATAAAGAGGTTTATGATAGATTTCTACACTAGTTCAAAGGAAAGAAACATCACAACAGCTTGTAAATCAGATATACTTTATGAAAGAAATAGTATTCAGTATACTCTTCAAGGATGTGTAGATTTTTTAAATTAAAAAACATATATAGTTAAGCAACTGCATCAATAAATACATGAATGTATTCACTCTATAAATATATTGAACACTTACATTAAGGGCAGCTCTCCAAATGCACAGAATCCAAGTATGAACAAGTTGGGTCTTATACTCAATGAATTAATATTTGAGTGGAAGAAGACATAATATTGATGAATGAATGAATGAATGATATACCTTCAAGTATGAATGTAATATGTGAAAAAAAAAGTAGCTGTGAAAAGGTTAAGATTTTGCAGTATAGAGAGTGGTAGCCAGAAAAAGGCCCACTCCACACGCATGAATATTAAAGACTCACTCATAACAAAGTCCGGGGAAGATAATTGAGAAAAAGAGGCTTCAAGTGTAAAATCATTAAAATGAATATGAGCTTCATATGTTCAAAGAACAGCAAGAATGCTACAATATTGAAGCTCATGAAGATAAGAAGTAGCCTTTAATCTGAGGATGTGTATGTCTAGTGAGGGGAGGACCTGTGGACAATAGTAAGGGATTTAGTGGACATAATGTGACATATATTTTAAAAATAACTACATCTAATGTTGGGAATGCATTGTAACAGAGATTAAAGTGTAAGTAAAGAGATCAGTTAAGCAATCAGATAATAGCACATAATAGGATTGTGTCTAATGTAGATGTTCATAGGCCATAGATGATGATATGTTTAAACTAGGTATGTAGAAATGAAAAATGAATACATAAAGTTCAGTGAAAGTTTTTCTGTCCAGTGTGTGAGGTGAAAGAGAAGCTAAGGCAAAACTAAGAGCTTTCATTTAATTTGCTAGACAAGGGGGCAGTCCTAAGATGGTGGAGGAATAGCACAAGAAGACCGCTTTCTCTCCCACAAATTCATCAAAAAACATTTGAACTCTGAGTAAATTCCACAAAACAAACTTCTGAATGCTGGCAGAGGACATCAGGGCACACAGAAAAGCAGCCCAGTGTCTTCAAAAGTGAAAGTGAAGTTGCTCAGTCGTGTCCGACTCTTTGTGACTCCAAAGACTGCAGCCTACCAGGCTTCTCCATCCATGGGATTCTCCAGGCAAGAATACTGGAGTGGGTTACCATTTCCTTCTTCAAAAGGAGTAAGAAAAAATATAAAAGATAAAAGGAAAGACAAAAGAGGTAGGGACAGAGATCTGTGCCAGGAAGGGAGTCTTAAAAAAGAGAGCAGTTTCCAAACATCAGGAAGCACTCTCACTGCCGATTCTGTGGCGAGCCTTGGAACCACAGAGGGCAACATAACTGGGGGGAAAAATAAATAAATAATAAAACCCACACATTATGTGCCCAAGGGTAACTCCCAGCAGAGAAGCAGCATAGATGCCGGCATCCACCACTAGCAAGCGGGGGCTAGTCAGGGAGGTGCTGGTTGCATTGTTTCTAGTAAGGACCAGGCCTGAAACCCCGAGGGCAATCTGAAGGAACTAACTTGAGATAGCAAACCAGACTATGGGTAGCTAGCACACGAAAAGCCCTGACCTAAGACATCTCCAGAACAAAGGACTGAGCAGAGCTAGCCGGCTGCGGACAGGCCCATCCCCCTCCATAGACAGGCAGGAGAAGGCAGCCAGAGCCGGAAGTGGGCAATCGTGGCCCCAGAGAGGCATTATCTACCAAACAGCAAGCAGGCTTCATTGCTAACCAAGACTTCTTGGGATTCTAGACAGTCAACATTTGCCTGAGAAGGTGTACCGTTTGTACACCCAGAAAACCAAGTGGCAGGGATGGGGGAGGCAATATGTCACAGCGACTGCGCTTGCCAGACACATGGTCACCTGAGTTGCTCGGACTTGGGAAGGGCACAAAACGCAGGCCCAACTGAGTCTGCGCTTCTGAGGAGTACCCGAGTGCCTGAACCTGAGCAGCTTAGACCTGGGAAGTGCATACAACCCAGGGCCGGCCTCAGACAGTTCCCAGCAGAGCAACCTAAAACCTAAGCAATGTAGACAGGGAAAGCACACACGCTGTGAGCAGGGGCAAACCCAGTGTGGCTGAGACAAACATGCTAGTGTTATTTGTTTGCAGCGACCCTCCCTCCCCACAGCATGACTGAACAGTGAGCCTGAAAAAGTGTCCACCACCGCCCCCTTGTGTCAGGGTGGAAATTAGACACTTAAGAGACCAGCAATGGCACCCAACTCCAGTACTCTTGCCTGGAAAATCCCATGGATGGAGGAGCCTGGTAGGCTGCAGTCCATGGGGTTGCTACAAGTCAGACACGACTGAGTGACTTCACTTTCCTGCATTGGAGAAGGAAATAGCAACCCATTCCAGTGTTCTTGCCTGGAGATCCCAGGGACAGGGGAGCCTGGTGGGCTGCTGTCTATGGAGTCGCACAGAGTCAGACATGACTGAAGTGACTTAGTAGCAGCGGCAGCAGCAGCAGCAGCAGCAGAGATCAGCAAACAGAAGAAGCTGAAACAGAGGGAACCGCCTTGGAAGTGACAGGTGCAATAGATTAAAACCTTGTAGTTAGTACCAGCTACATAGGAAGAGGCCTATAGATCTTGAGAAGTATAAGCCAAATCAAGGAACTATCTGAAAATAAACTGACCCCACACTGTCCAAAACAACACCAGAGAAAGTCCTAGAGATATTTTTACTATTATCATTTTTTAAGTCCTCTATTACTCCTTTGATTTTCATTTTTATAACCTGTGCTAAGTCACTTCAGTCGTGTCTGACTCTGTGCAACCCCATAGACGGCAGCCCACCAGGCTCCTCCATCCCTGGGATTCTCTAGGCACGAATACCAGAGTGGATTGCCATTTCCTTCTCCAGTGCATGAAAGTGAAAAGTCAAAGTGAAGTTGTTCAGTCATATCTGACTCTTAATGACCCCATGGACTGCAGCCCACCAGGCTCCGTGCATGGGATTTTCCAGGCAAGAGTACTGGAGTGGGTTGCCATTGCCTTCTCTGTTATAACCTACTATTACTTTGCAAGAAAAAAGGGCCCTATTTTTTAAAGCAAACTTCATATATATATATATATATATAATAATTTTTGTGAATTTGTTTTTTTTCTTTAATATTGTATTTTTGAAAATCCAACCTCTACTCTAGATTTTTAATCTTTGCTCTTTGATATTTGTCATCAATTTTGTACCTTTAAGAACCCAATCTTCAGAAGCTATTTTTACTTGGGAGCGAGATTACTGGCTTGACTGCTCTCTCACTCTTTGGACTTTCCTGTTTCTACACCAGGTAGCCTCTATCTCCTCCCTCTCCCTTTTCTTCTCTACCCAACTCTGTGAATCTCTTTGTGTGTTCCAGACTGTGGAGAACACTTAGGGAACTGGTTACTAGCTGATCGGTCTCTCTCCTTTTGATTCCCCCCTTTATTCTCCTGGCACTTCTGTCTCCTTCCTCCCTCTTCTCTTCTCTGTATAACTCCATGAACATCTCTGAGTGGTCCAGACTGTGGAGCGTATGTAAGGAAGTGATTACTTGCTAGCTTGCTATCTCCTCTTTTAATTCCCCCTCATCTTATCCTGGTCACCTCTATCTCCCTCCTCCCTCTTCTCTTCTCCATGCAACTCTGTGAACCTCTCTGGATGTCCCTCACTGTGGAGAAACTTTTTATCTTCAACCTAGATGTTTTATCAGTGGTGCTGTACAGATGGAGAAGTCTTGAGGCTACTGTAAAAATAAGACTGAAACCCAGAGGCAGGAGGCTTAAGTCCAAATCCTGAGAACACCAGAGAACTCCTTACTCCAGGGAACAATAATCAATAGGAGCTCATTAAATGCCTCCATATCTACACTGAAACCAAACCCCACACAAGAGCCAACAAGTTCCAGAGCAAGACATACCATGAAAATTCTCCAGCAACACAGGAACATAGTCCTGAACTTCAATATACAGGCTGCCCAAAGTCACTCCAAATCTATTGACATCTCATAACTCATTACTGGACACTTCATTGCACACCAGAGAGAAGAAATCCAGCTCTACCCACCAGAATGACACAAGCTTCCCTAACCAGGAAACCCTGACAAACAACCCATCCAACCTCACCCACAGTAAGGAAACTCAACAATAAAGAGAACTCTACAAACTGTCAGAATATGGAAAGGCCACTCCAAACATAGCAATATAAACAAGATGAAGAGGCAGAGGAATACCCAGCAGGTAAAGGAACAAGATAAATGCCCACTAAACCAAACAAAAGAGCTGATAAAGAATTCCAAATAATGATAGTGAAAATGATTCAAAATCTTGAAAATAATGAAGTTACAGATAAATAGCCTGGAGATAGGGATCAAGAAGGTGCAAGAAAGGTTTAACAAGGACTTGAAGAAATAAAAAAGAGTCAATATATAATAAATAATCAATAATTGGGATCAAAAACATTCTGGAGGGAACCAACAGTAGAATAACGGAGGCAGAAGATAGGATAAGTGAGGTAGAAGATAGAAAGGTAGAAATAAATGAAACAGAGAGGAAAAAAGAAAAATGAATTAAAAGAAATGAGGACAATCTCAGAGACCTCTGGGACAATGTTAAACACCCCAACATTTGAATCATAGGAGTCCCAGAAGAAGAAGACAAAAAGAAAGACCATGAGAAAATACTTGAGGAGATAATAGTTGAAAACTTCCCTAAAATGGGGAAGGAGATAATCACCCAAGTCCAAGAAACCCAGAGAGTCCCAAACAGGAAAAACTCAAGGCAAAATACCCCAAGACACATATTAATCAAATTAACAAAGATCAAACACAAAGAACAAATATTAAAAGTAACAAGGGAAAACAACAAATAACACACAAGGGGATTCCCATAAGCATAACAACTGATCTTTCAATAGAAACTCTTCAGGCCAGGAGGGAATGACAGGACATACTTAAAGTGATGAAAGAAAATAACCTACAGCCCAGATTACTGTACCCAGCAAGGATCTCGTTCAAATATGAAGGAGAAATCAAAAGCTTTACAGACAAGCAAAAGCTGAGAGAATTCAGCACCACCAAACCAGCTCTCCAACAAACGCTAAAGGATCTTCTCTAGACAGGTAACACAGAAAGGGTGTATAAACTCGAACCCAGAACAATAAAGTAAATGGCAATGGGATCATACTTATCAATATATAATTACCTTAAATGTAAATGGGTTGAATGCCCCAACCAAAAAACAAAGACTGGCTGAATGGATACAAAAATAAAACCCCTATATATGTTGTCTACAAGAGACCCACCTCAAAACAAGGGACACATACAGACTGAAAGTGAAAGGCTGGAAAAAGATATTCCACACAAATAGAGACTAAAAGAAAGCAGGAGTAGCAATACTCGTATCAGATAAAATAGACTTTAAAACAAAGGCTGTGAAAAGAGACAAAGAAGGACACTACATATGATCAAAGGATCAATCCAAGAAGAAGATATAGCAATTATAAATATATATGCACCCAACATAGGAGCACCACAATATGTAAGACAAATGCTAACAAGTATGAAAAGGGAAATTAACAATAACACAATAATAGTGGGAGACTTTAATACCCTACTCACACTTATGGATAGATCAACTAAACAGAAAATTAACAAAGAAACACAAACTTTAACTGGTACAATAGACCAGTTAGACCTAATTGATATCTATAGGACATTTCACACCAAAACAATGAATTTCACCTTTTTTCCCAAGCGTACACAGAACCTTCTCCAAGATAGATCACATCCTGGGCTATAAATTTAGCCTTGGTAAATTAAAAAAAATTTAAATCATTCCAAGCATCTTTTCTGACCACAATGCAATAAGATGAGATCTCAATTACAGGAGAAAAACTATTAAAAATTCCAACATATGGAGGCTGAACAACACACTTCTGAATAACCAACAAACCACAGAAGAAATTAAAAAAAAAAAATCAAAATATGCATAGAAACGAATGAAAATAAAAGCACAACAATCCAAAACCTGTGGGACACTGTAAAAGCAGTGCTAAGGGGAAGGTTCATAGCAATGCAGGCATACCTCAAGAAACTAGAAAAAAGTCAAATAAATAACCTAACTTTACACCAAAAACAACTAGAAAAGGAAGAAATGAAGAACCCCAAGGTTAGTAGAAGGAAAGAAATCTTAAATATTAGGGCAGAAATAAATGCAAAAGAAACAAAAGAGACCATAGCAAAAATCAACAAAACCAAAAGCTGGTTCTTTGAGAGGATACATAAAATTGACAAGCATTAACCAAACTCATCAAGAAACAAAGAGAAAAATCAAACCAATAAAATTAGAAATGAAAATGGAGAGATCACAACAGACAACACAGAAATACAAACGATCATAAGAAACTACTCTCCAGCAATTATATGCCAATAAAATGGACAACGTGGAAGAAATGGACAAAATCTTAGAAAAGTAAAACTTTCCAATCTGAACCAAGAAATATAAAATCTTAACAGACCCATCACAAGCACGGAAATTGAAGCTGTAATCAGAAATCTTCCAGCAAACAAAAGCCCAGGTCCAGAGAGCTTCACAGCTGAATTCTACCAAAAGTTTAGAGAAGAGCTAACACCTATCCTACTCAAACTCTTCCAGAAAATTGCAGAGGAAGGTAAATTTCCAAACTCATTCTATGAGGCCACCATCACCTTAACACCAAAACCTGACAAAGATGCCACAAAAAAAGAAAAGTACAGGACAATATCACTGATGAACATAGATGCAAAGATCCTTAACAAAATTCTAGCAATCAAAATCCAACAACACATTGAAAAGATCATACATCATGACCAAGTGGGCTACATCCCAGGGATGCAAGGATTCTTCAATATCTGCAAATCAATGTAATACACCACATTAACAAATTGAAAAATAAAAGCCATATGATTATCTTAATAGATGTAGAGAAAGCCTTTGACAAAATTCAACATTCATTTATGAAAAAAACCCTCCAGAAAGCAGGAATAGAAGGAACATACCTCAACATAATAAAAGCTATATATGACAAACACACAGCAAACATTATCCTCAATGGTGAAAAATTGAAAGCATTTCCCCTAAAGTCAGAGCAAGACAAGGGTGCCCACTCTCACCACTACTATTCAACATATTTTTGGCCACAGCAATCAGAGGAGAAAAAGAAATAAAAGGAATCCAAATCGGAAAAGAAGTAAAACTCTCACTGCAGATGATATGATTCTCTACGTAGAAAACCTTAAAACACTCCACCAGAAAATTACTAGAGCTAATCAATGAATATAGTAAAGTTACAGGTTATAAAATCAACACAGAGAAATCCCCTGCATTCCTATACACTAATAATGAGAAAATAGAAAGAAAAATTGAGGAAACAATCCCATTTACCATTGCAATGAAAAGAATAAAATACTTAGGAATATATCTACCTAAAGAAACTAAAGACCTATACAGAGAAAACTATGAAACACTGGTGAAAGAAACCAAAGAGGACACTAATAGATGGAGAAATATACCATGTTTGTGGATCGGAAGAATCAATATAGTGAAAATGAGTTTACAACCCAAAGCAATCTATAGATTCAATGCAATCCCTATCAAGATACCAACGGTATTTTTCACAGAGCTAGAACAAATAATTTCACAATTTGAAGGGAAATACAAAACACCTCAAATATCCAAAGTAATCTTGAGAAAGAAGAATGGAACTGGAGATATCAACCTGTCTGACTTCAGGCTCTACTACAAAGCCAGTCATCAAGACAGTATGGTACTGGCACAAAGACAAAAATATAGATCAATGGAACAAAATAGAAAGCCCAGAGATAAAAAAGGAATCCAAATCGGAAAAGAAGTAAAACTCTCACTGCAGATGATATGATTCTCTACGTAGAAAACCTTAAAACACTCCACCAGAAAATTACTAGAGCTAATCAATGAATATAGTAAAGTTGTAAGATATAAAACTAACACACAGAGATCCCTTGCATTCCTATAAACTAATAATGAGAAAATAGAAAAAAAAATTAAGGAAACAATTTCATTCACCATTGCAACAAAAAGAATAAAATACTTAGGAATATATCCACCTAAAGAAACTAAAGACTTATATATAGAGAACTATAAAGCACTGGTGAAAGAAATAAAAGAGGACACTAATAGATAGAGAAATATACCGTGTTCATGGACCGTAAGAACTAATGTAGTGAAAATGAGTACACTACCCAAAGCAATCTATAGATTCAGTGCAATCCCTATTAAGCTATCAATGGTATTTTTCAGAGAGCTTCAGTTCAGTTCAGTTCAGTTCAGTCGTTCAGTTTCTAACACCATACACAAAAATAAACTCAAAATGGATTAAATATCTAAACGTAAGACCAGAAACTATACAATTCCTAGAAGAGAACATAGGCAAAACACTTTCCGACATAAATCACAGCAAGATCCTCTATGACCCACTTCCAACAATATTTTAAATAAAAGCAAAAACAAACAAATGGGACCTAATTAAAATTAAAAGCTTCTGCATGACAAGTGAAAGTGAAAGTGAAGTTGCTCAGTCGTGTCTGACTCTTTGAGACCCATCGACTGTAGCCCACCAAGCTCCTCCATCCATGGGATTCTCCAGACAAAAGTACTGAAGTGGGTTGCCATTTCCTTCTCCAGGGGATCTTCCTGACCCAGGGATCGAACCCAGGTCTCCCACATTGCAGGCAGACGCTTTAACCTCTACACAACCAGGGAAGCCCTCAAATGCAAGAATCCAACTACTAACATCAAAGATTTCAAGGGAGAAAAGGAAGCCAGATCGAAAGAAGAAGGAGGAGGCGGCAACAGATGGGGGGGCAAAAAGGGTGGCCTTACAGATGTCTCCTGCCACCTACAGATCAGGTGTACGTGACTTTTCCCTGGGCCTCCAGAAAAGGGAGGACTGGAACGCAGCCCTACCAGAAATCAGACCAGACCAGAACCACAATTCAAGTTCTGTGCTGAGAGGAGGTGATCAATCTCCAGTCTTCAGCTCAGGCTGAGGGCCCTTTGACCAGATTCCTGTGTCCAGGACCAGGGGACTAGAAAAACAGGGAAGGATAGGAAAAGTTAAGGAGAGGAAAGAGGAAGGGGAGAGAGGTCAATAAAGTCTCTTGTTCCTTACCGGTCAGGACATTCTGGCCAGATGTCCGTGTCAGTAGGAGACCAGGGACAAAAGCGTCCCAGTTGCAGCCACTGGGTCTGGTCCACTGGCAGGCAAGCTGGCCCCTGAGTACCCCCAAGTGGTCAGGATGTCAGTCTCAGTGAAGAAGAGTCACCATTTGTTGTAGGAAGAGGGATCCCTTCCAGGGCCCAAAACTGGACTCTTGTCTAACACTCAGAAATGAATTTGCACGACAAAGGAAACTATAAACAAGGTGAAAAGACAGCCTTCAGAATGGGAGAAAATAATAGCGAATGAAGCAACTGACAAAGAATTAATCTCAAAAATATACCAGCAACTCCTGCAGCTCAATTCCAGAAAAATAAACGACCCAATAAAAAAATGGGCCAAAGAACTAAACAAACATTTCTCCAAAGAAGACACACAGATGGCTAACAAACACATGAAAAAATGCTTAACATCACTCATTTTCAGAGAAATGCACATCAAAACGACAATGAGGTGCCATTTCATGCCAGTCAGAATGGCTGCTATCCAAAAGTCTACAAGCAATAAATTTTGGAGAGGGTGTGAAGAAAAGGGAACCTTCTTACACTGTTGGTGGGAATGCAAACTAGTACAGCCACTATGGAGAGTAGTGTGGAGATTCCTTAAAAAAACTGGAAATAGAACTGACATACGACCCAGCAATCCCACTGCTGTGCATACACACTGATGAAACCAGAAATGAAAAAGACACATGTACTCCAATGTTCATTGTAGCATGTTTCTAATAGCCAGGACATGGGAACAACCTAGATGTCCATCAGCAGACGAATGGATAAAAAAAACTGTGGTACATATACACAATGGAGTATTATTCAGCCATTAAAAGGAATACATTTGAATCCATTCTAATGAGGTGGATGAAACTGGAGCCTATTATACAGAGTGAGTAAGCCAGAAAGAAAAACACCAATACAGTATACTAATGCAAATATATGGAATTTAGAAAGATGGTAACAATACCCCTTTATGTGAGACAGCAAAAGAGACACAGATGTATAGAATAGTCTTTTGGACTCTGTGGGAGAGGGTGAGGGTGGGATGATTTGGTAGAATGGCATTGAAACATATATATTATCAAATATGAAATGAATTGCCAGTCCAGGTTCTATGCATGATACAGGGTGCTTGGGGCTGGTGCACTGGGATGACCCAGAGGGATAGTATGGGGACGGAGGTGGGAGAGGGGTTCACAATGGGGAACACATGTACACCCGTGCCAGATTCATCTTGATGTATGGCAAAACCAATACAATATTGTAAAGTAAAAAAAAGAAAAAAATAAATAAAAATAAATTGCTAGACAGGAGTATCTCCTTAAGGAGTTTTTTTGTTGTTGTTGTTGTTATTGGTGATGGTAGTGGTATTTATTTCTTCTTCTACTCCTTCTACAATACTATAAGTCTTGATCTTTTAATGAAAAATTTCATATGAAGTATTATTAATACTTTGCTGAAATTAAATTCCATGGTTTGTAAAATTCTTTTGAAATTCCAGTGGATAATTGCTATTTTCCCTGATTTTAAGAGCCTCTTGATGAAAGTGAAAAAGACTAAAAAAATTGGCCTAAAACTCAACACTCAGAAAACTAAGATCATGACATCCAGTTCCATCACTTCATGGTAAATAGATGGGGAAAGAGTGAAAGACTTTATTTTGGGGGGCTCCAAAGTCGCTGCAGATGGTGACCGAAGCCATGAAATTAAAAGATCCTTGCTCCTGGAAGAAAAGCTATGATAAACTAGACAGCATATTAAAAAGCAGAGACATTACTTTGCTGACCAAGATCTGTCTAGTCAAAGCTTTGGTTTTTCCAGTGGTCATGTGTGGGTGTGAAAGTTGGGATATAAGGAAAGCTGAGCACTGAAGAACTGATGCTTTTGAACTGTGGTGTTGGAGAAGACTCTTGAGAGTCCCTTGGACTGCAAGGAGATCCAATCAGTCTATCATAAAGGAGATCAGTCCTGAATATTCATTGGAAAGACTGATGCTGAAGCTGAAACTCCAATGCTTTGGCCACCTAATGCAAAGAGTTGACTCATTTGAAAAGACCCTGATGCTGGGAAAGATTGAAAGTGAAAGGAGAAAGGGACGACAGAGGCGAGGATGGTTGGATGGCATCACTGACTTGATGGACATGAGTTTGAGTAAGCTGTGGTGTTATGCCAAAGTTGCAAAATCTCCCAGTGACCAACAGGGAGCCAGTATCCGATGCAAAAGCAAGAAGTCTTCATTACCAAGCTCGAGCTGGGGCTCCCACCGACACCGATGCAGTGGCTGTAGGGAGGAGCCTCAAACTCTAGGTTTCATTGCTTATATAGGGTAGATGTCTAATTGGTTAGGTGTTGGGTTCTGATTGGTTCCCATTTCCCGGGCTTAATTGCTTAATTCAAATTTCCCAGGCAGGTCATAAGTCCTGTAGGTAAAGTCAGGAGATCCTAATCTGGGATCTGATTAGCTCGCAGGTGGTGGGTGAGGTCAGGGGATTTCCAGAGACTCTTTTCCTCAGAATGGAGTCTTTTTTTAACAAAATAGAGTGCCTTAGGTCTTTCAGTGGGAGTTGATGATGGACAGAGAAGCCTGGTATGCTGCAGTCCATGGTGTCACAAAGAGTTCATATGACTGAGTGACTAAACTGAACTGATTATTAATTTATACATAATTATCACTTTTTGTGAGATGAGTGCAATTGTGGGGTAGTTTGGACATTCTTTGGCATTGCCTTTCTTTGGGATTGGAATGAAAACTGATCTTTTCCAGTCCGTGGCCACTGCTGAGTTTTCCAAATTTGCTGGCATATTGAGGGCAGCACTTTTACAGAATCATCTTTCAGGATTTGAAATAGCTCAACTGGAATTCCATCACCTCCACTAGCTTTGTTCGTAGTGATGCTTTCTAAGGTCCACTTGACTTCACATTCCAGGATGTCTGGCTCTAGGTGAGTGATCGCAACCTCGTGATTATCTGGGCCATGAAGATCTTTTTTGTACAGTTCTTCTGTGTATTCTTTTCACCTCTTCTTAATATCTTCTGCTTCTGTTAGGTCCATACAATTTCTGTCCTTTATCAAGCCCATCTTTGCATGAAATGTTCCCTTGGTATCTCTAATTTTCTTGAAGAGATCTCTAGTCTTTCCCATACTGTTGTTTTCCTCTATTTCTTTGCATTGATCGCTGAAGAAGGCTTTCTTATCTCTTCTTGCTATTCTTTGGAACTCTGCATTCAGATGCTTATATCTTTCCTTTTCTGCTTTGCTTTTCACTTCTCTTCTTTACACAGCTGTTTGTATAGCCTCCCCAGACAGCCATTTTTCCTTTTTGCATTTCTTTTCCATGGGGATGGTCTTGATCCCTGTCTCCTGTACAATGTCATGAACATCAATCCATAGTTCATCAGGCACTCTATCTATCAGATCAAGTAAAGTAATGCTCAAAATTCTCCAAGCCAGGCTTCAGCAATAAGTGAACCATGAACTTCCAGATGTTCAAGCTGGTTTTAGAAAAGGCAGAGGAACCAGAAATTGCCAACATCTGTTGGATCATCAAAAAAGCAAGAGAGTTCAAGAAAAACATCTATTTCTGCTTATTGACTATGCAAGAGCCTTTGACTGTGTGGATCACAATAAACTGGAAAATTTTGAAAGAGATGGGAATATCAGACCACCTGACCTGCCTCTTGAGAAATTTGTATGCAGGCCAGGAAGCACCAGTTAGAACTGGACATGGAACAACAGACTGATTCCAAATAGGAAAAGGAGTATGTCAAGGCTGTATATTGTCACCCTGCTTATTTAACTCCTATGCAGAGTACATCATGAGAAATGCTGGGCTGGAAGAAGCACAAGCTGGAATCAAGATTGCTGGCAGAAGCTGGGCTGGAAGAAGCACAAGCTGGAATCAAGATTGCTGGCAGAAGCTGGGCTGGAAGAAGCACAAGCTGGAATCAAGATTGCTGGGAGAAATATCAATAGCCTCAGATAAGCAGATGACACCACCTTTATGGCAGAGAGTGAAGAGGAACTAAAATGCCTCTTGATGAAAGTGAAAGTGGAGAGTGAAAAAGTTGGCTTAAAGCTCAACATTCAGAACATGAAGATCATGGCATCTGGTACCATTACTTCTTGGGAAATAGATGGGGAAACAGTGGAAACAGGCTTTATTTTTTTGGTCTCCAAAATCACTGCAGATGGTGACTGCAGCCATGAAATTAAAAGACGCTTACTCCTTGGAAGAAAAGTTTTGACCAACCTAGCATACTGAAAAGCAGAGACATTACTTTGCCAACCAAGGTCTATCTAGTCAAGGCTATGGTTTTTCCAGTGATCATGTATGGATGTGAGAGTTGGACTGTGAAGAAAGCTGAGCGCCGAAGAATTGATGCTTTTGAACTGTGGTGTTGGAGAAGACTCTTGAGAGTCCCTTGGACTGCAAAGAGATCCAACAAGTCCACTCTGAAGGAGATCAGCCCTGGGATTTCTTTTTAAGGAATGATGCTAAAGCTGAAACTCTAGTTCTTAGGCCACCTCATGCAAATAACTGATCCATTGGAAGAGACTCTGATGCTGGGAGAAATTGGGGGCATAAGGAGAGGGGACAACAGAAGATGAGATGGCTGGATGGCATCACTGATTCCATGAGCGTGAGTCTGAGTGAACTCCGGGAGATGGTGATGGACAGGGAGGCCTGACGTGCTGCTATTCATGGGGTCGTGAAGAGTCAAGACCCGACTGAGTGACTGAACTGAACTGAACTGACTGATCACTTTTTGTTGTATTTCTTATCTTTCTGATCATTATTATCCTTTTTCTGGAGCTCTGTGACCCCTCTAATCCATCCTCAACATGCATATTTTCCTTCCCTTAAAGTTCATCATTTAGGATGTAGGAAATTCTAAGATTCCTGAACTTTCAAAATTTAGTACAACTTTTATTAAATATTGACTCCATACAATGAGTCAGATATGGGATAAGATTAAAGGTCCTACAAAGGAATTTCTCATGAAGCTTATAGTGTACGAAACAGAATTTATGCTACATATGTAATTATATATAATGTAATAAAAGAAATAATTTTGAGAGAACTAAAGTTGCAAGTGACCATAATTTGGGGATGCCTATGCTTAATTAAGTTTGAAAAAAGTGGAATCAGAAATCCTTTCTGAAAATGTGACATCTAAGTTAGGGTATAATAATTTAAAAATTACAATAAGATTTTGAGGTTTAATCTGATGGAAGGTTGTATCATTCAATAAGAAAAAGAATAGAAAAGACTAATTTTTCTGTATGATAGGTGCATTCAATTTGGGACATGTTATGTTTTCGATTCCTATGTATTTCTTAATTGCAGATGTTCAATGAGTCATATTACTCTGAGCCTTGAATAGAGTCAACACATATAGAGGGTTATGGAAAGGATGGAGGAGAATCCCAGACAATATTTAGAATAAAAAGAGAGAAGAGTGGAGATTCAGTTCCTGAGAAAGACCTCAGAACGGCAGAGGAGGTGGAGTCAGAAGGATGAAGAAATGAAGAAAGAAAAGAAAAGAGGAGGAAGAGGGGAAAGAGGAGAGAGAGGGGGGCAAAAGAAGGAAAGCAAAGCAAAGAAAAAAACTGAAAATGACCAAGCAATTTGTTTAAATAAGAGGGTATAGAGCCTGGTAGGCTGCAGTCTATTGGGTCGCTAAGAGTTGGACACGACTGATTGACTTCATTTTCACTCTTCACTTTCATGCATTGGAGAAGGAAATGGCAACCCACTCCAGTGTTCTTGCCTGGGGAATCCCAGGGATAGGGGAGCCTGGTGGGCTGCCGTCTATGGGGTCGCACAGGGTCGGACACGACTGACGTGTTTTAGCAGTAGCAGCCTCACAGAAGCCAAGCAAAAATGTGTTTCAGCATAGGAGTGGCCAACAGCTATCTGTGAGCTCAGGACCAGGAAAATATCCTTAACATTTACTGGAAAGGGGATCATTTGAACCCCTACCAGAGAAGTTTCCAAAGAATATTTGGAGCAGAATTTAAAGACTGTAGCATTTGGAGAATGAAAAGGATGAGGAGAAGGAGGAGGCAGTAAAAATTGGATACAGTTTTTAAAAGGAAATTCTTTTTGTTTCATTAGACTCCCTTCCAAGAACCTTATACACCTTATGTTTTTTCTGGACTAGATTACTTTATTAAACCATAAGACAAACAGCTCTTTAATGCCTGTCCCCACCTTCCCAATTTATCACTTTTTCTCTGCTTGGAGTAGTATCACTTTCTCTCCAGTGAAACCATCTCTAGTTTCCCAAATAGAACTGGTTGTCCCTAATTCTTTTTGTCATGCCTCAACAAAATAAGTTTGAAATACTAAAGGTTATGAAGACATACTATAGTGGTAAAGTGGGGAGATTTTCTGAGGTAACTTGAATTACATTGCTGTGTTTAATTTACTTGATCATTAACAATGGATAAATTAATTTGTCTGTAGCCTCTCAACTGTTCATCACTAATAAATTTCAAGTTTCATAGTGGGTTATAAAAGAAATAAATTTTAAGATGCTAGCAGTGTTCAATACATTTTCTCACTTAACACCAATTCATTCCAATATAGTTTTCTTAGCACTCTAGATGAAATTTCTTGGAATTTTTTAAAAGTAGTTTTTAAGTAGTTTCATCATAACAGCTTAACACTAGCATGAGTTGGGCAAGGCAGCAAAGGGATTGACAACACCAGACTGGCTTATTAGTTTTAAAAAAAGCAAGAAGTCTAATAGATGAAATTCAGAGATTTGAGCAAATCAACAATATTCAAAGAAGCAAGTATTTCATCATTAATTTTAAGTAGATATCATAAAATAATATGCGTTTTAACTAGCTGATGCTCACCTATGTGGGTAGAGTATACAAACAGAGAATGCAGGCTAACAATACTTGGAAATTTGGAGTTGGATATTTTAGATCTGGGAGCAATGTCCATGAAAAATACCAGGCAATTCTCCTAATATCTTAAAGGCAGAGAATTAGTTTTTAGTAGAGATAACAACAAGGCTTATACTGGCCTGAAGTTTCTAGGTATACTCCCTGTACCACTCTTCCTGTTCGTGACATCAATTGTCTTGCTGTTCAAACTGTGCGCAATGTTTGCTGAACCCATGGTAGGCCAGGCACAAACTAAGAGACTGGAAGAAAACTCAAAGAGCCATAGGAACTGCAGGAGCATTTATTTTCTCCTGGCTAGTGCAGCAGCCTTAGCAGCAGACATGCTATATTCTCTACTCTCATGGCTGACACAGCCGTGATGCAGCAGGAACTCAATCGCTTTTCAGGTGGAGCGCATGTATGGGTACAGCAGTAAATGACCTGTGACGAAGCAGGTACCTCGTGATGCGCATGCACAGTGCTATAAGTAATCTCAGATGTTACATAATTATTATTTACAAAATGTGGGGTGAGAGAAGAGAAGTCCCTGGGGTGAGAGAGCCTGACCACACCTTCTTGGCTAATTTATTCTTTCCCTACACTACCCTACTTAATGTCCACTAGGCTATGTTGTAATGGCTTAATTGAGTTTTTGTTTACAGTGTGTGCATGGTAAGTTGCTTCAGTTGTATCTCACTCTCTGTGACCCTATGTATGGACTATAGCCTGCAGACTCCTCTGCCTGCGGAATTCTCCATGCAAAAATACTGAAGGGGGTTTCCATATTGGATCTTCTCGACCTAGGGATCGAATCCTCGGGTCTCTTACATCTGCATTGGCAGGTGGGTTCTTTACCACTAGCAACACCTGGGACTTTATTTATAGTATTACATGTCATTTACCTGTGTATCTCTAACCCCCAGCATATCTGTTTCAGAGTAGGAAACTGATTTTTATGTGTTGAATGGATAATTGAAGGAACACATGGAAAGAACCGCCAAGGAACTGGCTTAGTTCTAACCCTGGGTACAGTGAGTAGGAGGACATGAAATCCTTAACAGAAAGACAGTGAGACATCACTGTCATTACTAAAGTCTATTCCTATTAATTCTAGAATAGAAGCCAAACAAATTACTCTAGAGTAACGCATGCTGGTTGCAAGGATGGAAAAGTTAACTCATCTTGGGTCAGTACACGGAGACCTTATTTTGCAAGTCTAACCAAAACTAATTTTAGGATGGATATTAAGAGGATAAGATTCATTTTATTTTATTCTAGATAAATGTGAAACCTAGGGAATAAACAAGCCTATATCTGCTATAAGTAACATCATTCATATAGGAAGCTGTGTGTAACAGGTGCTGTGAGAATTTGATGCAGGTATAACTATTTCAGAATCAGCTGCTGACACTTATCAATTTGGTTAAGCTATTTATATTGTGGCAATTAATAAATTTAAAATTTTGGTGGCCTAAAAAATCAAGGTTTATTTCTTACTCATGTTCCATATCACCATGGGGTAGTGGATTTTCCCAAGAAACAGCACCAATAGGACTTAATACATAGATGAGAGAGAGAGAGAGAGAGAGGTAGATATTTGTTATAGGAATTGGCTTACAGAATGATTGAAACCAAAGATTTCCTCTCCATCTGCCAGCTGGATAGGCAAGAAATCTGCTCGTGTAATTCAGTCCAGAGACCTGAGAAATGAGGGGTCGGGTGTGGGAGAGGCAGTGGCATAAGTTCTGTTTTGTGCTCAAAGGCCCAAGAACCTGGAGTGCTGATGTCTGAGGTCAAGAGAAGATAGATGAGCCCACTCAAACAGAGTTGAATTTGCTTGTTCTAAGAGGATCGGATGATGACCATTCATATTGGTGAGAGCCATCTTCTTTGCTCAGTCTAAGGATTAAGTATTCATTTCTCTTTGGAAGCATCCTCACGGACACAGCCAGACACCATGTTTGACCAAATATCTGGGCGTCACCTAGCCCAGTCATGTTGACATGTGAAATTAAACATCACAGTCAGCAGAGACCACCCAGCTAATGAACATCCATCAGGAGTCCAGGGTAACTAAGCAGCCACTATCTCAAATGTTACCCTTTTCTTTAATAGAGAGACTAGAATGCTGCAGGATATTGCTAAATTCTCAGTGCAGAAGTGACATGTCATTTCTACTCATAGTTCTTCATACAGAAGTAGGCTTCTGTACTCAATCATCAGAGGCCATGAGGTGAGATTCAAACAAAACAGGAGGAAGGGTGAGTTATGTGGTAAGCAAGAATGGTAAATATAAAACAAATATAAAACTGTAACACAGAATTGCCCTCAAGCTTCTTTATTGTCACTGTGAGCTATTTGAAGTTCAAATAATATCTTAATAATATTAGTAGGTAATAGAAATACACATCAATGGAGTGAGTCTGCAAGAAAAGTAACATATATGTCTCCTTTGGCCCCTATAATTCCTCCAAGACAGCACCAGCACTAGCACTGTTCTTGGGAACAGACTGGGACAGATGCTTTGGTCCCTATGCTCAGGATGGATCTTATGCACAGAGAAGGCTAAAAAGAGCAAGAAAATTAGTAGTAATTGCTCAGTTCACTAAACTCTTCTTTTTCAATGTATCAGCTTTGTATCTGTGCCATTTTATTAAGTTTTACTTGTGATGTTTTAGGTGTACTTGTATTAATTATCTCTATCTTACATACTATTTACTACATAATATATTTATATTATATATTATATACATACAGATCAAGGCCTTTTCCCATCTGTTCTCATTGCTGGACCAAACATCTAGCAAGTACCTTGCTGTTTGAAGAAAAAGATGTCTCCAAGAAAAAGTCCAAATACACAAATTATGTGCACTTCAGACAATGTATTTCCTTACACATTGCAATATTCCTGAACTCAAGACTTACAGTCATATTTTCAACATCCTTTTACAGCCTGCTTTTCAAGATTATAATGTAAAATATATTGCAGTTTGTGCCCCTCTTGAAATTAGAAAATACAGTTATTTTGATGCTACTAAAAAAATCACTGTGGTCTTAGTGTGATTAGATTGAATAGTTTTCTGTGATTATGGTTTCATGATTATAGCCATCATGGTCCACAAAAGAGTCTGAAATGCAGAAATTGGATGTAATCTTAAAAAGGACAGAATGATCTCTGTTCATTCCCAAGGCAAACCATTCAATATCACAGTAATCCAAGTCTACACCCCAACCAGTAATGCTGAAGAAACTGAAGTTGAATGGTTCTATGAAGACCTACATGACCTTTTAGAACTAACACCCAAAAAGATGTCCTTTTCATTACAGGGGACTGGAATGCGAAAGTAGGAAGTAAAAAAAAACCTGGAATAACAGGCAAAATTGGCCTTGGAATATGGCATGAAGCAGGGCAAAGACTATTAATAATAGAGTTTTGCCAAGAAAATGCACTGGTCATAGCAAACACCCTCTTCCAACAACACAAGAGAAGACTCTACACATGGACATCACCAGATGGTCAACACCGAAATCAGATTGATTATATTCTTTGCAGCCAAAGATGGAGAAGCTCTATACAGTCAACAAAAACAAGACCAGGAGCTGCTGTGGCTCAGATCATGAGCTCCTTATTGCCAAATTCAGACTTGAAGAAAGTAGGGGAAACTGTTAGACCATTCGGGTATGACCTAAATCTAATTCTTTATGATTATACAGTGGAAGTGAGAAATAGATTTAAGGGACTAGATCTGATAGAGTGCCTAATGAACTATGGACTGAGGTTCATGACATTGTACAGAAGACAGGGATCGAGACCATCCCCATGGAAAAGAAATGCAAAAAGGCAAAATGGCTGTCTGGGGAGGCTTTACAAATAGCTGTGAAAAGAAGAGAAGTGAAAAGCAAAGGAAAAAAGGAAAGATATAAGCATCTGAATGCAAAGTTCCAAAGAATGGCAAGAAGAAATAAGAATGTCTTCCTCAGAGATCAATGCAAAGAAATAGAGGAAAACAACAGTATGGGAAAGACTAGAGATCTCTTCAAGAAAATTAGAGATACCAAGGGAACATTTCATGCAAAGTTGGGCTTGATAAAGGACAGAAATGGTCTGGACCTAACAGAAGCAGAAGATATTAAGAAGAGGTGGCAAGAATACACGGAAGAACTGTACAAAAAAGATCTTCATGACCCAGATAATCATGATGATGTGTTGACTAATCTAGAGCCAGACATCTTGGAATGTGAAGTCAAGTGGGCCTTAGAAAGCATCACTACGAACAAAGCTAGTGGAGGTGATGGAATTCCCGTTGAGCTGTTTCAAATCCTGAAAGATGATGCTGTGAAAGTGCTGCACTCAATTTGCCAGCAAATCTGGAAAACTCAGCAGTGGCCACAGGACTGGAAAAGGTCAGTTTTCATCCCAATTCCAAAGAAAGGCAATGCCAAAGAATGCTCAATGGCTGTCTGGGGAGGATTTACAAATAGCTGTGAAAAGAAGAGAAGTGAAAAGCAAAGGAAAAAAGGAAAGATATAAGCATCTGAATGCAAAGTTCCAAAGAATGGCAAGAAGAAATAAGAATGTCTTCCTCAGAGATCAATGCAAAGAAATAGAGGAAAACAACAGTATGGGAAAGACTAGAGATCTCTTCAAGAAAATTAGAGATACCAAGGGAACATTTCATGCAAAGTTGGGCTTGATAAAGGACAGAAATGGTCTGGACCTAACAGAAGCAGAAGATATTAAGAAGAGGTGAAAAGAATACACAGAAGAACTATACAAAAAAGATCTTCAAGACCAAGATAATCACGATGGGGTGATCACTCATCTAGAGCCAGACATCCTGGAATATGAAGTCAAATGGGCCTTAGAAAGCATCACTACAGACAAAGATAGTGGAGGTGATGGCAGACAAAGATAGTGGAGGTGATGGAATTCCAGTTGAGCTATTTTAAATCCTGGAAAATGATGCTGTGAAAGTGCTGCACTCAATATGCCAGCCAATTTGGAAAACTCAGCACTGGCAACAGGACTGGAAAAGGTCAGTTTTCATTCCAATCCCAAAGAAAAGCAATGCCAAAAGAACACTCAAATTACAGCACAATTGCAGTCATCTCACATGCTAGTAAAGTAATGCTCAAAATTCTCCAAGCCAGACTTCAGCAATATGTGAACCACAAACTTCCAGATGTTCAAGCTGGTTTTAGAAAAGGCAGAGGAACCAGAGATCAAATTGCCAACATCCGCTGGATCATGGAAAAAGCAAGAGAGTTCCAGAAAAACATCTATTTCTGCTTTATTGACTATGCCAAAGCCTTTGACTGTGTGGATCACAGTAAACTGTGGAAAATTCTGANGAGGAACCAGAGATCAAATTGCCAACATCCGCTGGATCATGGAAAAAGCAAGAAAATTCAAGAAAAGCATCTATTTCTGCTTTATTGACTATGCCAAAGCCTTTGACTGTGTGGGTCACAATAAACTGTGGAAAATTCTGATAGAGATGGGAATACCAGACCACCTGACCTGCTTCTTGAGAAACCTATATGCAGGTCAAGAAACAACAGTTAGAACTGGACATGGAACAACAAACTGGTTCCAAATAGGAAAAGGAGTACGTCAAGGCTGTATATTGTCACCCTGCTTATTTAACTTATATGCAGAGTACATCATGAGAAACGCTGGGCTGGAAGAAGCACAAGCTGGAATCAAGATTGCTGGGAGAAATATCAATAACTTCAGATACGCAGATGACACCACCCTTATGGCAGAAAGTGAAGAGGAGCTAAAAAGCCTCTTGATGAAAGTGAAAGTGGAGGGTGAAAAAGTTGGCGTAAAGCTCAACATTCAGAAAATGAAGATCATGGCATCTGGTCCCATCACTTCATGGGAAGTAGATGGGGAAACAGTGGACACAGTGTCAGACTTTATTTTTTTGGTCTCCAAAATCACTGCAGATTGTGACTGCAGCCATAAAACTAAAAGATGTTTACTCCTTGGAAGAAAAGTTATGATCAACCTAGATAACATATTGAAAAGCAAAGACATTACTTTGCCAAGAAAGCTCCTTCTTGTCAAGCCTATGGTTTTTCCAGTAGACAGGTACGGATGTGAGAGTTGGACTGTGAAGAAAGCTGAGCGCCAAAGAATTGATGGTTTTGAACTGTGGTGTTGGAGAAGACTCTTGAGAGTCCCTTGGACTGCAAGGAGATCCAACCAGTCCATTCTGAAGGAGATCAGCCCTGGGATTTCTTTGGAGGGAATGATGTTGAAGTTGAAACTCCAGTACTTTGGCCACCACATGCGCAGAGTTGACTCACTGAAAAAGACTCTGATGCTGGGAGGGATTGGGGGCAGGAGGAGAAGGGGACGACAGAGGATGAGATGGCTGGATGGCATCATGGACTCAATGGACGTGAGTCTGAGTGAAATCCGGGAGTTGGTGATGGACAGAGAGGCCTGGCATGCTGCAATTCATGGGATCGCGAAGAGTCGGACATGACTGAGCGACTGTACTGAACTGAAGAAATCACTGATGGCAGCTAATCTGAATAATGACATATAGATTCTAAGAAACAACAAAGTTTGAAAATGTTGAATGTGAATATAGCATTACAAACGTTTTATTAGATTGACTCCCATAATATGCATTTTTATTTGCTTAATACTTTAAATTTAAAATAAACATGAAATATTTATGTCATAAGTCCCTTCATCAACATGCATGCAAAGAAATGTTTTCATACACAGAACTCTAAGGTTCAGACAGCTGTACTCAAATTCTCATATGCAATACTGACATTGGCCAATAGATGCCCTAAGAGATCTCCTAAACACAAGAGCTCTGAAAATTAAAATCAGCTATGTGACTATTGGTAAGTTCTTAAATACTTTATTTTCATAGTTCAATTGCACTCTTGAAGTGGCATAATATTTTTAGATTCCAAAGACTTTTAATATTATCAAATTTCAAATTACCTCCCCAAACACTGATTATTAAAATCACAGAAGAAAGAGAAACTTTTCCAAAATTGACTTTAAATACTACAGTGACATCAGTGATAATCTGTTCCACTTAAGTTGGTTGTTTCTAATTTCAATAAATATGGCCAATACTCTAATGAGTAAACATAATTCTAAGGTCAATGTAATCATAGAAGGAAAATCAGGTTGGATTCTAAAGTGTTTGTTTGTATTACCTCACATGTTTTGATGTTTCTGACTTTACTAAAATTTCTATCATTTTTATAAAAGTTATTAGCACAGTATTCATCAAGATCTGCTAATGGAAGTTATTTTAATTATAGTTCTCTTTAAAATTTTTCGCATTAAAGTTTCTTTTTAGGAAAAATATTATTCAGATACATTTGTTATATAAAACTGGGAAAATAGTACTATGTTGTTTTCTCTCCAGTTTATAAAAATTACTCAATTACTCCTAGATTAAATTTTAGTGGGGTCAAGGACTAAATGATTTTATTCTAAGCTTATATTCCTATGTGTCATACTCCTAAGGAAGTTACCTGAAAAGCATAGACATGTGGCTATATAAAAACAATCTTCAACTTACTATAAAACTGTTTTCTCAATCCATTATTTCATTTGATACTCTCCTTTAGAGAGCAATGCATTTTGACACTATCCCTGTATGCCTGAAAATTCTGTTCATGGACATATTGTACTGTGCTTAGTTGCTCAGCATGTCCAACTATGTGATCCCATGGACTGTAGCCCACCAGGTTCCTCGATCCATGGGGAATCTCCAGGCAAGAATCCTGGAGTGGGTTGCCATACCCTCTTCCAGGGGATCTTCCCAACCCAGGGATCAAACCCAGCTTTCCTACATTGCAGGCGGTTTCTTTACTGACTGAGCCACCAGGGAAGCCCAAGAATACTGGAGTGGATCGTCTATCCCTTCTCCAGGGGATCTTCCCAACCCAGGAATCAAACTGTGGTATCCTGCATTATATGTGGATTCTTTACCAGCTGAGCTACCGGAGAAAGAAGCCCATGGACATAATGGTCGATGACAATTCTTATTAAGATCTTATTCTCACTGTTTTAGGACTAAGTCATACAAAGGACAGTTTGATCATGCCAAAAACCATAAAGAAAAATATAGATCAGGGAGGAACTCATAGTAATATCCCTTGGGAGTCAAAGGGAGTGTGTCTATAAAGGAATTATTAAATGAGGAAGATAAAAATGCATGAAAGCTTGAAAACTAGAGTAGATAACACAAACCTGAGTTTGGCATATCTGTCAATGTTCATTTCCTTTCATATGCCCATGTGAAAAACCAGTTTTATTTTCCCTTCAGTTTAAAAGATAAAACTTTAAAAGTCAAGGATCCATGTTTATAGTAAGAGAAATATTAGGTTTACAGGTTTTTCTGCACTCAGCATCTCTAGCACATGCCTTTCCTGTTAGGCTACAGTGATCTTTTCAACATCCATCAGTATTCAGAACTTGAATTTGATCCCAAATTATTGATGATAATTATTGCTAATAAGAACCTTAGATTATTACTGATGGTGAGCAAATCTATTTCTTTAAACTCAACATATATTGTTCTGTTAAATGCTCTAGATTTTAGTTTTTTAGATTAGAAGCATTTCTTGAAACAAGTTCTATCCTTTTTCTATTTAATATTACCTCAATATGGATTGATGTCAACCAATTTCTTTAATTTGTAACCTTTAATTCATGCTATACACTTGCAAAGTTCATGTGGAATCTGAAAGGCTCATTTATACAAGGAATTAAAGGACTCATAAGAGAGTTCTGAGAGTTTAAGGGATAACATGTCATATACAAGTTTTAGTATAATATTTCTGAAAAAGAGATCCCTAATCATTTATGAAATGCATCATTTTGGTGGTAAGTTCATGAATAAAAATTATAAAAATTGTCTTTCTTAGTGTATCTTCCTGTGTGTTAAAGTTAATACTAGTAAGGAAAAAACTAATTTTCATATTACTCATGATAAAAGTAAAAATCTCATATTCAAAATCAACATAATGTTTTCACTATGGTAGAGAATGAAAATAAAAAATTAAACACAATCTCAATTTTTAATATATTTTATATAACATATATTTATATAAATATAACACAACAGACATATCACTATTAAATGTCTTATTAATGAAATAATAGATAAGTATATATAGAGAAAGGCTCTAAGGGAGCAAGAGTTAGGAAAGAGGAGGGGAGGAAATTCCAGATATACAGAAGAAAAACAAAAGAGGAAGTAATATTTTCAGGTGTAAAATCTTCAAATAATATTGTAAGACACTGAGTATTTAGCATTTGGAGCTACATTAAAAGACAGACATGTAAGGGCAAATTTCAGAAATTATTTTTTCCTGAAAACTGATTATTAAATGCAGCATCCACTTTTTAAACCTAGGCAGCATATTAAAAAGCAGAGACATCATTTTGCTGACAAAGTCTATGAGTTTTTTGTAGTCATGTATGGATATGAGAGTTGAGCTATAAAGAAGGCTGAGCACTGAAGAACCAATGCTTTCTACTTGTGGTGCTGGAGAAGACTCTTGTGAGTCTCTTGGACTGTAATGAGATCAAACCAGTAAATTCTAAAGGAAATTAACCCTGAATATTCATTGGAATGACTGTTGCTGAAGCTGAAATTTCAAAACCTTAGCCACCTGATATGAAGGGCCAACTCACTGGAAAAGACTCTAATGCTGAGAAAGATTGAAGGCAAAAGGAGATGAGGGCACAGAAGATGAGATGGTTAGGTGACATCACTGATTGAATGCACACGAATTTGAGCAAACTCTGTGAGACAGTGAAGGACAGAGGAATTTGGTGTACTATCATCCACGGGGTCTCATAGAGTCAGACATAATTTAGCAACTGAACAACCACACTATTTACAATATATATTAGGAGAAAGCACAATCATACTCAAGTCCATATTGTATGAGATTCGAGGTCTCTAACATAGACACATTTTGTGCTTATGTTGTAAGCTCATTGCTCTCTTTAATTAAGGAATGCTTGGTCATTATGACTATGATTATTTTCCTGTCCTTTTTTTTTTTTTTTGATATCCCAAAATTAAGAGAGAAAATGACCGATCACAAAGTAGTGAATCTTTGCTTTTCAAAATATGCATGTTCTTAATTCTCAGTTGATCTTCTCATAATTGATTCAAAAGAAAAATTAACAATACCTATACTGCTATTATCTTTAGAGTATTTATAATTCTAATGTGCTATAAGTACATTAAAATAATTATAATTTGAATAGGAGCTTGTAAAATTTGATAACACTATAGGAGTCCAAAAATAGAGAGCTGAGAAGCATTATGATTAAAAGGTAGATCTGTCTTAAATACAAAGATGACACACAAGACAACACATAAATACACACAAGATGGCAACACAATGAGCTTCATGATGTCTGTTTACTACATTTAAATGCATGAGTATTCAGTTGCTGAGTCCCATCTCTGACTCTTTGCAACCCCATGGACTGTAGCCTATCAGACTCTTCTGTGCAAGGGATTTTCCAGGTGGATGGCCATTTCCTCCTCCATTTTAATATGCTCACGTAAATGTTGGTCATTCAGCCCTAAAGACATTTTCCTTGAGCATATTTACTTAATATTTTAGTCATCTTTCCAGTGACAATTACAACTAACAATTCATCTAATGACTTTCACAGTGTAATATCACTTATATAAAAAATGACTACTTTAACAGACTCATTCAGTCCTCTCTTAGTTTCATCTTGGAAGGTAAAATTCATTTTCTGACCTCTCAGTCTCATCGTTGGTCCTCTTTCCACACTTCCAAAACTACCACCCTAAGGTACCATTTTCATAGTTTCAATAAAATATGTAAATTTTTCCCACCTAAGGGGAAAGCTATTTAGATATTGAATTTCAATATGAAAACTTCTGAAGTTTTTGAACCAATGTAGAATCCCATAAATGCAGATATGTAAAGGACTTTAACCTAACTTAGTACAATCCTCAAATTGTACAAGTCATAGGGATAACTTGTTCTTGATCACACAGCCAAATAAAACAGAAGACAAGCTAAAATCCTCTGGAAGGGTACAGTCCTCCCATTCGTTTTCTGTGTGATGCGTTTTTGTGCAAGCATCCAAAAACGGTTATATTTATTTTGCTTTTCTGTTTCTGTTTCTTTCTTTCTCTCTCTTTTGGAGATAGTGAAAAAAATGGTCTTGTTTTTATTTCCACATTTAAAACCTAGGTTTGTTTTCCAGTTTTATCCATTTAGATTTTTGCATAATATTATGCTTACCTTAATTGAATCCATAGCCCCAAACAATATGATTACTGAAATGATCTGAAAAATAGTGTCTTAAACAATATATGACACAGACTTTTGTGGAATTGTGTAGGGATTTTTATAATGTTCTCTATATATTTCCATAGTGAACTTTTAAGTCTTCTCTTACATTTTGGCAGGTTGGCAGGAAGCAGACCAAAATATATCATGTGACATTTCCAAAGAAGAAAAACACATGTGCTTTGATTAGCCTAAAAACAGGTTACTCAATTGCTCCATTGTAATCACAATTGTAGAGTGACCATATGCCTCCAAATGTCACCTTTCATGCTCTACTGTGGTGTTAGAAACCATTATTAAAATCACTTTGTGAATTGAGGGGCTATCAGAATACGTGTGCTTATGTGAATGTGTGTGAATATGTGAGTGTGTGTGTAGAGAGCAGTGCAAAAAGACACAGCACTGGTTATTTATATATTTACATAAAATCCATAGTGGTTTAAGAAAATAAAATGTTGCAGATTACCTGTAATACAAACATGGTCTAGATGTGTTGGAGGTATATTCCCAAGAACTTCAATATTTGGGAAAGAAACCGACAAAATTGGGAATAATGCCGAAAAAACAAGGTTCATATGGATACAAAACAGAAAAAAGAAAAGTTCCTCAGAAACAAAAATTATATGCTTTTTTTCTCAGTGTTATTCCTGTTTAAGTAACAATTGAGAAGGTATTTGTGTATGCTGCTGCTGCTGCTGCTAAGTCACTTCTGTCGTGTCCGACTCTGTGCAACCCCAGAGATGGCAGCCCACCAGGCTTCCCCGTCCTTGGGATTCTCCAGGCAAGAATACTGGAGTGGGTTGCCATTGCCTTCTCCATATTTGTGTATATATGCCCACAAAGTAAATATGCTCCTTGAATAATTTCTTAAAAATTGCAGAAAATCAAAATTATTATTCATTTTTCCTGATAGGAAAATAAACATGTGAATTCATTCCATCAGAGATCCTGAAAGTACTCATGAATGAATCTAGTGCAAAATCATTTTAGACTTCAGGAATATGATGACACATATCAGTATGTATGCATTTTTGATGAAAATATGATGTGTTGAATGCTATGAAATTTCTTGAATAAACAATTTTCTATGAAAAATGCTTTATCCAGCTAAGAAAATTTAGGTTTAATTTTACTTGCCCATTTCTTTGTACAAGTAAGTCCTGATGACTGTAGGCAGCAGTAGAGGTTACTATGTGAATACTGACCCTTTGGGATGACTGATCATTTCTGTTCACTAAAAATGTTTGTCTACAAGGTTAAGCACTCAGGAATCTGACAGGGCAGCCCCCTTTCTCTTGCTGTCAAGGGACTTAGAGCCTCACTGGGACAAGAAACATTACATATACTGAGAGAATTGCTAAAGGCTATGAAATGCTTCCAGCCTACCCCATCTTTCACAGAACAGCTGATATATTAGACATAATAAATATTGCATAACCTTCAGGATTTTGGCAGTGGAAGTGAATTTTGGAACTCTCACTTTTTTCATTATTAAATGATGTTTTTTAACCCTGGAATCGCCAAATCCACTTAGCTTGACAATGTATTTAAATCACAAGAATAAGGTTCCACAGATTTTATAGGGACACACGAAGTCAGAGATACGCTACGCAGTACCCATATAAACAAAATTAAGACAATATTGTTTACAAATGACAAGTATTGCAGGCGTTCACATTTTCTCCCAGTACCCAAAGCGTTTTTTCCTCTCCAGAACAAGTTTCTGCTGCAGTGAGTCCCTCTAGCAGTTTCGTGAATCTAGGAAAAGGAACGAAAACCAAACACATTCTTTCCAGTAAACAAATGGCAGGGAAAAGCAGGGAAGTTTGAACGGAAAGATCAAAAGGATTTTTAAAAATCTGAGCGACTGCATGAATTCCTCTGTCCCCCGATCCGCGGTCCTTCACCCACCCAGCCAACCCCCCTCCCCTCCCCGAGCATGCCGTCTG
>SJXQ01000626.1:208463-405726 GCA_006408695.1 Aepyceros melampus
CCCGTCTCCAGTCAAAGCTGTCAGCTGAGGTTTCCGGAGCGCACAGGAGCAGGGGTCCGGGCGAAGGCAAAGCTCCAGCTGCTCCGAGAGCATTCGGTTTCTTCAGGGCTGGTTTTGCTGGAGCCTGAAGTCCAATGATGCCCACGTTGATACTCAGGCTGGATTCCGTCGCCTCCACTGCCTCAGCTGACCCCAGCAGAAGCCCAGTTCAGGGGGCGGCCCCGCACCTCCCTCAGAAGTGAAATGCAAAATCGTTACGTCAGATGGTAGGGGCGGGGCGCGCCCGGGTTGAGTGGCAGCAGCCCTTGCTCCTGGAGGAGGCGCGAGAATCAGCCTGGTTCAGTGACTGAGACAAACTGCTGGGGAGAAGAGCGGGTGCTGTCCACTGCGCTGTCGGTGCTGAACCTGGGACGCGAGCGGACCAGCTGCTCCCTCTGCTCCAGGCAACGCCCTCTCCCACCTTCTGTGCCCGGCAGGACCCTCTTCACTAGCTGGACCCTATTAACTTGATAAAGGAGTGTGGTATCGGACGTGGTAGAGAGTCCTCCGTTTGCCACCTGGGCGCCCATTCAGGCGTGACTTCGGAGATTTCTATAGTTTTAGACCAAACTATTTCCCTCTTTTCCCAACTAAGATCATTTTTTAGTTTTTTTTTTTTTCAATTATTTTTATTACTGTGATTTACATACCCACACTGTTTAGGAACCTTTCTGGGAGACTTTTTGACTCTGGAAATAAGGTAAGAAAAAGAATATTATTATTATACATTTTTACAAATGAGGGAACAATACCATACAAATATTTAAGAGCAAGTTATGATTATTTTTATAATTTGAAATGGGATAGTTGGTATTAATTGAAACAGCTATTTTAATAACTACTATTACAAGAATGTCTGTTGGTGATTAGGAACTGAATTCAAGAGAGGAAGTTGAGGGCTTTGTATTTTATTTGTGTGAACTTAATGTCATTGTGTTACATCTTGCTTTATAAATATAAATTTTGTAGAGAAACGTTTCTAGATAGCTCAAAGGACGAGAAACATTCGATGCAAGTCCTCAAATATGTTAGTAAATTATGTTAAATAAACCATCCAACAAGTTGTTTAAAACAAATACAACCTTAAAATATGTGAGTGGACTAATCTCTGATTAATCAATATTGCCTATGTTATCTAAATCATAGACTGCAAAGTGCAGAGCTTTCTTCACATTATTTTGTAGAGGAGGTGGCTAGGAGAGGAGCATTTATACCATGCTGGGTTCATTTAGATGTGTTGTTATGCAGTAGATCCATATAAAACTTGTGAAACTTGGTCTCAGATTTCTGCACCCCAAGGTCATGTGTATTCCCAATTTGGGGGCTGTTTGCTCTGCTATTGACTAGTGAATGTCATCCCCCTCCACCCTCTCAGGTTAGAGGTGGATGTAAATGGGAAGCTCTGATTTAATAATACAGTATTAGCTTGTATTATAGTCGCTACTGCTGTTGGTAATTTGAATGGAACTGGGAAGCGTGGGCTGGGAAAATGTCTCACTATTTCAGCAATGTTTAACCTCTTGCATGCTTAACAGAGAGCTTTTCTTTACTTAGGAGATTTTCTTTTGAAGCTACATTCCTTTTGTATAATTGGCAGTGTGTTTTGCATGTTTATGGAGAAAGAATTCAGTGCAGAAAACCACTCAACAGTACTTCTCATAGTGAAGAATTATTAAATGATAGAAGTTAGCTGGTGTTCTGTGTGTTTCTATTACTATTCATTACCTTTTTCTAGGCATAATGATTTGTCTGGTAAGTAATATTATGTCCTTTCATTTATGTCATTAATGACATTCTATAAACTATAAATGATGACTGGCAAAACATGGGAAGAAGGTTCTTTACATTCCAGGAAGAGAGTTCAGGTAGCAACTAGATGTCCTTTATTAATAGGAATGGGTAAATAATTATGAGTTGTTTCAGATGATAAGTATTGCTCAACTCACTAAGGCTATGTTTTTCAGCAACTAAAAAGTACACTAAGTTTAAAATTTTGTATGTCTTATTATCATAAAAATTTCTACTCGTTTCATTATGTGTCCAAAGATAAACTTTAGGTTTAGAGTATTATTTAAAATAATTCCTTTGGGTAGATTTTTCATTTTATTAACAGCACAGTCCTACATGAGAGTGATTGTTATAAGAAAAGGTATTATTTCAAGCACTAGAGGTCAAATGTAAATCCTTTAGTTGTTCTCAGGTTTTACCTAAGCAGATGTTTTTTGTAAGATTCATATCAGTCATGCTATCTCACATTAAAGTGGCACAAAATTTTAAGAACTAAGCAGCTAGAAAATCAAACTATGATCTCTGGAACACTGGGCCATGAAGCTTATACCAAACAGTTTCTTTTAATTACATAGAGAATCATTCTTCTCTTCTGTACATTTTGAAATTTTCTTTTTAAAACTTGGTATAAATATTCAGACAGTGTAATTTTAAACAGAATAATGGCTTTCATTTTTTTAGTTTTATTTATTGTACTGAAGCATAAACATATTTTAAAATTTTATAACAGTTTAAAAGCAGCAACATATACAAACACCATATTCACCCAAATAAGAATCTCCTTGACTTATTTTTCCATAAAGTTTTCCAAGATGTATGTCTTTGTTTGGGTAGAAATAGTAAAGCTTGAACTATCAGTGTCTAGAATTCTTTTAGATGAAGTTTAGAGTTGTCACAATGAGATGGTGAAACACTAAAATCAAAATATGTTATTGTCTATAATGAGACCACTGGGGTAGGTTCAATGAGACTGCAAATTTAAAATATGAAAAACATTTTGTACTGATTTTCTTACATTTAACTTTTATGTATTCTGAAGTGAGGTAAAATTAGGTGACCATAATAAGCCCCAAATTAGCACAAAAGAGATACCATTTGGATACAGAATGCAGTTCTAACTGTAAACAAGTAAAATTATAAACTTTGAGGACTTCTATTAAAGACACTCACATGTTGTGGTCCTTCAATAAATATTTACTCCATAAAGAAATGACTGTATTTTGGAATTAAAATGTCCATTGAAATTCAAGAGGCTAGTCAATACCATAACAACAGATACTCTGCTGGTCATTAATTCATTTCATTTCATAGATATTGCAAATGTATAAAGAACTTTCTACTTCAAGATAATGAACCTTTACATATTATTGAAATTATACAAATTATTGAAATAATTTAATGTCACGTGATATGTTCAAATAGTTGCCTTTCTTGTTTTTCAATTTCCTAAAGCAAATTGATCTAGATAAATAGTAAAAAAAAATATTGCTGATCAATGTCTTTTTTTCCTTGCAAATATGATAAATAACTATGTATGTTTGGAGGGATTCAAGACAATGGTGAAACAACTTGGATTTTATTTTATCAAGGCTGCATATTATTTTTCTTAAAGAGTTATTGACATGTACAATAGAGAAATCAAAAAGTAGTAAGTCTGAAGTATGATATAAAGTTTTAGATAATTGACTTCTTAAAATTAACATAAGCTATTAAGTAACTTATGAATTATAATTATTGTTTGGTAATTTAGTGAAAATTTTCTTTCTGTTATGGCCAGATTTCATGTTAAATACTCTTATCTATGAAACCAAATTCTTTAAGTAATGTGTTCCTTTTAATCCTTCATATTTGCCCCAAATTAACATACTAACTCTAGTATATGTTAACTTACTATGTAATAGACTTTATATATGCAATATAGTATACTTGATAACATACATATAATATACTCTGAAATAAGTCCAGAAGACTCTTAAGAACTAATAAGCTACCAAAGTACTTGCTGTTGTTAACATCATTCTAACAGCCATGTGACCAATTATTTTGTACGAAATGAACTTAATCACCTTCTCCACCACCTCCAAAATCCTTCGGGCTTAGTCTACTTAAGGTGACCTATAGAGTCCCTTGTGGAAAATCCCAGTTTGCTCATTAAATAGGTCACCACACAACAAAACAACTGATCCTTTTCTTCCTTAATCACCTTGGTATTGAGGAAGTTGATATTTTATATTATAAGATAAACTATGAGATGAGATAGTTTTTTGATACATTCAGAATTCTAATGAGTTTTAATATGAATTTTCTGAAAGAAGAATGAAGCAATCATATAACACTCTTAATGAGTATATGCATGTTATATACATGTGCTATATGTGTGTGTGTGTGTGTATATATATATATATATATGTATGTTATCGATCTATCTGTCTAGGTAAAGTCTACTGTACCATAAACCAATGGGACTGATCTGGAACTTGTAAGCTCAAGGAATGCTACTTAATATAAAAATAACTTACATACTAAGCTACAATGCAACATACACTTTTTGGTGACCAAACTATTTTCTAATTATTGTTATTTTAAAAATTTATTTAGGCTAGTAAGCTTGAGCACACACAAGTTTCATTTTGCTTTTTTTTTTGCCATGACATGTCATTCGGAAGCTCTCATGCTGATTGGCAAGGGAAAGGACAATTGGAAACAAAAATTTGTCAAGGATAAGTAGCAGAATAAATGTGTACATAATGAAGAGATTATTGTACTGCACTGATTCTGCACAAAATATGGTTAATGATAAATGATTTGCAAATTATAATCTCTAGAAGAGACACATGAGGTTCACTTCATATACATCTATAGGTAATAAGCCTTGCCCTTCTAAGGAACAGAGCCTGGATAGCCTTACACCTGAAATATTTTTGTTATTTATATATCAATGTTTTCATATTTTATATGAAATTTTTTCATAATTTAAAGTGGCTTTGGTATCAAATTATGTAAATCTCTAAAGCAAAGTATTTGCTTAGTGTGTTCATTTGCATGTCAATACAGAGGAATATTATTCCAACTCAAACTGGTTCATAGCACTTTTAACTTTTTAACAATTCTAAAACACAATGCAGAAGAGTTGAAAACCCTTTTTGTTCATTGAGTTTTATTTAAATATATTCATCATAATTGACAGCTAAGAGAAACTTACTTCAGTAATGTATTTTTTCTGTTCAAGTAACTCCAAGGTACCAATTAAAACACATAGAGTAGCAATTAAAACATAAGTCTGATTGTGTTTGCCAAAGATGATGATGAAATGAAAATAATTTTTCTTTCTACTTTCACCAAAAACATTAGATAGTGTTTTAATGACCACCAAGGTCTTATTTTTTCTAGTTTCTAAAGTCTTCAAAGTAAAAGTCCTTACACACATAAGGTGACAAATGCCCCCTGCCTTTGGAGTTATGTGCCCCTTTTTCTCAAAGCCACAGGTTTTGTTGTGGTCTTGGAGTCAACTGAACTCTGGACTACCTCATTTAGGAGTAAGGAAGTGGTCCCATTAATCTTTCTAAAGAAAGAGGGCTGGTGAACTACTAGTAAAGCTACTACTAGTAAGCACTTTTTCACTGCTCATGATAAACAACTTATTGTTACCTGAGCATAAGGTCTGTGAACCTTGATTTGCCTGTACAGGAAGAGGAATAGTAGAGAGAAAATATGCTATTTAAGGTATTGATATGTATAGATACACATTTTATTCATATTAGGTTAATTTATCCATATTAAGGCATTTTCCATTTACATGACTATGTAGATTTTCTATTATGTTCATTTTAGACAAGAGAAAGCAGACACTCAGGTCAAAACTTTCTACTTCTCCAGCCCATAGTCACACAATTAAGAACAGATGGACTAGGCACTGGGCTTCGCTCACCGATTTTGCATCTACTGTCTACTTTTAGCACCACTGTTTAAGTCAGGCATTCAAATGGGTGTGTCATTTAAATCTAGACTTTTTTCCTGTTACTTTCTTTACTAAACGTGAATGCTAGTTTTTCCTCTTACCCCATCTTTCCCTTAATAATTAAGTTTTGTTGAAATAATTTTATGTCACATATTCTTTAGACTTCCCAGGTGGCACTAGCAGTTAAAGAACTTGTTTTTCAATGCAGGAGATGTAAAAGACATGAGTTTGATCCATGGGTTCGAAAGATCCCCGGGAGGAGGGCATGGCCACCCACTCCAGTATTCTTGCCTGGAAAAATCCCATGGACAGGGGAGCCTAGTGGGATACAGTTCATAGGGTCACAAGAGTTGGACATGACTGAAGCTACTTAGCACAGAATAGCACATATATTCCTTAGTATACAAACTTTAGAATTTATAATATCAAAAGTCTTAAGGAGCTTTTCTTTTGTATTTAATGTTAGAGGTTCTACATTATTCAATCTCATAGACCATAATATTAGGAAACAATATTTCCCTTTATATCTCAAATAGAATAAGAAACAGTATGACAAAGTAATTTCCAAAGAGTTCATGTTTTTTGGTTTGTTTTATTCTCTAAAAAGTCCTTCTAGATATCAAGTTCAATTCCAAATATATCTTGAACTAAACTTCAAGCAATGTAACTTGTGTTATAAAACACTGCTCACATTTAAACCTTCAGAGTGGGAGCAGCTAACATTAGTTACCTGCTAATATTTCAGTCTATGAGATGAAATAAAATAATCAAAATATTATTTGTAGTTTCAAAGCACAATACAAAGAGAGGTAGTTTAAGTGGGCTATTGAAAACTTAGGAAACATTCAGTACTTTATTGTTTCTTCTATTTGAGGTATTAATACAAAGGGAAGTGTTGACTGGTAATTGATGTTCTTTGCTTTCACATGGCATTTAGGTTGACTGAGTAGAAGATGTGAGGGCTGATGGCAGTAATAATAACACAGCTCTCAGGAGAGCCACCAAGTTGCATCAGATCCCCTAGTGAATCCTCATTATCTGAGTTTTGGGTTGTCCTTATTAAGTGATCTCGAAGGAGATGGAAAAGTCTGATTTGTGGAAAATTTTAACTTGAAAGTGGAAAAACTTATAGGGCTTTTATTCAATATTTTACATGTTGATTAGCAATACTCAGAATTTTACTTTTGAAATGAAGCCTGGTGTAAAAGTTTTTAATCTTGAAATTTCTGCACCATTTTGCGTACTATTCACTGTTCCTCATTCTTACTAGAGCCCTGCAGGAAACTCATTCATTATAATAGCTACAGTTATTCTCTCTTCATAGAAAACTTCCAAATCCGTAATTCTGGCCCACATTTGAACTCTACAGTGTATTTACAAAAAGTCTGCTAGACATTTTAACTCTGATTTTATGGTGACAGGACAAACTCCTCAAACTCATCATCTCATCCCTACCATGGTCTGTGAGCCTCATTTTTCTGCCTGTCAGTTAGTGACACACTTTTTCCATTCACCTTTTAAACTTACATCATTATTGTTATATTATGGGTCTCCATGTTTTGACATTTTTTTCCCCTTCATAATGTAACTTTATCTAATTCTCAATTTTCTGTTCTCTTTTCACTTTTACCTTGACCTAGACTATCCCATGTCAACCAGAATTTTATTTTTACATTTTCTAGATTGATCTTACTAATTCCTGGTTCTTCCTGTAGAGATAACAGTTCATGATTATAATGGCAAAGTAACATTTTTGATGACTCATAGCATACCATGCATTTGTTAAAAGTATTTATAAACATCATTATATTTTATATTCACAACAGCTTATCAGGTAGATATTGAGAGACCAAAGCTTTAAGAGTTATGTAGCCCATAGAGCTGGGAATCAGACCAAGTTCTGTCTGAAGCAGCTGCACGATCATAATCATTATCCTCTGCAGATACAGACTTTTTACCTCTTTGAGATTCCTCTTGATTAAAGTAAGCTTTCAAATGTCACTGCATTCTGAAATCATCAGTGGATCTCTGATTTTTACTGTATTAAGTTGAAATTCTCTTCTTGTTTTTAAGATTCTTCTAATTGACTCTACATTCTGCAAGCAAAACTCTGATTTTCAGTTTTCTCATATGTGCAATGCATATTTGCAAAACAGAGATAGGTCAACATATAAAGCATGGGCCTTACCTGGACTATTGTATTTTCAGGATTTCAGCTTTCAGAATTCCCACTCCTGTACCCAGCCAAGTTTTCTCACAATCTAAGAGTGTATTGTGCTCATGCGTACTTTTCAGTCTCTGTGGTTTTTGTTGCAACAAATGGCTTGTCACTGTCACCCTGGATATCACTGAGGTTCTCTCAAGGCTTCCATGACTCACAAGTCTGGATACGGCTAGCTGGGTCCTTTGTTTAGGATCTCACATAAAATTTTCATCCAAGGCTGGACTTTTATTTGAGGCTCAGCTTCCTCCTCCAGGCTGTAGGTTGGATTTATTTCTTTGCAGCTCAGAACTCATGGAAGATGGTTTCTTCAAAGCCAGAAAAGAACTCACTGACTTTTTGGTCTGACCTCCAGAATTGTTTTTCTTTAAAATGAACCTCAATAGTTCAGGTCCAGAGAGAATAATCTGTATTTTTTTAAAAGAATAATCTCCTTTTTGACATACATAAAGTGAACTGATTTAAAACCTTACTTGCTTCTTAAGATCTGTTCTCTTTACCATAGACTGTAACAACCAAAAGAGCACTATCACATCACCTTTGTCATACTCTCTTGGTCAAAATCACAATAAAGGTTGTGCTTACACATAAGTTGAGGTGCTTATACACAAATGTGGGTCATTGGGATTCATGTAAGATTTCTGTCTACTGTATTGGGTTAAAGTTTGAATTGAAGTTTAGAGTCTTTTCTCATTACTATAGTGCTTCTGAGTCCTTCTTTCTCCTCCCCAGCATTTATGACCTGGATTTTATGCAGTGTACAGTTTGGCATTCTATCCAATTAACTTTAATCTATTTTTAAAGGAAGAAGCTTAGGAGTTCCTTCCATGTTTATAAAACTTTGTGGTTTCATATACATATTATTATTTAATGTTCATTGAAGTTAATACATTTTTATATTTGCTTCAATTAGGTAGTGCTTTCATACATGTAAGGTTATAATAAATTTGTAGAATATTTTGTATGTGTAAAACTGTTAAGGAATTATGCTCATGGATTAGTTAATGTTTTGAGATTTTAGATTTTGGTAATCTGCTTTGTTTTAATGTTTTTGTATTTGATCCTTGACTACTTGAAAACCGCACAAAGGATTTTTCATTATTATCTTTTTTCATGCAACATGAAACATAGATGTTCCCATGAAAATAAGGAATTTATATTTAATATTATGCTTTATGGATGATAATGACTTATGCAAAAGGTGAAAATGTATAAGCTATTTAGAAAAAAATACAAGAAATATAATTTATCTTCAGTTTGAGAGAGAAATTTCACAATTTAAGAGAATGTAATTATCAAAAGAATGTTACACATATGATATCATTAATTTTGTTCTTGCTTATTTGGTCTAAATGTAGGTAAATAATTGCACAGTTACTTTTACTATCATTAATTATACAGAAACATTTCATTGAATTTATACCTTTTATAGTTTATATACAATTAAGGTAATTTTATTTTGACAAAAGCTAAAAAAACCTTGAGTATAAATTCAGCTTTTAATTTTAGTATGATAATTATTTTTTATTATAAAATAAACTATTAATTCAGTATGGACAAAGTGCCTACTGTGTTTCAGATTCCCTTTCAGCTGCTGGAGGTTAAGCAGAAATGAGAGAGAAAATGTTCCCAACTCTTTTTTTTCTGTGGAAAGATAGGTGATAGGCAAACAAATAAAGACAAAGGATAATGTCTGGTATTGATCTGCTGCTGCTGCTAAGTCACTTCAGTCGTGTCCGACTCTGTGCGACCCCATAGACGGCAGCCCAGCAGGCTTCCCCATCCCTGGGATTCTCCAGGCAAGAACACTGGAGTGGGCTGCCATTTCCTTCTCCAGAGCAGGAAAGTGAAAAGTGAAAGTGAAGTTGCTCAGTTGTGCCTGACTCAGAGCGACTCCATGGACTGCAGCCCATCAGGATCCTCCGTCCATGGAATTTTCCAAGCAATAGTACTGGAGTGGGTATTGATCAGTGTTATGGTAAAAAGGAAAATAGGAAAGGGATTGCTAAGGGATGAGAGTGCTGCCTAAAACAGAAGTCATCATAGGTGCCAACTTTGCTGTTCTTAGGTATTCATTAAGTAGTTTCTTGTAAGTTGACATTGCTCAAGGCTATTGTGAGTAATACTGCAATGAACATGAGTGTACATATATATTTTTCAGTTATTTTAGATAAATGCCCAGAAATAGGATTGTTGTACCATGTGGGATTTTGTTAAAAGTATTTAAGAAGCTTCCAGATTGTTTTTCAAAGTGACTGCACCAATTTCAATTTCTCTCAACAGTGCACGAGGGTTAACCATTTCTCCACATCCTCCTTAGAACTCATTTGTACTCTTTTTGATAGTAGCTATGATAGAACGTGTGAGGTGATTTCCTTATGGTTTTGATTTGCATTTCCCTGTTGATCAGTGATGTTGAACATCTCATCTATTTATGTACCTTTTGGTCATTTAAGTATCTTCTTTGGACTATCTTTCATTTTTTTAAATTGAAATATAGTTAATTTACAATGATGTATTAGTTTCAGATATACAATGATTCATATATATGTATATATATATATATATATATACGCACACACATGTATATGTATATATATATTTTCTCAGATACTTTTCCCTTATAGGTTTAATACATAACGTTGAGCATAGTTTCCTGTGCTATATAGTAGGAACTTTCTGTTAATCTATTTTACATATGTTAGTGTGCTGCTGCTGCTGCTAAGTTGCTTCAGTCGTGTCCGACTCTGTGCAGCCTCATAGATGGCAGTCCACCAGGCTACCCTGTCCCTGGGATTCTCCAGGCAAGAACACTGGAGTGGGTTGCCATTTCCTTCTCCAATGCGTGAAAGTGAAGTCACTCAGTCGTGTCTGACTCTTAGCGACCCCATGGACTGTAGCCCTCCAGGCTCCTCCATCCATGGGATTTTCCAGGCAAGAGTGCTGGAGTGGGGTGCCATTGCCTTCTCCATATGTTAGTGTGAATATGGTAATTCTAATTTATCTCTCCTCTCCTTTTCCCTTTGTATTTTCTATGTCTGTGTGTCAATGTTTTAATTCATTTGTATATTTTTTCTTAGATTACACATAAATGATATCATATGGTATTTATCTTTGTTTGACTTACTTCACTTAGTATGACAGTCTCTAGGTTTATCCATGTTGCTACCAGTGGCATGATTTCCGTGAGTTTTTATGGCTGACTAATATTCCATTTTATACATGTGCCATATCTTTTTATCCATATCTAGTCAATGGATATTTAGGTTGCTACCACGCCTTGGCTATTTGTAGATAGTGCTGCCATGTACAATGGGGTGCATGTATCCTTCCAAATTATACTTTTTTTCTTTCTGGATATGTGCCCAAGAATGAGATTTCAGGACCATATAGTAACTCTCCTTTTAGTTTTTAAGGAGCTGCCATACAGTTCTCTGTAGTGGCTGCATCAATTTACATTCCCACCAACAACTTACGAGGGTTCTTTTCTCATTCTTAATGTCAAATGATAGGCAAAAACTCAAAGACTGATATCATGAAAAAAATTGTATTCTTCTTATTTGTGATTTTCTCATTAATGAAAATAAGCCTCCCCCTATTTGGTACTACAATATATTTAAACTGTTGCTTAGATTAATTTTTCTTTCCACTTTTAAACATGTTATGCAGAATGTGTTGCATATAAATTCTAGACTTTAAGTTAATCCAAAAATTAGCTTGTATTCTTTGTGCGTTATACAGTTTATTTGTTCAGAATTTCTCATTCTCTGATAGGAAACTTAAGTGTTGTGAAATCTGTGTTCCTTTGAAGCAGTGATCCAGTGGGCTGGTATTTTTATCAAATGATCCTTTACCCAGACACTATGGCATTATTAAGGAAAGAGACATGCTTAAAATGCCTTTTGGGTTTGTGCACATGCTTGAGAAGTCACAGTGTTTATTAGTTATTATGTAATTGCATTCTTTTTACCAAAAAATGTGACATCATGGAACTGTGTAAGGAAAAAGCAAAAGAAAATAAATGCAATAAAAACACACATATAACTTAACAAAATAAATGCAACAATTAGACACACGATATCTCAATTCTATAGCAGAGTCTCAAAAAATAGTACATTGACAAAGAAGTAAGGCTTAAAAGAACTTGCACAAACTGTGCCAATGCTTTGCTTGACTTATTTTCTTTGGTGAGATTTCTCATGAAGCTGTAATTAATTGAGGTAAACAAAGTGAAGAAGAAAGTTTCTAGAAAATGCTTGCATTTTAATTTTACATATTTACAATTCATGGAAACTGCAATTTCAAATAATTATCCTCCACTTGGGTTTATTTTCTTTTGGCGAATGTCCCCAGGTTTCCTGAAGCCTGAGTAAGGAGAAAGTCTTTCAGAGCTTGTTTCCCTGTCTGTGCTTAATTGGTAATGTCTGGAGTAGAAGTGTGTACCCAGCTGTGAAAATGGCTCCGGATGCTAGCACTCAACTGGACATCTCGTTAATTATATATGTTTTGTTGAACATTTTAGTTAGGTTAACAACTGTCTGAAAATCAGCAGAGGGAGCTCAAGAAGGCATTAAGGAGACTTTGATACTAATTTTCTAATGTCATTGTGTGTGTTCAGTCACTCAGTCGTGTCCAACTCTTTGCAACCCCATGGACTGTAGCCCACTGGCTCCACTGTCCGTGGAATTTTCCAGGCAAGAGTACTGGAGTGGGTTGCCATTTCCTACTCCAGGGTCTCTTCTGGACCCTGGATTGAAGTCATGTCTCTGGAGTCTTCTGCACTGGCAGGTGGATTCTTTATCAGTGTGCCACCTGGGAAGTTATGGTTTTCTTCAAAACAGTCTTCTTCACATTTGGGAAATAAAGACAGTTTTAAGTGCAGAGTAATCTTTTTGAAGTTGCGAAATTTACAGTTATTTAAATAATTAAATAAAACATTTCTCTTTAAATTTCTTTGTTTGTTTATTACAGAAGGTTAATTGGTATGATTTATAAAATACTGGATACTGGAACTTAGTGAGAACCGTGATATCATCTCCAGGCTTTTACTGCATCAGGTTTTAGATCTTAGTTCAGAGGCCTTGACCCAGGAACAATATGGACACTAGAGGCCTAGCTTTCAGGGGACTTTTATAAAACCATAAATAGTCTTAAATTAAATCTGTAATAGTCCTCTGAATATGGCAGGCCATATCCTATGATTTTACTGGTTTGTTTAAACATACTGGATTTTGTTCCAACCCAGCACTTGTAACATCATCCTCCCAAATGTGTAAAAACGGCACAAAGTTAAAGGACATGGGTATCCAGAAAACCTTAAAACAGATCTGATGTTTTCAGTTAGCAACTTCATATCAAGAGACATGCTCCATATTTATGTATTTTATAAATTTGATAGTAGAAAGTATTTCAGACTATTTTTGAGTGGGACTACTTTAGATGATTTTTCAAAGTTATGCTGAAATATAAAATTTTCTAATTTGTTTTTTTTTTATTAGAATTCAATTTTTTCTATGGATCAAAGAGTATTAAATATACCCCAAGGCTTCAGTTGAAAACCTACCATGTTGTAAGAATGAGCTATTACACAGAAGCATTCTTAAAAAAAATAGCAGCACTCTATTAAAATTCTACTTTATTAATGCAGCACTCTGTTGGCCTGGTGTGCTGTAGTCTTGGGATCTCAAGGAGTCGACATGACTGAGGGACTGAACTGAACTGAACTGAAATAAAATTCCTGATTTAATACTAAATTAATAGATTCTTTCATTGTCTGATGATATTTTAATAGCTAATTGCCTTATTCTATAGGATATTTAAATTTATTAGTAGCCTGTATAAAATTATTAAATTTGCTATTTACTACTTATAAATTAACAATTTTCTTTTTTTATGCAATTTTTATATGAACATTAAAGAATCTATAAACTCTTGATATGTATATTACTGGTGTGCTGTAGTCTTGGGATCTCAAGGAGTCGACATGACTGAGGGACTGAACTGAACTGAACTGAAATAAAATTCCTGATTTAATACTAAATTAATAGATTCTTTCATTGTCTGATGATATTTTAATAGCTAATTGCCTTATTCTATAGGATATTTAAATTTATTAGTAGCCTGTATAAAATTATTAAATTTGCTATTTACTACTTATAAATTAACAATTTTCTTTTTTTATGCAATTTTTATATGAACATTAAAGAATCTATAAACTCTTGATATGTATATTTAAACCCATCAAAATATTTTATTGTTATAAAATTTCCCCCAAATTTAAATTACTTGATCATTCTTGAGATTAGAGATATCTATGCCATTTTATTTTCTAAAATAATTACATCAATACATTTAAGCTAGTAATGTTTGGGATATTTAACCATAGTGTTGTGTGTTATGATTTTCTTAAATTTATAGTGAAAATTGAGCCTTCCAGATTTTTATTTACATTTGCTTAATAATTCATGTGATTTAATATGTTTCTTAGAAATAATTCTTCTATTGTAAATCTTCCTGTATGGTGAAAGTGAAGTGGAAGTCACTCTGTCGTGTCCGACTCTTTGTGACCCCATGGACTATGCAGTCCGTGGAATTCTCCAGGCCAGAACACTGGAGTGGGGAGCCTTTCCTTCTCCAGGGGATCTTTCCAACTCAGGGATCGAACCCAGGTCTCCCACATTGCAGGCGGATTCTTTACCAGCTGAGCCACAAGGGAAGTCCTGTGTGGTAAATGACCATTAATCTAAGATAAACTTAATTTTATAGAATCTGTGAAAATTAGGTTCTATGAAAGAATACTACTAATAATTTATTGAGCAATTATTGGTGGGTTTCAGGCCCAATTTTAGATACCATATAATTTATTTTACTAAAGCTTTAGAAAAAATTTTAAGGTAAAATTGAAGCTGAGCCCAAGCATCCTGGGTAGGTTAAAAGTCCAATGTCTGTATATGAAGAACACTGCAGTTTTATTGTCATATTTTCTATGCAAGCTGAGTTTTGTTGTTCAGCCGCTCAGTTGTGTCTGACTCTTTGTGACTACATAGACTGCAGCACGTCAGGCTTCTCTGTCCTTCACCATCTCCTGGAGATTGCTCAAACTCATGTCCATTGAGTCAGTAATACCATCCAGCCAACTCATCCTCTGTGGTTCCTTTCTCCTCCTCCCTTTAATCTTTCCCAGGTTCAAGGTCTTTTCCAAAGAGTCAACTCTTGACATCAGGTGGGCAAAGTATTGGAGGCTCAGCTTCAGCTTTAGTCTTTCAAATGAATACTCAGGTTGATTTCTTTTTAGGATTGACTGGCTTGATCTTCTTGCTGTCCAAGGGAACTCTCGAGTCTTCAGCACCACAGTTCGAAGGTATCCATTCTTCGGTGCTCAGCCTTTTTTATTGTCCAGCTCTCACATCCATACATGACTACTGGAGAAACCATAGCTTTGACTATATGGACCTTGATTGGCAAAGTAATATTTCTGCTTTTCAATACACTGTCTAGATTTGTCATTGCTTTTCTTCCAAGGAGCAAGCATCTTTTAATTTCATGGTTGCAGTCATACTTCACAGTGATTTTGGAGCCCAAGGAAAACAAAAGTCTCTCATTGTTACCAATGTTTCCCCATCTATTTGCCATGAAGTGATGACACCAGATGCCATGATCTTCATATTTTGAATGTTGAGCTTTAAGCCAGCTTTTTTCACTCTCCTCTTTCACTTTCATTGAGAGGCTCTTTAATTCCTCTTCACTTTCTGCCATTAGGGTGGTATCATTTGCATATCTGAGGTTATTGATATTTCTCACAGAAATCTTGATTCCAGTTTGTGCTTCATCCAGTCCAACATTTCTCATGATGTACTCTGCATATAAGATAAATAAACAGAGTAACAATATACAGCCTTGTCATACTCCTTTCGCAATTTGGAACCAGTCTGTTCCATGTCTGGTTCTCACTGTTGCTTTTTGACCTGCATACAGGTTTCACAGGAGGCAGGTCAGGTGGTCTGATATTCCCATCTCTTTAAGAATTTTCCCCAGTTTATTGCGATCTACACAGTCAAAGAAGCAGAGTCATTAGCATAGTCAGTGGAGCAGAAGTAGATGAATTTCTGGAATTTTCTTGCTTTCTCTGTGATCCAATGGGTGTTGGCAATTTGATATTTGGTTCTTCTGCCTTTTCAGAATCCAGCTTGTACATATGGAATTTTTCAGTTCATATATTGCTGAAGGTTAGCTTGAAGGATTTTGACTGTTACTTTGCCAGTGTGTGACATGAGTGCAATTATGTGGTAGTTTAAACATTCTTTGGCATTGCCCTTCTTTGGGATTGAAATGAAAACTTACCTTTTCCAGTTCTGTGGCCACTGCTAAGTAGTCCATATTGCTGACATACTGAGTGCAACACTTTCACAGCTTCATCTTTTAGGATTTGAAATAGCTCAGCTCGAATTCCATCAACTCCACTAGCTTTGTTCATACTGGTATTTTCTAAGGCCCACTTGACTTCACACTCTAGGATATTTGGCTCTAGGTGAGTGATCATACCATCGTGGTTATCTGGAAGCTGAGTGCAACACTTTCACAGCATCATCTTTTAGGATTTGAAATAGCTCAGCTCGAATTCCATCAACTCCACTAGCTTTGTTCATACTGATATTTTCTAAGGCCCACTTGACTTCACACTCTAGGATATTTGGCTCTAGGTGAGTGATCATACCATCGTGGTTATCTGGGTCATTAAGGTCTTTTTGTTAAGTTCTTCTTTGTATTCTTGCCACCTCTTAATATCTTCCACTTTTGTTAGCTCCATGTCATATCTGTCCTTTATTGTGCCCATTAGGCATGAAATGTTTCCTTGATATCTTTCCTTTTCTCCTTTGCCTTTGCTTCTCTTCTTTTATCAGGTATTTGTAAAACATCCTCAGACAACCATTTTGCCTGTTTGCATTTCTTTTTGTTGGGCAAGATTTTGATCACCATCTCCTATGCAATATTACAAATCTCCATCAACAGTTCTTCAGCTGAGTTTATTCAGTGTTACTGTCTTCCTTAAAAATGCACCAGGTCCATAGATGCCCATCAACACATGAAAGGATGAAGAGTTGTGGTACATATATACAGTTGAATATTAATTGGCCATTAAAAGAAAAATTAAAATCAGTTTTAGTGAGGTGAGTGAACCTAGAGCCTGTTACATAGACTGAAGTATGTCAAAAGGAGTAAAACATATATGTCATCATATATATATGGAATTTAAAAAGGTAACACTGGTGAACCTATATTCAGGGCAGCAACAGAGACACAGACATAGATAATAGACTTGTGGACACAGTGGGAGAAGGACAGGGCTGGATGGGTTGAGAGAGTACCATTGAGATATATACACTACCACATGTAAAAATAGATAGTCAGTGGGGATTTGCTGTATGATGCAGGGAACTCAACCCAGTGCTCTGAGACAAGCCTAATGGGTGGGATGGGGTGCAGGGTGGGATGAAGATTCAAGAGGGAGGGGACATGTGTACACCTGTGGCTGATTCATGCTGATGTATGGCAGAAACCAACCCAACATTGTAAAGCAATTATCCTCCATTAAAATAAATAAATAAATAAATGCACCAGGTTCAGCATGCTTTTCTAGGAAGCACTTGGATTTCTCAAGTATAGAATTATTTCCATTCCACGAGTGTGTCTGTAAGTCCAATTTTCTCTTAAACCCAACAAAATTAGCCTAGGTACCACACTAACACAGTTGACTATAGAGTACTGTATTGTAGTAGGTCTATACTGCTTTCCACACAAACAACACATAAGAAACACAGAAAATAAAATGTTTCTGATCTTATAGTACAGTACCTTGAAAAGTGCTGTAGTAAAGTACAACAACTGACATACTGGAGCTGGCATCAAATGAACTTGCAGGAGGAGTAGGGAAGAGAGTGACTGAAGGAGGGAGAGCAAGAGGAAGGCATAGAACAGAAGGATCCTCAGCAATAGGAGATGGAGGGCAAGCTGCAATTTTATTCATTCCTGACAATGATGGCACATGCTCTGGTTCTTTGTTGGATTCAGTTCTATCTATCCTCTTGAAGAATAAACAGTGCAGTGATGTCTGGGTAGTAGCTCTTTTTTTCTTATAGATGACACAGAAGCACCAATAAAATTCTGAACAGCTGTTGCCACCTCTGTTTACCATTCTATATTTAGGTCCTATGCCTCACAAACTCATGGTGTCTCCTCAAGTAAAGAAAATCCCCTTGCCAATTCCTGCATCATGAATCTCTTCAGTTGTTCAGTTACCACTTCCTCTTGTCTCTGTTCATCGTGTCTTTGGGCCTCCAGTTCCATCAGGTCTTTAGTAGTGAGCTCCTTGTGTTCCACAGCAAGGATTTCAATGAAGTGATCCTCTTGCAGGTGTATCTTGAAATAAAGGCACTGTACTACTGTACTCTATACAGTGTGTACAGTAAGGTACACAAAAGCACAACAACTTGTAGAGGATGCATTCACGTGACAATGTACACCAGACATGGAACTAACTTACCTGATTAGACGTGTGATTGCACATTCTCATCTTTGAAAGTTCACAACTTGAAGATTGATATGTATTGGGACTAACAATACATAAATATTTCTTTGGAACAAATAGTCTCTTACCTGTCTAAAATTCTTAATAAAGATATTTTATTCCAATGCAATCCTGATTATCCATTATTTTTCATTGAGAAATTCTAGATTGTTAGCAAAAAGCAAAAGCACCATGAATTAAAACTTTCCCTAATTTCATGAATACAATTGTATCTCTGTTTTTCATTCAAGTCTTATCAGTAAATGGAGGAATATCCAATTTCTATTTCTTGCACACTCCGATTAGTGTATCTGAAAAACAGATGACAAATTGAACAAAGTATTGAAACTGATTTACAAATTAAGTAAAATCACAGGGCAGCATTTTCATCAGGGACCGAAAAATATTTAAAAATTAGTTCTATTTTCTGATAAAATTAAATATATTTACATATTAATGTAAGCATAAATATATAGACTTTTGCACTGAGTATACAATACCTTGGGCGTGGGGTATCTCTTCACGGCTGCTCCAGCAAAGCACAGCCACTGCACCTTACCTTTGACGAGGGGTATCTCCTTCCCGCCACCGTTCCTGACCTTCAACGTAGGATAGCTCCTCTAGGCCCTCCTGTGCCTGCCCAGCCACCACCACTCAGGTTGCTCCTCCCGGCCGCTGGCCCTCGCCTTGGGAGTGGGTGGCTTCTCTCAGCTGCCGCTCCTGGCCTCAGGGGCGAGGTGGCTTCTCCCGGCCACCCGAGACCTCAGAGGTGGTGTGTCTCCTCCCTGCCGCCACTGGCCTCGGACGTGGGGTAGCTCCTCCAGGCCACTGACCTGACCTCGGAAGCAGCGTGTCTCCTCCCGGCCACCACTGACCTCAGACGCGGCGTGTCTCCTCCCTGTAGCCACTGGCCTCGGAAGCGGGGTAGCTCCTCCCGGCCGCTGCCCTGACCTCGGAAGCGCGGTGTCTCCTCCCAGCCACCACTGACCTCGGATGCGGGGTGTTTCCTCCCGGCTGCCCTCCCTGACCTCAGACGCGGGGTAACTCCTCCCAGCCGCCACTGACCTCGGACGCAGGGTAGCTCCTCTCCGCTGTTCCTGCGCCGTCACAACCTGGCACTCTAGGCTGCCGCCCCTGACCTCAGACGTCAGGTAGCTCTCGGCCGCACTCAAGTGCAGGGCCGCCTCTGCCCGCCTGTGCTCAAGTGCGGCGGCCGCATCCGCCCGCCTGCGCTCAAGTGAGGTGGCCGCCTCTGTCTGCCTCTGCCAGCCTTAAGGGAGAATTCCTCCTGCCCACTGCTTTCAAATTGGACAGTGACACTTTCCTGCCTGTACACTCACACTGAAGCACTGTCTCTTCACTGGTTTTGAGCTCGCTGACTTTTAGACTAGAGCTATACCCTTGGCTTTCCTGGGTCCAGCTTGCCAGCTTATCCTGCAAATCTTGGAACTTATTAGCCTCCTTAATCATATGAGACAATTCTTACAATAAATCTAATGTATACATCTTACTAGTTCTATTGGTCTGGAAAACCTGGATAATACAAAAACCAAGACAGAGCCCTTTTGATTTTTAGAGTTTTTTTTTTTTTTTTAAAGCATCCCCTCCTCTATCTACTTTCCATTAATTCATACTGAGAAACTGCCCGGCAGACAGCTTACCTCTTTACAGAAAGGACCATTATGATAGATTGACCTTAAAAAGTACCTGATGGACTCTTTTTACCTTCACAAAACACTTGGTCCTGTTAGACCTCCCGGTCTTTACCCAGGACCCGTCGTCGCCAAGATCACCGAGACTCGGACTCGATGCAATTAGCAAGAGGATTTATTAAGCCGACGCGCCGGGGTTCAATCTCCACCCGAGGAGATGAACCCCGAACAATTGTTACAGAGCAGTTTATAAGCAAAAAATCATAAACAGGTGCAGTTGAGATGGAGTGTTTTGATTGGTTCACAAACTTTGGCCCTTTTCGGGGATAGGTTCATTCGTTATTAGGCCTAAATAGCTAACTAACCTACAATTTTGTTGCTTTAGTTGAATGGCCCGAGACAATCAACTTTTAGCTTGACTCCTGGGGGCTGTATTTTTAAGATGCAAGTATGGTTCTCCTCTGTATTTTTCTTTCCTCTTAAGACAATAGCCCTGATTTAAGATTAACAAAGAGCCCGTGGGTGCAGGTCTGTTTCTTTAGAGCCCCAATAAACTTTTAACCTTTCTCCTTGTTCCCTGGAATGCCCCGGAAGAAGTCAGAAGACACTGTTCTCATACCTATGTCCCTAGTGGCACCTCTCATGGTAGACTGATTACAGGCTAGGGAACAAATCAGGGCTAGAAACAATTTTTACAACCTCAGGCTGCTCAGGCTGGTCTCTACAGTCCCTAATGGTAAACAATCTTTCCTTTTTTGGAATCCCCAAACCACTTCCTTGCTTTGTGGCCACCCAAAGGCTGCCAATTAGAACATTTCCCCTGCTTCAAATACTCTCAATTTAATATAACAATCTTATGCTGGAATTTATGTTGAGCCATTGATGTTCCAAATATTTTTCTAACCTATACTGCTCCTATCTTCTGGGACTCCAATTATATACTGGTGGAACTATTTGACATTGTAAACCAATTTTAGATGCTCTCAATAGTTTTTATACACATTTTTTCTCTTTCTGTTTAGATTTGAAAATTTTTCTTTGAACTTTCTTCAAAGATCCTTTTCTTTGTCATCATTGCTTAATACATTCTCTTTTCCTTGTACCTAGCAGAATACCAGAGCATAAAAAGTATTCAAAAGCATTCATGAGCAAATGAATAATAGCAAGAGGAAAAAAGTGAATTTAAAACAACCTGAAAGAAGGTGGTAAACTTTGTTATCATGGGAGGCTTTCAAACTCCTCTATAGATGAATCTTGCAGATTATCCGTATTAATGATAAGTAACTACTTTTAGACATTTTATATCTTTCTTTGGAGTTCTCTCACTAGATGCTGTAGTCATGAATTAGGGTTGTATTTTTTCCCCTCCTGAGATATAATACTCATCTAAAAAATAAAAGAGTTACACATTACATTTGTTTACTAAAGAGTGATATTTTTAAAAATCCCTTTTACTAATTACCAGTGACATAAACCTAATCCAATACATGGCACAATGGTGAAAATTCAGATTATTAATCTATAATATTTATGAAGCCAAGCATCAATTTTCCAAGCATATCTAGAAAGTGTTGAGTATAATACATTCAAAAAGACAAAATTATGGATGCACACTCCATACCTCCCTTCACCCTCACTTCCCACCATGCTCTGGGCTGTCTTTCTGTGTTTTAGCTAGTAAAAGGCTCTGAGAAATTTATAAGGAAGAAAATTGTTTGATGGCATTTAAAGCAGAATTTTCCAAAGTTACTTAACCATTGAGTGTTTTTCTGCTAGAATATCTGTTATTCCCTCTTAGTAATATATTCTTTAAAAAATATACTACTCGATGTTTGGGTTGGGACCGGCAGCATAGCCGTTACCTGGGAACTGGTTAGAAATGCACATCTCAGGTCCCACCCCAGAGCTCCTGTATCAGTATCTTCATTTTAACAATAACTCCAGTTGAGCAGCACTCCTGATCTTCTATATGGCTTTACCAGTTTATTAGCAACCACTGCTTATGCTAATTTTGTTTTTCACTGCTAAGTCCAACCATTGAGCTAGATGACTTGTGAAACTTTTAATCTGTTCCCAAAGGCTGCAAGGCAGCAATTTACACTTTGACCGTAAGCTGTTTGTTATTCATAGAGGAGAAAGGAAGTGTAGCTTCTAAGCTTCTTAACACCTCCAAAATCTCTATACACATCTAAATACTCCTCTCCCTTAAGGTGAATTCTGCAATTTTGATTTTTGAGTGGTTTGACTTTATAGTTATTTCTGCATTTCCTATTTGTCTTGTCTTCTTGGAAAACAATATAAAGAAGCAGGAGTTTCAATTAATATATTATTCCATTGAGAACTGTGACAAGGACATTCAGGTCTGGGCATAACGTCAAAGCCATTTGCATACTCAGTGCCCATATCAGCTGCTGTGCCTCCACCCTGACTGGCTGGAGATGATCTTTGCTACATTTCCTTGGTGTAGTTAAGAAATTTCCTTGACTATATAACTCATAACCTGAACTTTGACCTTACAAAAAGAAGTAAGCTACCCAACATCTTCTTAATAAAGTCTGTTTATGATTAAACTAGTCAGTGCAGGACCTATTATTGCAAATAGAATTTTGACTGATTCAGAAGTCAGTGTCTTTCCTCACTATTTTCAAGGTCATTAAATGCGCTCCTTAAGTAAGGTATGCAATAGCTCTATATATTAAATAATAGATTAGTACAGTGCTAGGCATGCAGTAGATGATGAATAATTATGGATTGATTGATATTTACATTACTGGATTACTGGCTCTTTATAAAGGTTGTCTTCTGAGAGTAATGTTAAAAATTTCCTACCAAGTTATCCAGATCTATAATAGATTTAAGAATGTATTTGGAAAGGTGTTTTATCCTCTAAACTCTTCTTTTTTTCATTGTGATACCTTTATATCCCCAATAGCAAATAAAGAGTCTGATGTAATAAGAGACTGCAGAGTGTTATCACTGACAGTTCATTTCCAATTTGCTACCTATGCTGTAGTTCATGTCACAGCCCTGGCATTTCAGTGAATTGATGCAATTTGAATGTTCAGCTGGCCTATTTGCTCTTCAAGAAAAAAAGAACAAAAACAGTGTCCCTTTCAAATGATTTTAAACTTTGCTTATCATTCTGTAAAACAGCTTATAAAGATTGCATGTGAAACTGCAGATCAGCTAAGCAGTATCTAGGCAGCGGTACCTAAACTTTAAGAGTTTGAGAACAAATGACGAGTGGTAGGTTTGGTTCACTATATCTGAACATAAAATTTGTAGATGCCACATTCTTTTGGTTGATATTGTCAGGTGGACAACTGTAAGCCCTGTAGGGAAAGATGGTGATGCTACACTTAAACTGTCTGACATTTTAGATTCTTTTCCCATGTTTCTCTACCTTTTTCTGATTCTATGGAATATATCACCTGGGGTCCCCTGAATTTGCCTTCTGTGTAGGCTTTAGCTGGTAGGAGACACTAGCGAGAGACCAGAAGATAAAAGAGAGGCAATAGAAGTTGCTGTCCCTGGTTCTGACCTCAGAAGAGTCCCTTTGCCAAGTGCCACTCCTGATGGCTTGTTCTTATCTCCAGTTAAAGCTTTCCTACAAGTTTGGCTATTACCTCCTTCTTGAGAGTTTCTCTTCAGACTTAGTGATGCCAGCTACTCCCCACCACTGCTAGCTCCAGGATGCTTTAATATCACTCTTATATTGTCTAACCCCGTTAGTAACTGTAGTTAGTCTCTTCATGAAGTTCTGAAGTGAAGGGCTTCCCTGATAGCTCAGTTGGTAAGGAATCCACATAACTTTATTTGTCTCTTCATGAAGTTCTAATCCATCTCTTTTGATTGGGCATCTGTTTTTCAGCAGGGACATAGTCACTGGTACCAGGAATTGATCTGGAAAAACAGATCCTGAAAATAAGAATCTGGGATTGGTTTGATCATATATTTGATGTGTATCTTTCATAATAGATTAACTGAGTTGTTGGTAATGGATGGCTTACAGTGGCATTGTGATTACTTACGTTTTCCCTGCAGTTGGATGGAAAGTGAAGTGAATAGAGCACAAGCTGCTAGAAAATAAAGTGTCTATGGCACCTGGACAGTATGACAATGGCCATTAAAGAGAAATGTGGCATTGACTCTGTTTCTATCAAAAATAGAAAATATATATAAAGGAAATGATGAAGTTTAAAGAAAATTACTGCCCAGCTCAAGGCACAAGAGGAAAATCAGAAAGTCTCTATAGCAGGTTTTAAAAAATTCTTGATTGCGTGTAGCTACAAAGTTGATGTGACCTGTCAATCCCAAGGCTTGAATGTGTTTCAAGATTATAGAAACAAGTTCTCAGAATTGCCAGATCTCTCATTAAAAGTACAGCAATTGTGGAAAAGGAGCTGAGCTATGCAAAATGAAAAGGGGCATTTAGGAAAATACAGACAAGGCTGAACTTTCTTGGCAAAATAGACATATTTCTATTCATTCCTTTCATTACCAAGCCCTTAGAAAGCTGGACCCAACATAGCTTAGATCAGCAATGGAAGGCCTGCTAATAGGACCTAGACTAATAATGAAAGAGTTATCAGACTTTAATAGTTTGAATATGGAGATTGGGGAACATATAGAGGAATAATTCTAAAGATATTGAAACTAGAAAAATAAAGGAAATCAAGAAAGCATAAGGAGAACTGAATCAAAATAATGCGATAAGACTGAATCAACATAAAATTTAGTAAGTTGGTTCAAGCGCTTGGAAATGGCTTCAGTTGTCATTTATGCCTCCTCATTCAGAAAAAGCAAAGGAGAAAAGGAAAGATATACCCATTTGAAGACAGAGTTCCAAAGAATAACAAGAAGAGATAAGAAAGCCTTCTTCAGTGATCGGTGTAAAAAAATAGAGGAAAACAAAAAAATGGGAAAGACTAGAGATCTCTTCAAGAAAATTAGAGATACCAAGGGAACATTTCATGCAAAGAAAGGCACAATAAAGGACAGAAATGATATGGACCTAACAGAAGCAGAAGATATTGAGAAGAGGTGGCAAGAAAACACAGAGGAACTATACAAAAAAGATCTTCATGACCAAGATAACCACGATGGTGTGATCACTCACCTAGAGTCAGACATCTTGGAATGTGAAGTGTAGTGGGCCTTAGGAAGCATCACTGCAAACAAAGCTAGTGGAGGTGCTGGAATTCCATTTAGGCTATTTCAAATCCTAAAAGATGATGCTATGAAAGTGCTGCACTCAATATGCCAGCCAATTTGGAAAACTCAGCAGTGGCCACAGGACTGGAAAAGGTCAGTTTTCATTCCAATCCCAAAGAAAGGCAATGCCAAAGAATGTTCAAACTACTACCCAATTGGACTCATCTCACATGCTAGCAAAGTAATGCTCAAAATCCTCCAAGCCAGACTTCAACAGTACGTGAAACATGAACTTGCAGATGTTCAAGGTGGATTGAGAAAAGGCAGAGGAACCAGAGATCAAATTGCCAACATCCACTGAATCATCAAAAAACCAAGAGTTCCAGAAAAAAACAAAAAACAAAAAAACTGCTTTATTGACTATGCCAAAGACTGTGTGGCTCACAACAAACTGGAAAATTTTTTAAGAGATGGGAATACCAGACCACCTGACCTGCCTCCTGAAAATCTGTATACAGGTCAAGAAGCAACAGACTGGCTCCAATCAGGAAAAGAGTAAGTCAAGGCTGTATATTGTCACCTTGCTTATTTAACTTATATGCAGAGTACATCATGAGAAATGCTGGGCTGGATGAACACAAGCTGGAATCAAGATTACCAGGAGGAATATCAATAACTTCAGATATGCAGATGACACCCTCCTTTTGTCAGTAAACGAAGAACTAAAGAACCTCTTGATGAAAGTGAAACAGGAGAGTGAAAAAGTTGAGTTAAAGCTCAATATTCAGCAAACTAAGATCATGGCATCTGGTCCCATCACATAGGGAAACAGTGGAAACAGTAAGAGACTTTATTTGGGGGGGCTCGAAAATCACTGCAGATGATGGCTGCAGCCGTGAAATGAAAAGACGATTGCTCCTTGGTAGAAAAACTATGACCAACCTAGACATCATATTAAAAAGCAGAGACATTAGTTTATCAACAACTGTCCATCTATTCAAAGCTATGGTTTTTCCAGTAGTCATGTATGGATGTGAGAGTTGGACTATAAGGAAAGCTGAGCACCGAAGAATTGGTGCTTTTGAACTGTGGTGTTAGAGAAGACATGTGATAGTCCTTTGGACTACAGGGAGATCAAACCAGTCAATCCTAAAGGAAATCAGTCCTAAATATTCATTGGAAGGACTGATGCTGAAGCTCCAATACTTTGGCCACCTGATGTGAAGACCTGACTCATTTGAAAGGACCCTGATGCTGCGCAAGATTGAAGGCAGGAGGAGGAGACGACAGAGGATGAGATGGTTGGATGGCATCACCAGCTCAATGGATATGAGTTTGAGTAAACTCCAGGAGTTGGCGATGGACAGGGAGGCCTGGCATGCTGAAGTCCACATGGTCATAAAGAGTTGGACATAACTGAGTGACGGAATGAACTGAATTCAGAAAAATGTGGAATGATGAACTGGTGGAATGGCCTTCTAAAATTTCTGTTAAATACCAACTGGAAGAAAACGCTACACAAGACAGACCATAGTCCAGTGGGACATGGTATGCACCTTATATGTGCAGATAATACAGAGTGTAGTCTCTTCTGCAGCTACATTACCCAAGTCTGGAAGCTGAGGAGTAGAGATGAGTGGCCACTGCCGCCTAATATTTCACTTAAGGAATGTTGTTTCTTGTTATTTTAAGCTTTAGCTTGGTGACTTTGGATGACCTAGCAGAAATACTAGAGAAGATAGTCATGGCATATGATATTCCACATACATGCTTCTAACCAGAGTTGTGGAAAGGAGTCATTCTTTTGGTCTGAGTGAGAAACACAAGCTGGAATCAAGATTGCTGGGAGAAATATCAATAACCTCAGATATGCAGATGACACCACCCTTATGGCAGAAAGTGAGGAGGAGCTAAAAAGCCTCTTGTTGAAAGTGAGAGAGGAGAGTGGAAAAGTTGGCTTAAAGCTCAACATTCAGAAAATGAAGATCATGGCATCTGGCCCCATCACTTCATGGGAAATAGATGGGGAAACAGTAGAAACAGTGTCAGACTTTATTTTTTTGGGCTCCAAAATCACTGCAGATGGTGACTGCAGCCATGAAATTAAAAGGCGCTTACTCCTTGGAAGAAAAGTTATGACCCACCTAGATAGTATATTCAAAAGCAGAGACATTACTTTGCCAACTAAGGTCCGTCTAGTCAAGGCTATGGTTTTTCCTGTGGTCATGTATGGATGTGAGAGTTGGACTGTGAAGAAGGCTGAGCACAGAAGAATTGATGCTTTTGAACTGTGGTGTTGGAGAAGACTCTTGAGAGTCCCTTGGACTGCAAGGAGATCCAACCAGTCCATTCTGAAGGAGATCAACCCTGGGATTTCTTTGGAAGGAATGATGCTAAAGCTGAAGCTCCAGTACTTTGGCCACCTCATGCGAAGAGTTGACTCATTGGAAAAGACCCTGATGCTGGGAGGGATTAGGGGCAGGAGGAGAAGGGGACGACCGAGGATGAAATGGCTGGATGGCATCATGGACTCAATGGACGTGAGTCTAGTGAACTCCAGGAGTTGGTGATGGACAGGGAGGCCTGGCATACTGCGATTCATGGGGTCGCAAAGAGTCAGACACGACTGAGCGACTGAACTGAACTGAACAAAACAAAAATAGAATGTTGTGTCACTACATTCACTATAGAGAGAGTCATTATAGGACTGTGTCTATAAATTAGCAGGCTCAGCAAGTACATTTTTTGGTTCTTTATTGCCTTGTGTCTGTGGCTTCCTATCATCTACAACTGCAGTGAATACAGTATTTCCCATATTCCTGAACAAGTTTAAACAAATGAGGACTTTAGTTCTTAATCTCTGCATGTTAACAAATTACCATTAATTAAATATACATGTATAAAAGTAAAAACTTAAGAACTATGTATGATAAAATTTCTAAAATAGAACTGATAGCTCAACAACAACAAAAAAAGACTGAAAATATTGTTCTATATTATAGTAATATCATCCACTGAGTTGGTCAGGCTAGGAACCTTGATTCCTCTCTTTCCGTCTCTCCTTACATCCATTTCATCCATGGGCCTTATTGCTTCTGTCTTGAAAATACATTCTAAATCTAATCACTTCTCATTACCATTAAATTTACCAATTTTACTGGTAACTGTCACTTGTCTCTTCTTCACACTTTACAGAGCAATGCTTCAGCTACTAAAATCATAATATATCAACTTTCTTCTCATATTATCCAAAGCCCAGCAAGACCAGGTGTGATCAGACTACTGCCTCTTCCTTTCACTTCATACGTATCAATCTTTTTACTCATTCTGGTTTGGCCACACCAGTTTTCTTGCAGTTCCTAGAACATTGCTGGCTCTTTTCCAACAGAGCCTTGGCCTAAAAGACTGGCTCTAGGTCTTTGCATAACCTTGTCCCATCACATCATTTGAATAACATTCAACTTTCATTTGTGACCTAATTAAAGTGAAAGCACTTTTCTCATTACACTCCAATCTGTTTTGCTACTTCATTTCATAGTATACATCACTTTCCTAAGTGTAATAGATTTTACACATTTTCTTCTTTATTTCCCACCTTCCTCACCAAAATATAAACTTTGTGAAGTTAAGGAATTTGTCTCATTAAATTCTTTTTTTCCAATAGGTAGGATGGTGCTTGGCAATTTTAGATGTTCGGTGTTATTCTCACAGATAATTTACTGTCTCTTTTCCATTTGACAAGCATTAGAAACTTTAAGGCTTTTCTTCATTCTCTGTTATTTTGGTCAAGGCATGAAATCCCTGACCTATTTTTTACTTGTAAAAATGAGAGCAATTATCTTCCTTTGATATCTGTGTTGGTGTATGTGACAGTGAATGAATAACAAAAGTTTTACTTTATAATTTTTACCTTTCTCAGTGCTATCCAGAAATGCGCAATTCTTTCATTAAACTATAAAATACATAGCCCTAGACCTTTTATCCAATTCACTTCTCTCAGTTACCAGAGTAGCTTCACCCTAGGCACCAAGTCAGTTTTAGGGAAAGTACTAATGTTATTAAAAGTTTAAATCCCTGTTAAAATTGAGAATGTACATTTTGCAAATAGTCATGCTTTCCTGCATGGCCTATCTCAACTTGGTACTTCATTTTAGCCTAATCTGTATTAAAGCAGTTTGTTAAGAAACAAAATTTTATTTTCACAGTGAATAGTGAAAATTCTATTGTTATTGGATTATTAGATGATACCAAGATTATCAATGAGAATCAGTGATAAAATAACTCCAGATTTAATCACCTGCTGAGACTAATTACAACTTTGTCTTAGGTAACTATCATAGTGATTGCATCGTGTATCCAAATAAATAGAATTGATTAAGCAATTCTGTAAAGTTAACCATGTTTTATAATTTATGCAATTCATAATCAGTGAAAAATGAAATAATTTATTATAGTTAAGAAAGGAGCGAGATGTAGCATAAAGAGCTGAAATATTTTTGATTTCATAATTCTGAGCTCAAATTCTGGCAGACTCATTTCTGATCATGATAATGGTTAGAGGAATAATGAAGATCATCAGAGATAATATTGCAGAAACCCTAGCACAAGTTTTGGCACAATAAATGGTATACATTCTCTTCTATTACTGAAGTTGAATATAGTAAAGCATAGACTTTTAAAAATTGAAAGTCTGTTTGTTAGATGATTTGCCATTTTTGAGGATCAATACTCCTAGAATCTGAAAATAAATATGTTGCTTGAAATAACAGCATTGGAGCTTTCTTCTCCTTTCTAGTTTATGCTTATGGTGGTTTTATTATCAGGAAAAGTTAAACATACATAAAGACAAATATAGATAAATTTTTCATGATATAAATATTTGTCTTTAGAGTAACTTTAAAATAGATTTATTCTTCCTATGAATGAAAACTTACTACATTGGATACAGTCCTAAAGAAGATCAGGAAATCTATTATGTTGGCTAATTTTAGGTATGAAGTGAAGTCACTCAGTCGTGTCTGACTCTTTGTGACCCCATGGGCTGTAGCCTACCAGGCTCTTCTGTCCATGGGATTTTCCAGGCAATAGTCCTGGAGTGGATTGCCATTTAATTTACTGTGCTATAGGGTGTTCAGATATTTGCTCAAACATTATGGGATTTTTTTTGGTGACAGAGCTTTTCAATGAGACTAAAGTTTAAATCTGTAGACTGAATTAAGCAGACTACCCTCCCTAATATGAGTAGCCCTCATCCAGTCAATTGAAGACCTGAATAGGACATAAAGGTTGACCTTCACCATAGTAAGAGAGAGTTCTTTTTCCCTGATACTCAGTGAGACATTGGCTGTTTTCCTGCCTTTAGAGTCAACCTGAAATATTGGTTTGTCTGATCCTCAGGGCTTTGGACTCAGATTGAAACCAAACCATTGGCTGTCCTGGGTCATCTCCAACTTACAAACTCACTCTGAAGATCTTGTGACTTGCCAGCATCCTAATAGTATTAACCAGTTCCATAAAATTAAACTCTTTGTCTTTTCTTTGTCTCTCTCTCTCTCACTGTATGCTTGTGAGTATGCTAATTCGCTTCAGTCATGTCCAAGTTTTTGCCACCCCAGGACTGGAGCTGCCAGACTCCTTCTGTCTATGGGCTTCTCCAGGCAAGGATACTAGAGTGGGTTGCCATGCCCTCCTCCAGGTGATATTCCCAACTCAGGGATGGAACCCACATCTCTTATCTCTCCTACTTTGGCAGGTGGGTTCTTTACCACTAGTGCCACCTGGAAACATATATATATATATATTGTGGTATATATTGTATTGTTTATATATTAATATATCCCAGTGATTTACATACACATTCCATTGGTTCTATTTGTTTGGAGAACCTTGACCAATATATTTACTTATGAGAAAATGAAATAATTGATAGTTTTAATTTTCTAAGAAGTAGGACCACTGTCATTGATATGCAGTTTATAACAATAGCTGAAACAAAACTACTTAGAATGCCTTTTAATAATGTCTGATATACAACTTGATATGCATTAGCTCTTTCAATCTCCATAAGCATCAGATCAGGAGGCTATAAAAACCTGCCTGGTAAAGATGAAGAATTCATTTTAGGATACTCTGTGTCCTAAAGCAAGAAGGTTGATTAATATTAAGAGTGCCTAATCAAAAAATAAAAACAAATCTACTTTTTCTTACACTAATTTTCTCTTCAGGGCCTCTAGATTCTTACTGTTTATTTAGATGTAGACTTTACTTATTAATCCATTTGTCATTGGAATAAAGATCTTAGCAGTTCCATTGGAACACCTCCATAATCTTCTGAGAACACAGGCATTTCTCTCTTGATTGCATGGATCCAAACATTGACTAGGCCGTTGGTCACCTTTAGAAATACAATAGTAAGTAATTGGGGCTGTACTCTCACAAAGTTCTTAGTCTGAAACTCCTGCCGTTTATTATATGATATACTTTGCATGAAATATCCTCATTTGAAGCTTGTGTTCTATGTTGTGAGTGTTTTATGTCATTTGTTCTTCTACTGAATACACTGAAATTTAGTTTCAATTTATAGCGTTCTTGATTTCAATAGAATAAAAGAGAATTAAGTCATGAAGTTCCATGGTTCTTCAGTTGTTCCTTAGCAAGTCTGGCTGAGAAACCATTAAGTCTTCCTGATGTAATAACTGAGTATTATAATTTACTTTGATCATGCAAGTGATTTTCTTTTCATTCTGTCTTCTTAATTTGTAAAATGCCAGTAGTGTATCACCTTTTCCAATGTGAAAGCACTTTGAAGTGGACATAAATGAGTGTTTTTCCCTTTGTGAAACATTTTTAAAATTTTTTATATCCTTTCTGAGATACTTTATTGCCATAGGATACATTTATTATGATGAAGAGAAATAATAAGCTATGATATTTACATGCTACTTACAATTTCCAAAATAATTTTTACCAAATTATCACTGAATTTATTTTCCTGGGCTCCAAAATCTCTGCAGATGGTGACTGCAGCCATGAAATTAAAAGAAGCTTGCTCCTTCAAAGAAAAGCTATGACAAATCTAAACAGTATATTAAAAAGCAGAGACATCACTTTGCCAACAAAGGTCCATCTACTCAAAGCTATGGTTTTTCTAGTAGTCATATACAGATGTGAGAGTTGGACCATAAAGAAGGCTGAGCACCAAAGAATTGATGCTTTTGAACTGTGATATTGGAGAAGGCTCTTGAGAGTCCCTTGGACTGCAAGGAGATCCAACTAGTCCATCTTAAATCAAATAAACCCTGAATAGTCATTGGAAAGACTGATGCTGAAGCTCCAATGCTTTGGCCACCTGATGCAAGGAGCTGACTCATTGGAAAAGACCCTGATGCTAAGAAAGATTGAAGGCAGGAGGCGAAGGTGACAACGGGATGAGATGGTTGGACAGCATCACAGACTCAATAGACATGAGTTTGAGCAAGCTCTGGGAGATAGTGAAGGACAGGGAAGCCTGATGTGCTGCACTCCATGGGGTTGCAAAGAGTCGGACATGACTGAATGGCTGAACAACAGCAACAACATCTTCACGTAACGTTCCTGTACCCTCTGTATGCTCATGAATAGATCCCACGAACTCTTGGGAATATAATCTGTCTGCATTTAGAATCTCAAGTTAGTGGGGAAGATAGAGGGGGAAAGGTTTTTGAAACAGTGTGATGAGTGTTGTTAACTCTGAGTTCTTTAATAGCACTTAGGAGTGGCTTCCTGTCTATCCACATAGGAGTGTTTTCTCTAGAGAAAACAAAGGATTCTTTGAGAATATTATATATGCATTTGAAACCAAAGTCTGACAAGTTTTACTTAAAACAAGTTGCAGTGGAAATATGTAAGGCAGGGTCAGAAAAGTGGCAAAGGCATAATTGTGAAGATACTTAAGTGTTCAGATTCTGGAGCCAGAATGTACAGGTGTGTAAACTTAGATTGGCTTTGTATGAGTTACACAACCTTGTATCTCATCTATAAAATGGGGACAATAGCAGGATATACTTTCTAGAGTTTTTATAAGGATTTTATGAATCAGTGTATGGCAAACAGTAGGGATGTGACACAGTAAGCATTCAGTGAAGGTATCCTCCCATGGGAGTAAGAGGAGGGGTTTCAGTAGTGAGGAAACATGAAGCTCCCAACAGCGGGGTTTTTTTTTTTTTTTTTTACATTTAACACATAAAATTGCAGAAAAATATGATGTCTAATATTTAAGCAGTCCTTTCTGAAGGAAGCTAATGTAACCAGGATAGGGAAATGGAGACGTTCCCACGTGAGCAACTCTCCACTCGGGCAGGGAAGATTCCTGCATGCGGGGCTGCTTCTGCCACGGAGTCTGGACACAGCCTTGAGATTAATGGTCCCTTGCAGAGCGAGGTCTTCATAAAACTGTTCAACTTCAGCTTATTCAGCATTACTGGTTGGGGCATAGATTTGGATAATTGTGATATTGAATGGTTTGCCTTGGAGACGAACAGAGACCATTCTGTCGTTTTTGAGATTGCATCCAAGTACTGCATTTCGGACTCTCTTGTTGACCATGATGGCTACTCCATTTCTTCTGAGGGATTCCTGCCCGCAGTAGTAGATATAATAGTCATCTGAGTTAAATTCACCCATTCCAGTCCATTTTAGTTCGTGATTCCTAGAATGTCGACGTTCACCCTTGCCATCTCTTGTTTGACCACTTCCAATTTGCCTTGATTCATGGACCTGACATTCCAGGTTCCTATGCAATACTGTTCTTTACAGCGTCGGATCTTGCTTCTATCGCCAGTCACATCCATAACTGGGTATTGTTTTTGCTTTGGCTCTATTCCTTCATTCTGTCTGGAGTTATTTCTCCACTGATCTCCAGTAGCATATTGGGTACCTACCAACCTGGGGAGTTTCTCTTTTGGTATCCTATCATTTTGCCTTTTCATACTGTTCATGGGGTTCTCAAGGTAAGGATACTGAAGTGGCTTGCCATTCCCTTCTTCAGTGGACTACATTCTGTCAGACCTCTCCACCATGACCCACCCATCTTGGGTTGCCCTGCAGGCATGCCTTGAGTGAACTCTGGAAGTTGGTGATGGACAGGGAGGCCTGGCGTGCTGCGATTCATGGGGTCGCAAAGAGTCGGACACGACTGAGCGACTGAACTGAACTGAACTGCAGAGCGAGGGAACCTCCCTCCTGATCTGGAGGAAAGGAGGCCCTGAACAGACTCTAGGAATAAACAAAAGCTTCATCCCCTTCTGCTCTGCTATTGGATCACGTCTCTGCACACGCGCTGTAATAAAAGGGCTTAGTCATGTAGATTGGAATGCGGAAACGGAGAGCTATATAAATAAACCGCGGACCGCTGCGTGGTCCCTTTTTTCCTCCCACCGGAGTTGTGTGTGTGTGTCTGACCTGTTTGTCTGTCTGTCTCTATGTCATTTCGCTCTAGCACCTTTCTTTTTTTGATACTTATTATCTCTTTCAGTCCTTTGACTAAAACATAACACAATAAACTTCTTTGTAGTGTAATTAAGAGGAAACTACTACCTAAGTAGCTCTGAGTTGCAAATAGTCTCTGAACTCTTTAGTGCTGTTTGACAGTGAGAAAAAGGGTAATTTGGTTTTGGTTCAGATCCTCTTCTCAGCACTTTCAGTCTACTTTAGATAGATCTTGAGATGATACAAAGGTTACAGTAGTTATACCTCCCAGACACCCTACCACTTACATATGAGGATTTCCAAATAAGGACCTCCATAAGGCTCAGCTTCACAAATAGCATGTTGTCATTTAAAAATGGATGCTGCTTTCCGTGTGGGATTCCAACATGACCTAGAAAGTTCCCCCTTTGTTATAACTCTGCCCCTGATAGAATAGCACCTTTATATCAGAATAGGTGTTATTTTATGCTTTGCCAATTCATTTAATCCAGCTTTGTTTCCACGCATAATTTAATTTTGTGATAAATCCCTGATTCTTAGAATATCTGAAATTGAATGCATTTAAATATTAAACTCTCCAGCTTATTTTATCAATGTAAGTTGGCAGGAAAAAGGATTAAAGCTAAATTTTTGAGAATTTTTGAAATGACCAGAACTGGTCTATCCATAGTAAAGACTATAAACTACACAATTTAACTCTTATTTTTGACTATGACTTTTTTTGTAGTTGTTTGGTTTTTTTGAAATAGGTCTTGCCTTTTTCCTTCTGTTGTTCAAAAGAGATAATGAAAAAATGTGAATGTTCAGACATTCTTAACATCAGGACAGTTGCACAGGAAGGATACAGGAGAGTGATCCCAGCTAGTGTTCCACATACACTGTTATGTTAGCACCATCCACAGTGGCTTTATTTCCGGGTTCACATAGCATGTCGGAAATGCTTGGCCTGGATCACTCAGTTGTAATCACACTTGTATTATTACTTCTGGCATTATTAACTTAATGTCTATGTTTTCCAACTGGATAGCATTCTGTGAGTTTAAGGATTATAGTAGTTGGATTTATATATCTATCCTCAGTATTTTTATATGCATGTCTCATAATTGAAAAATAAGCACTTGCTGGATGAATGGCTGAATAAATAAATGAATTAATTTACTCAGCCTCCCTTAAATATGTCTCAGTCCCCTGTTTTTATTAGCAGGGTTTTGCAACCATTACCTGAGCTTGCTTTGTTCAATTTCCTTTTTTTTCTTTCAGGCTGCTTATAAAACCATCTATCTAAAAAATTCTGCCATTCATATCCACTTACCTCATTTTTCTTTTTTTATTTTCCCTATGCACGTTTTTCTTTCTTTTTTACTATTCTTTCTAAAGATAAATAGATTTTTAAAAAACTGGAATGCAATCAAATCGAGTATATATTATACAGATGAAGTACTTCAAAAGGGCTTTCACAAGGGAGGTATGTAATTTAGAAAATGTCCTGTGATAGTTGTAATTGATTACTGTAGTTCAAGGGATGGACTTAGAATTATAGTAACCCTTATCCACCACTAATGGAGAAGGAAATGGCAACTCACTCCAGTATTCTTGCCTGGAGAATCCTATGGACAGAGGAGCCTGGTGCATATTTTACTATAGCTTATAGAAGTTAGGAATTTTTAGAGACACTATAGCTAGAAGCCTTTTTAAGAGAGAGTGAGCTCAGGATGCTAGGGACAAACAGGACTTACGAAGATAAGTAGTAAACTGAGAAATGCAGCATGAGTTACAATGTGATCACAAGTTACCATAGGACACCTTAGAGGAGGTAGATAACAGATGATAAGGCTGATTCCCAGAGAATCCCTGAAGCAGGAACTCTTTTTGAAGAGCAACAATGATTTATGGAGATAATAAATCTGGGAGAGGGGGAACTGAAAATGTCAAACCTCTGGCCTAATGTTTTTGTAAAAGTATAAAAGAGAATCTTAAATTTGGAATAAACAGGCGGTCCAAAGAAAACTGAGAGGCTGTCTCATTCGCCGACACTGTTCACCTTTTCACGTCGAATCTCTGGCTGCTGGAGTTGGACTCTGGCACAGTCGGACACAACTAAGCAACTTACACTGCTGCTGCTGCTAAGTCGCTTCAGTCGTGTCCGACTCTGTGCGACCCCATAGACGGTAGCCCACCAGGCTCCCCCGTCCCTGGGATTTTCCAGCAAGAACACTGGAGTGGGTTGCCATTTCCTTCTCTAATACATGAAAGTGAGAAGTGAAAGTGAAGATGCTCAGTCTGTCCAACTCTTAGTGACCCCATGGACTGCAGCCCACCAGGTTCCTCCGTCCATGGGATTTTCCAGTCAAGAGTACTGGAGTGGGGTGCCATTGCCTATCCACTATTAAACTTTTATTCGGTTAAGTACAGTTGTGAACACAAAGTGTATCTACCTCCCCATCTTTGAATGGCAAGCCAAATAAGTCACTGGGCATTATGGTGAAAATAAATGAATTCTTCCTTGTTGATTGGAAACAAAGGGTACAGATGTTTTAACTGCACAGACAGAATTTGATCTGGGAGTGTAAAAGCCAAGAGGACAGAGTCATCTTTCAAAACCACAATGTAGCAGGTTATATCAAAGTTTAAGAATTCTGCAAAATAAGATTTGTTGGCTGGAGCATGTAAGGATCACTGTTTCTTTCTAGATATTCTGTTTTGAGCTAGAAGCTGAGACATCTAGACTTGTTAAAGGAAAATACCAATCCTTTTGTGAATAAATCTTCATTCTTCAGTGGGAAAATAATGTAATTCACTTTACATATATTGAGTACTTAAAGTGTATTCTACATAGACAGTTTCTGTACTTGAGAGCAAGAATGGTATACTTACAGCTACTCAAAATATAAGACATAAAGTTGTCATTTGTTCCCACTCCCAGGTTAAAATCAAGTTTAACTGTTCTGTGACTTTTGTTAGAGTACAATTTATCTCTTATTTTTCTTTGTAAAGAAATTTATGCTGATTTTACAACAATATTGAATTACTTTTCCCAAATAAGGTTCATATTATTAATTCCCAACATTCAGCCTGAATTTTTCTTCCTAGATATAGATGAAAGTAATCCATCCCCATCTAGTAAATAGATGAATTAGAACTTGGTAGATTTTGTTCATCCCTCTGAGAGGTTTATCTGGACAACCTTTTCCATTTTCTATTAATGGGTATAAATTACTGGAAACAAATCATCTCTTGTTATCTTAAAAGAAATTTATTGGAGTATAGTTGTTTTACAGTGTTTGTTAATTTCAGCTGTACAGCATGTGAATCAGCTATATGTATTCATATATCCCCTCTTTTTTGGATTTCCTTCCCTTTTAGGTCAATGCAGAACATTAAGTAGGGTTCCCTGTGTTATACAGTATTCTCATTATTTATGTATTTTATACATAGAAGTGTATATATATCATTCTCAATCTCCCAATGCATCCCACACCCATTTCCCCTCATTGGTGCTCAAAAGTCTGTGTTTCTTCTTTATGTCTGTGTCTCTATTTCTGCTTTGTAAATAGATTCATTTGCATCATTTTTTTAGATTCTACATTTATGATATTTGTTAATATATTTGTTTTTCTCTTTCTGACTTACTTCACTAGGTCTGACAGTCCTAGCTGACGGTTCCTCTTAGCTCATTTCTTAACTTTAATTGCACTACTATTTATGGACAAATCATTGTATCTTTTGTTTGCAAGAGTTTTTCTTTTAATTTCTACAGCAGTATTTCTATTATTATCAGATATGACTTTACCCTGGGTATGAAGATGCAGCTGGCCTGACAGAATAATGAATCCTTTAGGCTCCGAAATCCTTTATGTCTTTGCCTGCCTTTATTTTATACAAAGAGACAAAGAGAAAGGAATTTTTTTTTTCCAATTTTTTGAGTTCTCCTAGGTTTGGCTATTTCTGATAAAGATCATCTTGAGAGACAAATATACTTTAATATTCATTCTGTTCTCTTTCCATTTTCTATGATTAATATCAGCAAGGCAAAGCTCTTTGGAGTGAAACCTTCAAACCAATATTTGGCTAATTCTTACATGTAATGGCCAAATAAAGGTTGAAAGCAAAGCCTTATTGGGAGGTGAGGGAGTTTTCTGTATGGGTATTCAAGAGATTGAAGAGTCAGAGATAGAAGGCAAAAAGAGAAGGGGATGACAGAGGATGAGATGGTTAGATAGCATCACTCACTCAGTGGAATTTAATTTGAGCGAATTTCAGGAGATAGTAGAGGACAGAGGAACCTTATGTGCTGCAATCCATGGGGTCACAAAAAGGTAGACAGGCTTAGCAAGTAAACAACAACATTCAAGGGAAGGCTTTGCAGATAGAGTAAAATTCTGGAAGGGATTTATGCCTCCTATGTTCAAACAAGACCAAGAAACCGGAGGAAAACAAAAGACGAGAAAGTTTGTCAATGGTGGTCAGCAAAGTAAAGTTTTCTTGGCCACTATAAAGACTTTGACAGTGTATCTATATCCCCTTCTTTGAGCATTTAAAGTCTTTGTTGAACAAATCCACCCGCTATTCCCCCCCCCCTTTTTTTTTAAATGTGGAGCTCAATGATTTCTCTCCATCCATCCTGCTATAAAGATGACACAAAGGATATATGGAAGTTTCCATGTTGATGCAGATTTTGAAGGGGAAAATTTCCCTTCTACTTGCTCCTGGAGCTAATCCATTAGGATTATTTAAAGGAATGAGATTGCTCTTTAAGAATTAGCTGTGCAATAAATAAATAAATAAAAAAGAATTAGCTGTGCATAAAATCCTTGGATGCTACTGTTCCCCCAAAAGAATGCTCTAAGGCATCACATTCATGTGGATTTGAGGAATACTCTTCTGTTTGAAAGTGTTGTCAATGTTATTTGCTTCCTGTAATCATAACTACTTTTTTATGTTGAAGGCACTCATCCCAAATCTACACAATAAATTTTCAAAATTTAGGGTAGTATAAGATGTTACTTCTCATAATGAACCTAATTTCTCATTTATTCCTTTATTAGCTCTGTAATTTATCATGCCTGGACAACTCTGGGACAGTTGACTATGGAAATCTAGAATGAATGGTTCACTATTTATACATGGCAGGAGCTGCTTGGATGCCATACACTAAAGCACTAGGCTATGTCAGTGGAGGCAGTAGATGTTTTAAAGATAGATGAGCAAATCAAAGGCACACATTCTTTGATTGTAAACTGATTTTGCCTCTGGGTTTTCTAAACCCTACTACTGTTTCTTCTTAGTGTTATGAATATTTATAATAATTTGGTTTAACATGAACCTTTTTACCATCCTCTGAAGTGAGAACTGGTGGGAGCTTTCTACTTTACAAATTCAGTCCTGGAAAAGCCTTTTTTTATTCAACAAGTACTTTTTGTTAGTTATTATATCACACTTCCATTTAGGTGAGTGAATGAAAGTAGCTCAGTCTTGTCCAAATCTTTGTGACCGCATAGACGGTAGCCTGCCAGGCTCCTCTGTCCATAGAATTCTCCAGGCCAAAATACAGGGGTGGGTAGCCGTTCCCTTCTCCAGGGGAATCTTCCCAATCTAGGGATCAAACCCAGGTCTCCTGCATTGCATGCAGATTCTTTACCATATGAGCCACCAGGGAAGCCCAAAACCTAAGGGCTGGGCTCCTCCTTTAGGCACTGGAAATAAAACAGCAAAAAAAAAAAAATGTTATAAAGACAATTTTTTATGTTGTTTTTTTTTTTTTTTCCCTTGTAACTTTCTCCTCTCCATTTTTTAACCTATCCAGACACACATAGTAATCAGAATTTAATGTTTTTTGGATTAATTTCTAAAATTAAGAAATTGAACTTTTTTATTATTAAATTTCTGAGATTACTTTAACATCTTTCATTGCTATTGATTTTACTTTCATATTTTTGTTAATAATGTCTAAATACTGTTTCACTTTGGATATTCCTTTTATTTGTGTTATTTCTCATGAGTTTTCATGTATATAATCTATTATTTCTCTTTAGTATAAATTACAGTGCTTGGTTTTAAGAGAAAATCTTGCTAAATATTTGTCTTTTTTTCTTTATTGTTTTTGCTTTATATAGTCTGTTAGTGTTAGAAGCTGTCCTAAAATATCACATTAATTTTTATACATTTTAAAAACATATTTATATAAATTTTTAAACATGTGAAGGTTTACAGGGAGGTAGAAATTTTCTACTATACTTCTAAGTTCTTCCAGCTGGTCTAATAATTAAATTGACATGAGATAGATTAACAAGAAAAAAATCAAACAAGTTCATAATGCACACACACAGGAGAGACCCAGGAGAACTAAGTATCTCACCAACGAGAAGGTAGTGATTTGAGACAAAGGAGAGGAAGACAATTTACATGGAGATGGAAAAGCAAACAACTGATAAACAACTGTTTGCTTGGACAAACAGGGAAGGTGGGACTTAGAGATGAATAGATAAAGAAGTTGTGATACATGTATACAATGGAATATTTCTCAGCTGTAAAGTAGAACACATCTGAGTCAGTTCTAGTGAGGTGGGTGAACCTGGGACCTGTTTTGCAGAGTGAAGTAAGTCAGAGAAAAACAAATATCGTATATTAACACACAGTTCAGTTCAGTTCAGTTCAGTCGCGCAGTCGTGTCCGACTCTTTGCGACCCCATGAATCGCAGTATGCCAGGCCTCCCTGTTCATCACCAACTCCCGGAGTTCACTCAGAATCACGTCCATTGAGTCCATGATGCCATCCAGCCATCTCATCCTCGATTGTCCCTTTCTCCTCTTGCCCCCAATCCCTCCCAGCATCAGGGTCTTTTCCAATGAGTCAACTCTTCGCATGAGGTGGCCAAAGTACTGGAGCTTCAATTTCAGCATCATTCCTTCCAAAGAAATCCCAGGGTTGATCTCCTTCAGAATGGACTGGTTGGATCTCCTTGCAGTCCAAGGGACTCTCAAGAGTCTTCTCCAACACCACAGTTCAAAAGCATCAATTCTTCTGCGCTTAGCCTTCTTCACAGTCCAACTCTCACATCCATACATGACCACAGGAAAAACCATAGCCTTGACTAGACGGACCTTAGTCGGCAAAGTAATGTCTCTGCTTTTGAATATACTATCTAGGTTGGTCATAACTTTTCTTCCAAGGAGTAAGCGCCTTTTAATTTCATGGCTGCAGTCACCATCTGCAGTGATTTTGGAGCCCAAAAAAACAAAGTCTGACACTGTTTCTACTGTTTCCCCATCTATTTCCCATGAAGTGATGGGGCCAGATGCCATGATCTTCGTTTTCTGAATGTTGAGCTTTAAGCCAACTTTTCCACTCTCCTCTTTCACTTTCAACAAGAGGCTTTTTAGCTCCTCTTCACTTTCTGCCATAAGGGTGGTGTCATCTGCATATCTGAGATTATTGATATTTCTCCCAGCAATCTTGATTCCAGCTTGTGTTTCTTCCAGTCCAGCATTTCTCATGATGTACTCTGCATATAAGTTAAATAAGCAGGGTGACAATATACAGCCTTGACGTACTCCTTTTCCTATTTGGAACCAGTCTGTTGTTCCATGTCCAGTTCTAACTGTTGCTTCCTGACCTGCATACAGATTTCTCAAGAGGCAGGTCAGGTGGTCTGGTATTCCCATCTCTTTCAGAATTTTCCACAGTTTACTGTGATCCACACAGTCAAAGGCTTTGGCATAGTCAATAAAGCAGAAATAGATGTTTTTCTGGAACTCTCTTGCTTTTTCCATGATCCAGCGGATGTTGGCAATTTGATCTCTGGTTCCTCTGCCTTTTCTAAAACCAGCTTGAACATCAGGGAGTTCACGGTTCACATATTGCTGAAGTCTGGCTTGGAGAATTTTGAGCATTACTTTACTAGCATGTGAGATGAGTGCAATTGTGCGGTAGTTGGAGCATTCTTTGGCATTGCCTTTCTTTGGAATTGGGATGAAAACTGACCTTTTGCAGTCCTGTGGCCACTGCTGAGCTTTCCAAATTTGCTGGCAAATTAAGTGCAGCACTTTCACAGCATCATCTTTCAGGATTTGAAACAGCTCCACTGGAATTCCATCACCTCCACTAGCTTTGTTTGTAGTGACGCTTTCTAAGGCCCACTTGACTTCACATTCCAAGATGTCTGGCTCTAGATTAGTCAACACATCATCATGATTATCTGGGTCATGAAGATCTTTTTTGTACAGTTCTTCCGTGTATTCTTGCCACCTCTTCTTAATATCTTCTGCTTCTGTTAGGTCCAGACCATTTCTGTCCTTTATCGAGCCCATCTTTGCATGAAATGTTCCCTTGGTATCTCTTTCTTGAAGAGATCTCTAGTCTTTCCCCTTCTGTTCTTTTCCTTTATTTCTTTGCATTGATTGCTGAAGAAGGCTTTCTTACCTCACACACATGTATATAGTATCTGGAAAAATGGCACTGTGAATCTATTTGCAGGGCAGAAATAGAGACGCAGACATAGAGAAGGAATCTGGACACAGCAGGAGGAGAGAATGGGATGAATTGAGAGAAGAGCATTGAAACGTGTACATTACCATATGTAAAATAGATCGCTACTGGGAAGTTGCTGTATAAACTGGGAGCTCAGTGCAGTGCTCTATGACAGTCTAGAGGGGTAGGATGAGGTAGAGGGTGAAGGGGGGAGGCTCAACAGGGACGGGACATATATATACTTGTGGCTGATTCATGTTATTATATAGCAGAAGTTAACACGGTATTATAAAGCAATTATCCTATCACTGAACATAAAAGGAGTTTTAATAAATGAGCTTTGCTAGGTTGCTTTCTGTCTACACGTCTATTTCCTACTATAGTTTCTATGGTGATAGCTCCCTCACTGGAAAAGATCCTCTGTCTACATTCTTTGAGACAACTGGGGGAAGGTAAAAGGAGCATCCTGAGTTTTGGTGGCCATAATAGTCATCAGCCTAAATTGACCCTCATGTCAAAGAGACACAGTTTGGGGTAGAAAATTTTGCTCCCCTATAGGATAATAAGATGTGTAAAATAAAAGGCATAGGTTTGATGCAGGATGTAGAATGCTTGGGATTGAGGCACGGGGATAATCCAGAGAGATGGTGTGGGGCGGGAGTGGGGAGGTGGGGGTCGGGATTGGGAGTTCATGTACACTCGTGGCTGATTCGTGTCAATGTATAGCAAAACGAATACAGTATTGTAAAGGAAAACAAACTAAAAAATAAAAATTAATTATTTTAAAAAATAAAAAAATAAATGTACTTCTCATTATATTTATACCTGTAGAAACTCATAAAACTAGCACCCACAACAATATGTGAAACATCTATAAGATTCTAATAATCCAGAGAGATGGTGTGGGGCGGGAGTGGGGAGGTGGGGGTCGGGATTGGGAGTTCATGTACACTCGTGGCTGATTCGTGTCAATGTATAGCAAAACGAATACAGTATTGTAAAGCAAAACAAACTAAAAAATAAAAATTAATAATTTTAAAAAATAATAAATGTACTTCTCATTATATTTATACCTGTAGAAACTCATAAAACTAGCACCCACAACAATATGTGAAACATCTATAAGATTCTACATGCTTTCTCTCAAATATACCCTAAAAATATATCCCTCCATTCTTTTTTATTTTTTAATTTTATGTCAATGAAATCATACAGCATTGTATTTTTATCTTTGATTTATCTTGCTCATTATTATGTCTATGAAATTAAATTAATCTATATTTTTTAAAATTACTTTTGTGAAGTACGTGCTTGTATATGAATATATCAGAAGCTTCTCATCTTTTTAACTGTTTGTGACCAGTTGGGCTGTTTGCAGTTATTACTACACACACACACACACACACACACACGCGTGTATCTGCTGTGAACTTAACTGGAAGTTCATTTTGGAGTGTAACTTTGGTGTCATAGTATACGCATGTGTTTATATTTGCAGATCAGCCCAGCAGTATATGAGTTTAGAACTTGCTGGAGAGCCTCACTCAGTTATCTTTATCTTTACCTACTTCAGTGCATGAATAGTGGTATATCTTTGTGATTTTACGTTGCATTTTCCTAATAATGTTATCAGAGCTTCCCTGGTGGTTAAGTTGGTAATGAATCCACCTGCAGTGCAGGAGATCGCCTGTGGCACAGGAGATCCAGGTTCGATCTCTGGGTCTGGAAATTCCACTGGAGGAGGAAATGGCAACCTTTTCCAGTATTCTTGCCTGGAAAATCCCATGGACAGAGGAGCCTGGTGGGCTATAGTGCAAAGGGTCACAGAGTTGGACACAACTTAGAGACTACAGCCATGATAATGCTATCTACCTTTTTTCCAGGCTTATTGAAAACCTGAATTTTCTTTCTGTGATGGCTGAGAAAGATCTTTATCTTTTTTTTTCTGTTAGATCATCTTACTCTTTCTTATTGACTTATAGGAGATTCTAATGACCAAATTCCTTTCTAGGATAACATGTCAGGGCCTGGCCCATTCCAGATTTGATTCTTAGTACATGATCATGGGTAAATTAAACTGATTCTCAGAGAATAATATTTACTTATATTTAAAATAAAATAAAATCAATCATTCCTTTTGTATAACTGATTTTGTTAGAGCCCAAATAAGATAATGTATGTGTAAGTGCTTAGAAAAGTGTAAGTTCCTCTAAAACTGTAAGGGATTGTTTTGAATAATAAGTATCACAAAATATTTTTACATGAATTTTACAACTCTCACTCTAAGAGAGTAAAAACAAAAAATCAATGAAACATGGTCTAAAGTATATACTCTGAGCTTCACTGAATCTTTGTTATCAAATCTTTACACATTGATAAAGTCCATGTGCGCAGAAATGCAGGTGACTCTAAAGGTGCACTGCTTGCTCCAGGAGAGAATAAATCGATACTTCCTTGCCTTCTCCACTTTTAGAGGTCACCTGCATTCCTCTGCTCATGGCACATCTACCATCTAAAAAGCCAGCAGGAGAGTACCTCCTCTGGTACTCTCCCTCTTATCTCTATTATCACATCTCCTCTGACTCTGACTGTCCTGCTTCTGTTTTATAAGGACAATTAAGGTCAAATTAAACTCACCCAGATAAGTCAAGATAATCTCATGTCAATATTTTTAACTTATTCACATGAGAAGTCCCTTTTGCAAGACAAAGTATTATTTATGGATTTTGAAGATAAGGATATAGACATCTTAAGGGGAGATACGATTCTGTCTACCAACACATATTAAACCAACCAAGATGATGTGAATTATTTTAACAGTGGTAATAAGAATAGACCAAATATTGCTACTTATAGAAAATAAATATTACCTCACACCATATTCCAAAATAAATTTTAGAAAGATAAGATAGTTTTATGTAAAAATTATCATAAACACTTGGAAAAAAAATCATCAGTAACTCATCTCAGGTAGCCCAGGACTTTGAAAGCATAAAGATTAAATTTAATCATAAGTGAGTAACTATGATACTGAATGTATAAATATATAAAATATCTAAATAAAATGCCAACTATATAAATAAGAGGAAATGATAACGAGGAAATAATTATGACATTACAAATGCTATTACAGCTAATTTGTTAATCTTTTGCAGTCATATCTTATAAAATAGTGAACACTTAGAGTAGGCTCCATACTGTGCCTATATCCTCGTTCTGGTCCTGATGGAACTTCTGCTAGGATAAAAACTATGAAAGAAACACACTTTAGCATTTGAGAGTAGTTAGAGATGATGGTCTAGGGAAATCTCTTATAGAAGTGATATTTAAATTCTGATCTAAAGGAAGAGATCAAGACAAGAATTTAATACCTAGACAAAAGCAGGCACAGTGGACTTGAGACAGGAAATGCCTTGTTTTGTTGAGAAATCTAAAGCAGACCAGGATGGCTGAAGAAGAGGGAAGAAAGTAGGAGGCGTATTTGAGATAAGAGTAGAGAGGTGAGCAGAGGCCAGATCGTACAGGGCCCTGGATTATATTAGGTTGCAAATTTTATCAACAGTGTGATAACAATAGTGTAAAATGCTGTGGTGTATAATTTAAAAGTTCTCATCACAAGATAGCAAATTAGTAAAACCATATGTGGTGATGGATGTTACCTGAATTTAGAGCGGTAATCATTTTGCACCATATACTTAAATCATTGTGTTTTACACCTAAAACTAATGCAACATGTGTATTATATCTCACTTTTTAAAAAAGGTATACGTTTTAGTCTAAGAGTAATGGAAATCCACTGACGGATTAAACTAGAAAGTTTCAAAATATTCAGTTCAGTTCAGTTGCTCAGTTGTGTCCGACTCTTTGTGACCCCATAAATTGCAGCATGCCAGGCCTCCCTGTCCATCACCAACTCCCGGAGCTCACTCAAACTCAAGTCCATCGAGTCGGTATACCATCCAGCCATCTCATCCTCTGTCATCCTCTTCTCCTCCTGCCCCCAATCCCTCCTAGCATCAGAGTCTTTTTTCCAATAAGTCAACTCTTCGCATGAGGTGGCCAAAGTACTGCAGTTTCAGCTTTAGCATCATTCCTTCCAAAGAACACCCAGGACTGATCTCCTTTAGAATGGACTGGTTGGATCTCCTTGCAGTCCAAGGGACTCTCAAGAGTCTTCTCCAACACCACAGTTCAAAAGTGTCAATTCTTAGGTGCTCAGCTTTCTTCACAGTCCAACTCTCACATCCATACATGACTACTGGAAAAACCATAGCCTTGACTAGACGGACCTTTGTTGGCAAAGTAATATCTCTGCTTTTCAATATGCTCTCTAGGTTGGTTATAACCTTCCTTCCAAGGAGTAAGCATCTTTTAATCACCATCTGCAGTGATTTGTAGCCCCCCAAAATAAAGTCTGATACTGTTTCCACTGTTTCCCCATCTATTTCCCATGAAATGATGGGACCAGATGCCATGATCTTCGTTTTCTGAATGTTGAGCTTTAAGCCAACTTTTTCACTCTCCTCTTTCACTTTCATCAAGAGGCTTTTTAGTTCCTCTTCAGTTTCTGCCATAAAGGTGATGTCATCTGCATATCTGAGGTTATTGATATTTCTCCTGGCAATCTTGATTCTAGCTTGTGCTTCTTACAGCTCAGTGTTTCTCATGATGTTCTCTGCATATAAGTTAAATTGTTATCTATTATAAGTATTTCTGTGAGTGTTGCATTTAAAATATAGTTTATCATAGGTAATTTGGGAATGTCTATCCTGATAATTTAACAAATTTCTAGCCACAGAGATATCCATATAGATAATTTTCCTTATGTAAATCTATTTGAAAGAGACAACAGAAATGCAACTCATTATAGATTATGGCAGATATCTCCTCCAAGTGTTAATCATGAATTTAGGGGAAATCAAAACATCTTTTAATCAAATATTATCAAGATTGCAATACATTCAAAATGCTATTTCTATAGCCAGTAAAAAGTATTTTTAAAGAACAGTTAAAAAGCAGAATGGGATATTTTTCATAAATCGATGTTGCACAGTGGAAATCAGATCACAGTACTATATATGTATGTGGAAAATTCATTTTCTGAGTACATTTATGTGAGGGTACAAACACACACACAAATACACACACACACACACACACACACACATGTATCTCTATCAATTTCTGCATTTGTTTAGCCATGTTTGACTTCCTACAGACTGTCTTATTGCTGTGGCCAATGTTTCCAAACTTCTTTAGGGTCATTAACCATTCATCCAAATGTAGTTATATTTGCATAGTCAAAATAAATTGAACATGTATGTAGCTATCCAGAAAAGCACAGACAAATGGTCAGAGCAAATGTGATGTCTTGGAAACTAAATGTAGATCTGCTAAAGTACCACCAGCTAAAATATAAATAAAAGAAAAGAAAGCACAATATTTGAAAGGCTACTTTCCTCCCAGGGGCCAAGTTTTTTTTTTTTAATTTCTTTCTTTGTTTTTATAAATTTCGGAAAGAGAGCTATTTTCAATCCTCCCAAAGATGTCACATAGCATTTATATACATTTTATATGATATGAGACCCAGAAAAATTAAACCATATTTTAAAGATCCATAACAGCTAGGATGGTGAAATTTTTGGAATTTGAACTTGTTCTCACCTGATGATGATGCGCTGAAGTCTAGATTGTCTGGAAGGACAACTGAATTCTTAAAATATCAGTCTCCCCATCCTGCCCCAGAAATCACAAGCAAAAAAATTCCAGGACAGGCACACTTAATCATATTCAGAACTTTTTAACCTAACTATACAAATTGCATTAAAGTTGCTTTTGTAGCAGGCCTGGTGACAGCAGAAACACCCTTACGCATGTTAGATAGATGGTAAAAATAGGATAGACAGAGATGGTCTATGAGTCAGTCTCAAATGCAGATGTCAGACTTCACTGGGGTGTTTTATCAGCCAAAATAGAAGATATAACTGTGAAGAAATTCTGACTCCTTCAGAACTTGTCTTTAGCATTTATCCATTGCTTTCAAATGTAAACTAGAGAAAAAGGGTGATTGATTATGGCCAAAGAAAAATTATACCACATACTAGGCTTTGTGGGGACTTCTGACCCAGGCATGCCATTTTTCAGCTCCCATACTACTGTTAATCACTTTAACCATCACTATCTAGAAAAATAATTGAAAAATAAAAAGGAAAGGTTTATAATTTCCCTAACAACTCAGGATCTCTCTTCAACATTCTCATGCCTCAGTTCTACATTCTGTTTCTTTTTCTATGTCCCACTCTTGTTTTGCTTGTCTTCTGATTTATGTCTTCCTGTAAACAGTGCAATCAATTATACTTTAAAACCAACTTCCATGTTATTTACATTGTATAGTTCAGAAGAATTATAGTCTGTCTTTTAAAAACATGGTCTCAAGGGGAATGTTACCTGTTTATATCCTTGACTTTGCCTTCCAAATGCTCATTTATCACACGTTTTCTCTTTAATTTTATTTTGCCTGTTAGTCATTTCAGACTCAGTCAATAAGGCAGCTTTAGGAAAAGAGCATCTGGTATCATTGAAGCTGTAAACATGATAGAAAGAGTTTTGTTCTCCAGCTGTCCCAGTCATCTATCAAATATCACTCACGGTGACATGATGTGTCATTCATACTAATGGATATTACCGCATTGTAAATGGAAATGCCAGATTGAATTTTTTTTTTTTTAGCCTTGCAAGCAATTCAGACTACCAGAAGCATAAAATGCCTAAATGTAAACTTCCACATTTCTGAGTGTAAATTCTTTAAAGTTAAAATAATACAAAGAGTCAATTTTCATAAAAGGCAAGAGTAAACATATACATGGGATAATGTTCACCCTTGAGAATCAGAAAATGAATGTTTATTAAAATAGCCCTGTTACTATTTTTACATGAGCAAAATTATTAGAAAATCAATTAAAACACACATTGCTAACAAGGTTTTAGTAAAATTGAAACATATACTATCACTGGTATCAAATTAGTATACCTTTTTTCAAAGAAATAAGATAGAAAGTCACAATACTTATAAAGACATACATGTATAAATACATAGTGATCTGACCACAGAAACTTATTCTGAGATAACAGCTCGACAAATAAAGTATGTTAAGCTACAAAAAGATGCTTATAAATGAATCATTGATCATTTTTAAAAAACAAACTGAATTTAACTAAACCCCAGTCACTCTGAAATGGTATATTAATACCACTACTGTTTACATGGCCATTAAATATATAATTATTAAAAGCCTAAGAAGAAACTTCTGTAATGTTACATAAAATTATAACATTTAGCTCTATGATTGTCACATGTGCATATATACATGTTTTTCCAAAGCAAATACATAGAATATAAAAAAAAAATAATGAGATACTTTTGAAAGGTTTGGTTTTAATATAGCACAACAGTACACCATGCATGTATGTTTTGGAATTTGGGAGGGAGGAAAGGCAACCGTTCCTCATCTCTACTTTTCGCTCCTAAATATAAGATGCAGTTGCTGTTTGGTTGCTAAGTCATGTCAGACAGTTTGTGACCCCATGGATCATAGCCCACCAGGCTCCTCTGTGCGTGGGATTTCCCAGGCAAGAATACTGGAGTGGGTTGCCATTTCCTTCTCCAGGGGATCTTCTTGACCCAGGGATCGAACTGGCATCTCCTGCATGACAGGTAGATTCTTTATCACTGAGTCACTTGGGAAGCCCAAATACAAGGCCTTATTTCATAAGGCTATGAAGTGAGCTTGGCAAAGTCTCAAGTCAAAACCATTAAGGACTCTGAGTGAGTGAATGAAGTGAGTGAAAGTCGCTTACTTGTGTCCGATTCTGTGACATAATGGACTATATAGTCCATGGAATTCTCCAGGCCAGAATACTGGAGTGGGTAGCCTTTTCCTTCTCCAGGGAATCTTCCCAAACCCAGGAATTGAACCCAGTTCTCCCACATTGAAGGCTGATTCTTCCTGAGCTATCAGGAAGCCTTTTAGCAGTCCTAATGAACCATTTACACGTTTAACTCTTTATCCATCTCTCTCTTCTAGGGTAACCAATCATTCTGATTTGTCTGAGAGAATTTTCCTGTTTTAGCAGCAGAGGTCCCAAGTTCCAGAAAAAGCTTCAGTCCTAAGCAATAGAGGATGAATTGGTCACTCTAAATTATTTCCTTATGCTAGAATCCCACCCATGCCTTTTGTATGGCAGGATTCTCCAACCCTTCCTGAATAATAACCAGGACTTCCCAGATGGCGTTAGTGGTCAAGAACCTGCCTGCCAATTCACGAGACATAAGAGAGGGGAGTTCGATCCTTGAGTCAGGAAGATCCAGTGGAGGAGGAAATGGCAACCATTCCAGTATTCTAGCCTGGAGAATCTCATGGGCAGAGGAGGCTGGCGGGCTACAGTCCATGGGGTTGTGAAGAGTCAGACGTGACTGAAGTGACTGAGCACACAGGCATGCTCAATATCCATGTACAAATACTGTAGCCACCGTCTTTGCCCATATGTCACTATTAGAGGCAATGCTTGTTTCCTTAAATGTGCTGAACCCTCTTCCTGCCAGTGGGAGTAGAATGCTAGTGGAGCTGGTGGAGTTTGGGAGGTAAGAGTTGAGTTGGAGAAAAAATAATACAGAGTCCTTCACTCTGTCTGTGTTTGTTTTTGTCTAAAACACAGTAGCTCATATCTCAATGATTTATTATTTCCTCAACCCCTCCCTGGCATATCAAGTATATGGAAGAAAATCATACCTTCCTGTTGTATAAAGTTTTACTCTATTTCATTAAATTTATGTCCTTAACCTTATTTTACCAGGAGGGAATTTACCCTGTCACAGCTGATTATTATTATTTTTTTCCCACAAATCTTAATTTCATTTACAATTATAGATAAGCCAAACTTGATAGTCTAAGGTTAAGGCCAGCTGAGTGACTCTTAAAGCTTTAAATCATTAAACAATACTGTTTTACCTTTGTAGATAATCATTACTAGTAAAATTCACTACATGCTTTAGGATACATAATACATTTCAAATATAGTCATTATGAATTCCTCGTTTATTGCATGTATGAAATTCTTAAACTAACTTAACGATTAATTGTTTTCCCTCTCCCTACCCACCTGACCCCAGCTTGCTTTCTTCCCCAGTCACATCTGAAACTTCACAGGATATCTCTTGCTACATGTAAATCAGTGTTGAGGGCTAAGGGGTGAAATATGGAATAGTGAATTGCTTTCCCACTAAAGTTAACCTTTCAACCTAACTTAGGTTACATTTTGCAGATACTCTATAGTTAGTCTGGATCCCCAGTGCACAGGAATGTAGCACTTTGAGAGAACGTGTATGTCACAACTCTTGGCTCCTAGAACAGTTCTATCATGATGCCATTTATAGACACACAAGTAAATCAAACCTAATGTACAAATAAGAAAAAAAGTAACAAAATCTCTTCTAGAACACAGCATCTTTTTTTTTCCTCTTTGTTGATAAGCTTTAACATTTTCTTCTCTGATAATGAATTTGTGTTGATTTTCATAAAATGCTCATCATCACCAAACTTAAAAGCTTGAATATAGGTTTTTATGAATAAGTGTTGAATCATTTCTAGATGTTTGATAAATGGCTTATCTTCTAGAATGTTCATACCTGCAAATGGTCTCTTTCTCCCCTCTTCCTCCTTTCCTTTCTACTTCCTTTTCTCTCTTCTTCTCTGTCTCTACTCTGTCTTTCTCTCCCTCTGCCTCTCTCTCCCCTTCTCTGTCCCTGTCTCAAAGATAAAATTCAACACCCAAGTGCAGTGTTCAAATTAGCTTACATTTAGGAAAAAAATAATCCACCTTCACATATTCTTTATGCATCTATAATTTTGTAAGAGTTTGATTTGGTTTAAAAGTTATAGCAGACTGGATTCAAACCACAAATCACAGCTGAGCATTCCTGTTCTTTTCGCTTTCTAACTGGCTTCATCTGTAAGGTTATTAACAGTATTACTTAGACTAACTTAAGCATACTTAACCCATCCAGCACAGCACTGTGGAAGGCATCTGGATATATTTCCAAGGACATAATAACATTCATTTTCTCAGAGCTTCCCCCTGAAGGGAAGTATGGTGGCAGCCATTATTCTATTGTCAACTTCACTGGATGGCCGTTAACAGATGGCCAAGTTTTTAAGAAATTTGAATCAGAGATTCTGAAATATCCTTTGGCTCAAACAGGGGAAATGTAAACTGAGTGTTTTAAATATAGAGAAATAGAAAAAGCCTCTCTTTGAAAAAACTATATGAAAGGAGTATCTCAATGAGAAATGCAGAGAAAGGGAAAAGAGCAGTGGCAATTATCTGAATACTTTTCAATTTGAGATATTAGTAATAAGTAATACCAACTCTGTTTGGGCTTTGAAAGTATCTCAGTATCCTTCCAATAGATTTCTCTTTTTCTTTAACTACTTCAAGTAGTTTCCTGTAACCTGCAATCCAAGCACCATAAATAGGACAAAAGCCTAGATATAGTGGATACTCTATAAATGTCAGTAAAACTACCATCTGGTACCACAAATGATTAGCTGCTTTTTCAGAAAAAAAAAAAAAATGAAAGAAAAAAGTTTTTGACTGTTTCTCCACAATTTGAGAATGAGACTTGTCTATGGAGTAGAGAAGTTAGAACACAGTGTTTATGACTGTATCCTGCTGTGATGATTATTCCCCTTCCACCTTCCCACCACAACACTAGTTCCTGATGGCCAGCTGTAATGTGGAAATGTGCATGGAGAGTGATCCTAGAAAATGTAGCCTTCCAGCATAAAAAATTGATACAAGACTATGCAGCACAGCATTCATTTAGTATAAATCAGTGATGGACAAAACCGGACACTATATCAGTAAGATGAAGAAAAGTTAGTCAGTTGTGGTTGAACATCTTGAGTCTGTGTTCCCACAGGAATTCCTTTTTTCACATAACACTGTGAGTCAATGTAAAGGGAGTTAGTGTTTATTGAATGCAACATAATATGAATAATTGTATTAAGAAATGTATACATTGTCTCCTGAAACATTCCCCAAACACAGCAGTTAGTTATCACAATTCCCCTTTTTAGATACATGACAACTGAGGTGCACAGAGATCTGTGCAGTCTGTTTCATGTTCGTATGCAGAAATAGGTGTTAAATGTGTCACTGCAAGATTAGATAAAGGCAAACTTAAATATTTGAAATCTACACCAATAACTGTCTGAAACCCTCTTGCCCAAAAGACAATGATAGCAATTTAAATCTTTTAACTACAGCCCATAATATAATTCAGTGATCTAGTAAAAACCATCATATAATTAAACATCAGGGTCCATAGGCTCTTACCTTCTGGCAAAATAATACTCGGATTATGGGATCAGACACATTTGAATTTGTAACTTGTTTCTGACATATGCAAGCTGTGTGACTTTTGATGAACTATTTTAAAGCTACATTTTCTTGCCTACAAAATAGGGGACATGAATATTTATAACTCACAGATTTGTTGTGAGAATTAAAATGAGAGGGTAATGATATGACTGTGCTCAGATCAAATATTAACATATTAAGCAACATAATGAGAACCTACTGTATAGAATAGGGAAATTACTCAATGTGGTGACCTAAGTGAGAAGGAAATCATAAAAAGAGGAGCTAGCTGATTCACATTGTTGTACGGAAGAAACTAACACAGCATTGTAAAGCAACTATACCTCAATTAAAATTTTTTAAAAACCATATTAAGCAGCATATAAATTCCAGTTATAATAATAATGAGAAAGTTTAACATATATAAATAACATATCCATGTGTAAATGAAATATTTAGTATATAATAAATTAATATTTTATATATGTGCACCTATATATATATTTATTCCTTGTTTAATCTAGATTTAAAAAAACATAAAGTTAAATGCTTAAAGGTAGTAACTATATGAGCCTAGTTTTCCAGATAGTCACTCCCTTATATTGCCTGTATAATTTATTTATTTTCTAAGTTCTACTGTATATGTCTTTTTGTAAATTTCCTCAAAACCTTTATTAAGAAGATTCAATTTAAATTTTCAATAAAGAAAATTGCATATGATAATACTATTTGTTAGGTAATTGTAACTTTTAGTATGTTGGAGATAATTATTTTGAAATCAAAACATTTTCTGTCTCCACAATTCTATGAAATACATTAAATCCAATGAATAATTTTTCATAAAACAAAGAACAGTTCTTCATCACCCTCTCACTTAATAATAAAAACTTATTATTAATTTTTAATAATATTAAAACCTTCAGTTCAGTTCAGTCGCTCAGTGGTGTCCGACTCTTTGTGACCCAATGAATCGTAGCACGCCAGGCCTCCCTGTCCATCACCAGCTCCCGGAGTTCACTCAGACTCACATCCATCGAATCAATGACGCCATCCAGCCATCTCATCCTCGGTCGTCTCCTTCTCCTCCTGCCTTCAATCCCTCCCAGCATTGGAGTCTTTTGCAATGAGTCAACTCTTCACATGAGGTGGCCAAAGTACTGGAGTTTCAACTTTAGCATCATTCCTTCCAAAGAAATCCCAGGACTGATCTCCTTTAGAATGGACGGGTTGAATCTCCTTGCAGTCCAAGGGACTCTCAAGAGTCTTCTCCAACACCACAGTTCAAAAGCATCAATTCTTCAGTGCTCAGCTTTCTTGACAGTCCAACTCTCACATCCATACATGACCACTGGAAAAATAATAGCCTTGACTAGATGCACCTTTGTTGGCAAAGTAATGTCTCTGCTTTTCAATATGCTATCTAGGTGGGTCATAACTTTTCTTCCAAGGAGTAAGCGTCTTTTAATTTCATGGCTGCAATCACCATCTGCAGTGATTTTGGAGCTCAAAAAAGTAAAGTCTGACACTGTTTCCACTGTTTCCCCATCTATTTGCCATGAAGTGATGGAACCAGATACCATGATCTTCGTTTTCTAAATGTTGAGCTTTAAGCCAGCTTTTTCACTCTCCTCTTTCACTTTCATCAAGAGGCTTTTTAGTTCCTCTTCAGTTTCTGCCATAAGGGTGGTGTCATCTGCATATCTGAGGTTATTGATATTTATCCTGGCAATCTGATTCTAGCTTGTGCTTCTTCCAGCCCAGTGTTTCTCATGATGTTCTCTGCATATAAGTTAAATTGTTACCTATTATAAGTATTTCTGTGACTGCTCCATTTAAAATATAGTTTTTCATCAGGAGGCTTTTTAGTTCCTCTTCACTGTCTGCAATAACGGTGGTGTCACCTGCATATCTGAGATTATTGATATTTTTCCCGGCAATCTTGATTCCGTTTTGGGCTTCTTCCAGTCCAGCATTTCTCATGATGTACTCTGTATATAAGTTAAATAAGCAGGGTGACAATATACAGCCTTGATGTACTCCTTTTCCTATTTGGAACCAGTCTGTTGTTCCATGTCCAGTTCTAACTGTTGCTTCCTGACCTGCATACAGATATCTCAAGAGGCAGATCAAGTGGTCTGGTATTCCCATCTGTTTCAGAATTTTCCACAGTTTGTGGTGATCCACACAGTCAAAGGCTTTGATTTTCCTATTTGGAACCAGTCTGTTGTTCTATGTCCAGTTCTAACTGTTGCTTCCTGACCTACATATAGGTTTCTCAAGAGGCAGGTCAGGTGGTCTGGTATTCCCATCTCTTTCAGAATTTTCCACATTTCATTGTAATCCACCTTAGTTGGCTTTTAATATTATTTCAACTGATTTCCTAGATGCCATCTAGGCAAACTGACCATATCAAAATGTATTCAAACCTACCAAGGGCTTCTCCTTGAACAAGCTTGACTAAATTTAAAAGAAGTCCTGGATGATCTATAGTGATGGTGGGGATTGCATTATATTAAAGTTAATATCAGACAGTATCTAGCAATATTGGCTTAATGTACTGTAATCCAAAGAACTTTTTGTGTGAAGTTTTCTGGTAAATTGTGTAAAGAGACTCTTGTCTAATGATGCAAAAGGATGGGGAACCTAGTCATAGAATTTCATGGCTGAGAGTTGCACAAAATCATTGTGCTTAATAGAGTATTGATTGAAGCGGGTAGAAATATGGAGAAACAGTTGGAAATATTCCCAGGACATCTGAAAATCTAAGTAGTGTTTCATTTAAGATTTTAGAAAAGCATGCAGGCAATTTTCTTAAGAGTATTGTCACTTCATTTCATGCTATTCTAAAGGAATAAAAATGCTGTTGTGTGATAAGTAAAAAGAAGAACTGGAAACAGAAGTTCCTCTTGGCCTAGCAGAGTTCAGAGAATACCAAGTGGTACTTTGGGCAATATTAGTCTTTTAATTTTCCTTTGAATTGGTTTGCTTGTTTTCCCTGCAATTCATGGATGAAATTATAAAGCTTTTGCTTCTGCTTCCAGTTCTTTGTATGGCTACACACTAAACACTATCCTCTTTGATCATAAGTTTTCACAGGGCTATTTTTTTCATATATTAAATGTGCTAACAAAGAATAACTTACAATATTATATTAAAGATTAATTGATCAAGAATTAATTGTCTAAGAGCATTTAGTCTATGCTGAATATGTGATTACAATTGTATTTAATTTAAATCACTTTTAAAGGCACACACTTAAATCTAGAGTTTCTGCTTTTCTTCTACTGGCTCCCTAAAAACTTAGACCAGCCTGGAAGCAAATTTAGAGTTCAGTAAAGAAAGAGGATAATAATAATTCATGTTTCTGTGCCGTCCTACACCATCATTGTTAACAATTTTGTGGATTTAATAGTTCTTATATTTTAGAGTAAGATGGAAAGTTAAACATACTACTGTATAGATTGGGAAACTAATTTCTCTAAATCAGTTAGTCAGCTAGTATTAGGAAGACATAGTTCTTGATTCCAAAAGATTATGCTATGATATTGTACATAGAGTTCATAATAATTTGTGCAAACATTTTGTATACATATACTCTAATTTTTAAAATTGTAGTATTAATGTCTCCAGTTTCCATAACCTTAAATTCTCAAGGTATCTGAGATAACCATTTCTTTCAGTATAAAGCTTTTGAGAATTACTCCTACACTGGAGATGAAAATTTCAGACCTCATAATAGTAGTTAAATCTGTGTTCAGTTTTGTCTTAGTTTGGTATTTTGGAAATGATTCTATTCTGACACCTGAGAAATTGCTGTTGTTTATAGCTTTCAACACAAATCTATATGTTTCTTTAATAACCCCAAATGTTATTATATCAAAGAATGAATGAGTTACATAATTTATTGATTTTTTTTTTTACATACATATACTGCTCTTGTTGTTGTTTTTTAGTTGCTAAAACATTTCTGACTCTTCACAACGCCATGTACTGAAGCACGCCAAGCTTCCCTGTCCCTCATCATCTCCCAGACTTTGCCCAATTTATGTATTGAATTGATAAGGCCATCCAACCATCTCATCTTCTGTCACATTCTTATCCTTTGCCTTCAATCTTTCCCATCATCAGGGTCTTTTCCAATTAGTCAGTTCTTCACATCAGGTGGCCAAAGTATTGGAGCTTCAGCATCAGTCCTTCCAGAAAGTATTCAGGGTTAATTTCCTTTAAGATTGACTGGTTTGATCTCTCGCTGTCCAAGGGACTCGAGAAACTTCTCTAGCACCATAGTTTGAAAGCATCAATTGTTCAGTGTTCTGCCTTCTTTATTGTCCAGTTCTCACATCCATATATAACTACTGCAAAGACCATAGCACTGACTACATGGACCTTTGTCGGCAAAGTGATGTCTTTGCTTTTTAACATATTTCTAGATCTGTCATAACTTTGCTGCTAAGAAGCAATTGTCTTCTAATTTCATGGCTGCAGTCACCATCTACAGTGATTTTAGAGCCCAAGAGGACGAAATCTGTCCCTGCTTACACTTTTTTCTGTTCTATTTGTCATGAAGTGATGGGACTAGATGCCATGATTTTAGGTTTTTTTCTTTTTAATATTGAATTTTAAGCTGGCTCTTTCACTCTCCTCCTTTACCCTCCTTGAGAGGCTCTTTAGTTCCTCTTGGCTTTGTGCCATTACAGTGGTATCATCCACATATCTGAGGTTATTGATATTTTTCTGGCAGTCTTGATTCCAGCTTGTAACTCATCCAGCCTGGCATTTTGCATGATGTGCTCTGCATGTATGTTAAATAAATAGCCTTTTCGTACTCCTTTCTCAGTTTTGAACCAGTCAGCTGTTCCATACAGGATTTTAGCTGTTGCTTCTTGACTCGCACACAGGTTTCTCAGGACACAGGTTGTTATTAGGTTGTTACTGTTTGGTTGAAAGAATCTCCAAACCTGATTAAAACTGTAAATTCTTAGATCATAGTTCAAGGCAGTCGTAAATAAAATCTCAGTGGAGTTTTGATTCAAAAATTTATCAGCTCATTATAAAACTATGGCAAAATGCAAAGGATGTATAATGAAAAACTTTTCAAGTAAAATATTAAAAGAATAATGTTACTGTTTTCAAAACTTTGATAAAGAAAGTAACATTACCATTACTGAAATAAGAATGTAAAAAAAATAAGCCAGAGAGAGACAGATAAATACTGTATGATACCATTTATAAATGAACAATCTAAAACCAAAGCTCCAACTAATAGAAGTAAGAATGGTGGTTCCTAGGGATGAGAGTAGGGAAAAGGGGAGAGTCTGGTGAAAGGGTATAAACTTTCAATTATAAGATGAATAAGTTCTGAGGATCTGCTACATAGCATGGTATATAATGTATACCATGTACATATATATTGTATACCATGCACATATATAATGTATACCATCTTATATAATGTATAAGATGAATAAGTTCTGAGGATCTGCTGCATAGCATGGTGACTATAGTTCATTGTACAGTCTTGTCTACTTGAAATTTGCTGTAGATACCTAAGAAGACAAAAGACCTATACTCCAAAAACTGTAAGATGCTGATAAAAGAAACTGAAGACAATACAAACCTATGGAAAGATATACCACATTCTTGGTTTTAAAGAAGGAATATTGTGAAAATGACTGTACTATCCAAGGCAATCTACAAATTTCAGTGCAGCGATCCCTATCAAACTACCAATAGCATTTTTCACAGAATTAGAATAACCATAAAAAATTTTTAAATTTGCAAAGAGACAAAAAAGACCCTGAATAACGTAAGCAACAGGCAGAAACCCAGAGATCAAGTGCCAGCATCCGCTGGATCATCAAAAAAGCAAGAGGATTCCAGGAAAACATCTATTTCTATTTTATTGACTATGCCAAAGACGTTGACTGTTTGGATCACCACAAACTGTGAAAAATTCTTAAAGAGATGGGACTACCAGATCACCTGACCTGCCTCTTGAGAAATCTGTATGCAGATCAGGAAGCAACAGTTGGAACTGGACGTGGAACAACAGACTTGTTCCAAATAGGAAAAGGAGTACGTCAAGGCTGTATATTGTCACCTTGCTTACTTAACTTATATGCAGAGTACATCATGAGAAATGCTGGGCTGGAAGAAGCAAAAAATGGAATCAAAATTGCTGGGAAAAATATCAATAACCTCAGATATGCAGATGACACCACCCTTATGGCAGAAAGTGAAGAGGAACTAAAGAGACTCTTGATGAAAGTGAAAGAGGAGACTGAAATAGTGGCTCAAAGCTCAACATTCAGAATAGTAAGATCATGGCATCTGGTTCCATCACTTCATGGTGAATAGATGGGGAAACAGTGGAAATAGTGGCTGACTTTATGTTTTGGGGGCTCCAAAATCACTGCAGATGGTGACTGCAGCCATGAAATTAAAAGATGCTTACTCCTTGGAAGGAAAGTTATGACCAACCTAGACAGCATATTCAAAAGCAGAGACAATACTTTGCCAACAAAATTCCATCTAGTCAGGGCTATGGTTTTTCCAGTAGTCATGTATGAATGTGAGAGTTGGACTATAAAGAAAGTTAAGTGCTGAAGAATAGATGCTTTTGAACTGTGGTGTTGGAGAAGACTCTTGAGAGTCCCTTGGACTGCAAGGAGATCCAACCAGTCCATCCTGAAGGAAATCAGTCCTGAGTGTTCATTGGAAGGACTGATGTTGAAGATGAAACTCTAATGCTTTTGCCACCTGATGCAAAGAGCTGACTCATTGGAAAAGACCCTGGTGCTGGGAAAGGTTGAAGGCAGGAGGAGAAGGGGACACCAGAAGATGAGATGGTTGGATGGCATCACTGACTCTATGACCATGAGTTTGGGTTAACTCTGGGAGATGGTATGGGACAAGGAGGCCTGGCATGTTGCAGTCCATGGACTCACAAAAAGTCGGACGCGACTGAGTGACTGAGCTGAAATGAACCTGAGCAATCTTTTTTAGCCTTACTGAAATCAGATTCAGAGTCCTACTGTACAAATTTTCATATAAGGTCGGTAGGTAGGTAGATGGAAAGAACAAAAGGAAAGAAGAAAAAAAATAAAATGTATGTCACTTAACAATAAATTTTTATCAGCTTAATATCTCTGAGAGGATCATATGTGACTCTAAGTCATGATTAAATTGAAATAAACTGATTATATGAGGCAAATAAACTGTGATAGGTTTAGTGTTCGAGCACTTCTTGAAACTACTAGTGAACCAGTTCTTTGTATCCAGACTACTTGTGTGTGTTTGGGGGAGAAAGGTTAAAGTGGATGGTATAATGTAATGCCTGGTACAGAGTAAGTACTCAGTAAACGGTATCTGTGGACAATTTTCATAGCTCATTTTAAGAACTTTTTAGAAATACAGGTTTTCACATCTACATTTTATTCCCTTCTCGCCACTCATAATTCCCCAACTCCTAATTTTATGCTTTAAATTTATATTCATCTGTTTTATTGAATACATTTCTTTGGAACTCAACATTTTAGTTTAGGAAATTAAAGTATAGAAAATATATGCATATACATTAAAAAGTGTTGTTATACTGGTGATAAAGATTAAATAATTTGAATATAGAAAAAGAAAAAGCATTTTGGAAATCACACTCTACCATATAAGAAGCCCAAATAGAAAAGTGAGAAAACAAACAAAAAAATAAACCAAAAAGTCTTAATGGAAGAGGAGTAAAAAATAAACGTATTCTCCTTCAAACTTTAGACACAATGTCTCAAATAATAAACGTTTTTCTTCGGTAACTACATCAGCAGAGCTCATTTAAGCACAAAGAAAATTCAGAGAGCCACACAGATTCAAGATGAACATGGCCTCTGAGGCCATGCAGTCCATTTTTTTATGGTTTGAACATTATATTTTACTTGTTTCATGTTATGCTTGCCCATCTGTTTTTAAATATGAAATAATAGGAACAGGCAAGCTAAATGGTCATCACAGAACACAGTCAGCAGTAAACCGAAGCACCAGGGCTTGCCCTGTGAAGAATCCATATAAATTTTCTGCAGGATAATGTATGTTTCTGACCAAAAAAAAGAGTGAAAGATGCCGTTCTCCTGACTCTCCAGGTATCGTCGTAAAGCAAGCCAAACTTTCATCTAAATTTTCAAAAATGCTTGGATATTCACTAAGAATAGTAAGTTTACTTTTGGCAAATTGAACTTAGACAAATTATGCGTCTATCATTTCTAGTATATCCTTTCAAATCTTAGTAAAAACTTTTCTAAAATCTCTTGGATGGTGAATACTGAGGCTTACTATACATCTTATATCTTACTATACATCTTATACTGAAAACATTCTAAAAATGAGCGCTGTCCTTTTGCTATAAGATGGTTTACACACCATATTATCTCTAGGGACCCTTTCTTGATATGCTTTACTATACATAACAATTTGTTCGTCTACTTACTTACTTTATTTTTTTGTAGTTCAATACATATAAGCATGAACTTTCGAGTCAGTTCAGGTCTTACATCCTTCACTTAGGGTCTCATGGTCTTATTAAACACATACTACCAGTAAGATAAATTTTTATTAATTAGAAATATGTTTAGCTGTAAGGTACATAGTGTTTAACTAACAGCTGCTTAAACACATATAGGTGAATTTTTCCCATCAGGAATCTTTGAAATTGTTTGCTGCAGTTGTTTGCTCTGTTTGCTGCAGTTGTCTGTTGCCCTATATTGCCAGTAGGAACGCAACCTCTTTCACTGTTACTTCTCTACCATGCGTAGTGATTGGATTTTTGTCCTCATTTTTGCTCTTTCATGGTCATAGGATGGCTGCTTTCATCTACAGATTACACATTAACATAGTATGGCTCTGTCCCCTTCAGTTCAGTTCAGTCACTCAGTCGTGTCCGACTCTTTGCAACCCCATGAATCGCAGCACGCCAGGCCTCCCTGTCCATCACCATCTCCCAGGGATCACTCAGACTCAAGTCCATCGAGTCCGTGATGCCATCCAGCCATCTCATCCTTTGTCATCCCCTTCTCCTCCTGTCCCCAATCCCTCCCAGCATCAGAGTCTTTTCCAATGAGTCAACTCTTCGCATGAGGTGGCCAAAATACTGGAGTTTCAGCTTCAGCATCATTCCTTCTAAAGAAATCCCAGGGCTGATCTCCTTCAGAATGGACTGTTTGGATCTCCTTGCAGTCCAAGGGACTCTCAAGAGTCTTCTCCAACACCACAGTTCAAAAGCATCAATTCTTCTATGCTCAGCCTTCTTCACAGTCTAACTCTCACATCCATACATGACCACAGGAAAAACCATAGCCTTGACTAGACGGACTTAGTCGGCAAAGTAATGTCTCTGCTTTTGAATATACTATCTAGGTTGCTCATAACTTTTCTTCCAAGGAGTAAGCGTCTTTTAATTTCATGGCTGCAGTCACCATCTGCAGTGATTTTGGAGCCCAAAAGAGTATAGTCTGACACTGTTTCTACTGTTTCCCCATCTATTTCCCATGAAGTGATGGGACCAGATGCCATGATCTTTGTTTTCTGAATGCTGAGCAAGAAGCAAAACTTTTCAAGACTTCTCTTGCTCTTGTTCGCAGATTTTCACTTACATATCATTGTCCAGAATTTAGTTATAGTCAATCATATCTCAAAAGAGGCTGCAAAATAAGGGAATATGGTTACTGAAATTGGCTTAGAACACTAGTTTTCCATTACATAGAAGGTGGCATGAAAGGGGAAAGTGTATAGCTTCCCAACAGTGTAGTCCACTATTTATAATAAATAAGTAGTACTTATTCTACAGGGCTATTATGATAATTATGTGAGAATGTATAATTATTTATCACAAGCTGTGTTTATAATGATATGTAGGACCATGATTTTAGCTATAGATTTATACCTGCTTTAACCAATCATACTATGTTCTACTTAAGGATAGGAGCTATATTTAATTCATTTATGTATGTTTGGATACCTCACACTATTTAGAATAATGAAGATGAAGGCCAGGTATTAGCAATTATAGCTTTTACATTAAGCATTTATTTTTTCTGTCTATTAATTTGTATTACCTACTACTTTATGTCAATCATTAATATTTGTTTTAAAATTTATAATTATATTGCAAGCTTTGTGAGGTTTAGCACTATGGGTATTCCTATCTTTGTTAACTCTTCAAATTATCAACATTCTTTGTTTCAAAAAAAGACAAACTTATTGGCCAAGAATTTCTCAAGATCTTGCAGAATTTATACTTGATATTTGTAAACAAATGATCAAGTTGCTTTACTCAATTCCCCAACATTATATCACTTATCTTTAGAAAGACAAAGCCTCTGGTTTCCTTGTGGCTCATAGAGATTTCACTGACTTATTCCTTTTTCAAAGAGTTGCATCCTATGCACTTTCTCTGATCATTAAAGAAAAATACATTTTTGTGACAGGGTGAGGAATTAATTACAAGTAAGAGTTGACACTTTTGTTGACTATTGGCCAAGTGACTAAACATTTCTAACTCAGAATAAATCAAAGTAGAAGATATTATTAAAGAGATAACCTTCATGCAGTCAGAGGAGAAAAGTGATAGTGATTTGTTAAGGGAAAGAAATGACAAAGCAGGTCAAGTCATAAAAGACCACATATCTAATAGATTCTTTTGAGAAAATTAATAAAAATTGTTATAAAAATTCTAAATTCCCTTCCCTTTTTAATCTCTGAAATTTATTATTATGTAAACTGTGAGGGCATAGATATTTATTGCATGGCAGAGAATAAGAANAAGAAGCAAAACTTTTCAAGACTTCTCTTGCTCTTGTTCGCAGATTTTCACTTACATATCATTGTCCAGAATTTAGTTATAGTCAATCATATCTCAAAAGAGGCTGCAAAATAAGGGAATATGGTTACTGAAATTGGCTTAGAACACTAGTTTTCCATTACATAGAAGGTGGCATGAAAGGGGAAAGTGTATAGCTTCCCAACAGTGTAGTCCACTATTTATAATAAATAAGTAGTACTTATTCTACAGGGCTATTATGATAATTATGTGAGAATGTATAATTATTTATCACAAGCTGTGTTTATAATGATATGTAGGACCATGATTTTAGCTATAGATTTATACCTGCTTTAACCAATCATACTATGTTCTACTTAAGGATAGGAGCTATATTTAATTCATTTATGTATGTTTGGATACCTCACACTATTTAGAATAATGAAGATGAAGGCCAGGTATTAGCAATTATAGCTTTTACATTAAGCATTTATTTTTTCTGTCTATTAATTTGTATTACCTACTACTTTATGTCAATCATTAATATTTGTTTTAAAATTTATAATTATATTGCAAGCTTTGTGAGGTTTAGCACTATGGGTATTCCTATCTTTGTTAACTCTTCAAATTATCAACATTCTTTGTTTCAAAAAAAGACAAACTTATTGGCCAAGAATTTCTCAAGATCTTGCAGAATTTATACTTGATATTTGTAAACAAATGATCAAGTTGCTTTACTCAATTCCCCAACATTATATCACTTATCTTTAGAAAGACAAAGCCTCTGGTTTCCTTGTGGCCTCATAGAGATTTCACTGACTTATTCCTTTTTCAAAGAGTTGCATCCTATGCACTTTCTCTGATCATTAAAGAAAAATACATTTTTGTGACAGGGTGAGGAATTAATTACAAGTAAGAGTTGACACTTTTGTTGACTATTGGCCAAGTGACTAAACATTTCTAACTCAGAATAAATCAAAGTAGAAGATATTATTAAAGAGATAACCTTCATGCAGTCAGAGGAGAAAGTGATAGTGATTTGTTAAGGGAAAGAAATGACAAAGCAGGTCAAGTCATAAAAGACCACATATCTAATAGATTCTTTTGAGAAAATTAATAAAAATTGTTATAAAAATTCTAAATTCCCTTCCCTTTTTAATCTCTGAAATTTATTATTATGTAAACTGTGAGGGCATAGATATTTATTGCATGGCAGAGAATAAGAACTTAATAAAATTATTGAAGTATTAATAAAATTCATATGTGGAAAAATCCAACTAAAACTGAGAGGAAAAGGCCCACTTCCAGAGGATGATGCTACTATTGTTTTGATCAATTATGCACACCCAAACAGTATGCCGAAGTCCTTGTACACTGTTGCTTGTAAACTTCTCCATCTCTGGGAATTCTGCCAAACATATTTAGTGATGCAACTATATCAACATCCAGAGAACATACTTTCCATGTTTGCTCTTCCCCAAGTTTTGATAATTACCAGTAATCATTAGAAAGTTGGACACACAAAAGACAATCAATGCAAACTAGTGAGTTGATGGTAAACAATATAAGATACAGACTGAGTGCCCAGAGGCTCAAAATCTCCTTATCTTAAAAAAATAAAATGTGGTCTTTACATATATCAATTCAGAATAAGTATATGACAACAATAACAACAAAAAAAATCACTTGACATTTCAGATAATTCAGATAATATAGCATCAGAGGTTCTCACTCTTGGTTCTGACCATAGAATTCATTTAGATTTAACTTCAAACCCCTATGACTTCATGGAATGCTAAAAGTTTTTGTCATATCCCTGAAAGATGGACACATAGCCTCTGGCCAAACGCTATGTTGAAATTGAATGATGGTCAAAACTGGTATTATTAAAACGTCTAAATATGTACATTTCATGTAGGATTTAGTTACTAGAGTCTAGGGTCTAAATGTCAGAGAAGGCAGAGTCCAACAACCCCATGGCATAATGCTCTCTGAAAATCACACATTTCATTCCACCTCCTGCCATATTTATTTCTCATTGGACAGTGAAGGGTTTAACCAAATTGCTCTTAAAAGTCCCTTATTCCCATGATGTGTGATACATGAGAAATGAAGAAAACTGAAAACTGAGAAGGAAACATTTAACTTAGGGGACTATGAGTTATATTGACTTACATAAATCATAATTTTAATGACATTTATTAAAAACAAGTTCAACATTGACATTTGTAGACCTCTAACTTTTTAGATAACCTGAGATAATCTGCTGCTGCTGCTGCTAAGTCACTTCAGTCGTGACTGATTCTGTAAGACCCAATAGATGGTAGCCCACCAGGCTCCTCCATCCCTGGGACTCTTCAGGCAAGAATACTGGAGTGGGTTGCCATTTTCTTCTCCAATGCATGAAAGTGAAAAGTGAAAGTGAAGTCGCTCAGTTGTGTCCGACTCTTGGCGACTCCGTAGGAAACATTTAACTTAGGGGACTATGAGTTATATTGACTTACATAAATCATAATTTTAATGACATTTATTAAAAACAAGTTCAACATTGACATTTGTAGACCTCTAACTTTTTAGATAACCTGAGATAATCTGCTGCTGCTGCTGCTAAGTCACTTCAGTCGTGACTGATTCTGTAAGACCCAATAGATGGTAGCCCACCAGGCTCCTCCATCCCTGGGACTCTTCAGGCAAGAATACTGGAGTGGGTTGCCATTTTCTTCTCCAATGCATGAAAGTGAAAAGTGAAAGTGAAGTCGCTCAGTTGTGTCCGACTCTTGGCGACTCCGTGGACTGTAGCCTACTAGGCTCCTCCATCCATGGGATTTTCCAGGCAAGAGTACTGGACTGGGTTGCCATTTCCTTCTCCATGAGATAATTTAGATAACCTCAGATATGCAGATGACAAAACCCTTACGGTAGAAAGTAAAGAACTAAAGACTCTCTTGATGAAAGTGAAAGAGGACAGTGAAAAAGTTGACTTAAAGCTCAACATTCAGAAAACTAAGATCATGGCATCTGGTCCCATGCCTTCATGGCAAATAGAGCTCCAAAATCACTGCAGATGGTGACTGCAGCCATGAAATTAAAAGATGTTTGCTCCCTAGAAGAAAACCTATGACCAACCTAGACAGCATATTAAAAACCAGAGACATTACTTTACCAACAAAAGTCTGTCTAGTCAAGGCTATAGTTTTTCCAGTGCTCATGTATGGATGTAGGGTATCTCTTCACGGCTGCTCCAGCAAAGTCTAGCTGTTGCTCCTTACCTTGGATGAGGGATATCTCCACACCACTGCCCTTCCTGACCTTCAACTTGGGATAGGTTCTAGGCCCTCCTTCTCCCGAGGAGCTGCAGCTCCTTGGACTTGAGTTGCTCCTCCCGGCCACCGCCCTTGGCCTTGGGTGCTGCCTCTGGCCTAGGTTCCACCTCTGGCCTCGGGCACGGGATGGCTCCCCCCAGCTGCTGCCCCCTGGCCTCTGGCGTGGGGTGGCTCCTCTTGGCTGCCTGCGCCTTAGCCACGCCTTAGTGCGCCGCTTGTGGCAGCCGCCCGTGGCACAATTTAAAAGGCAAATAGCTGTGAAAAGAAGAGAAGCAAAAAGCAAAGGAGAAAAGGGAAGATATAAGCATCTGAATGCAGAGTTCCAAAGAATAGCAAGGAGAGATGATAAAACCTTCTTCAGCGATCAATGCAAAGAAATAGAGGAAAAGAACAGAATGGGAAAGACTAGCGATCTCTTCAAGAAAATCAGAGACACCAAGGGAACATTTCATGCAAAGATGGGCTCGATAAAGGACAGAAATGGCATGGACCTAACAGAAGCAGAAGATATTAAGAAGAGGTGGCAAGAATACATGGAAGAAATGTACAAAAAAGATCTTCATGACCTGAATAATCATGATGGTGTGATCACTCATCTAGAGCCAGACATCCTGGAATGTGAAGTCAGGTGGGCCTTAGAAAGCATCACTACAAACAAAGCTAGTGGAGGTGATGGAATTCCTCTTGATGAAAGTGAAAGAGGAGAGTGAAAAAGTTGGCTTAAAGCTCAACATTCAGAAAACGAAGATCATGGCTTCTGGTTCCATCACTTCATGGGAAATAGACAGGGAAACAGTGGAAACAGTGACAGACTTTATTTTTTGGGCTCCAAAATCACTGCAGATGGTGACTGCAGCCATGAAATTAAAAGACGCTTACTCCTTGGAAGAAAAGTTATGAGCAACCTAGATAGCATATTCAAAAGCAGAGATATTACTTTGCCGACTAAGGTCCGTCTAGTCAAGGCTATGGTTTTTCCAGTAGTCATGTATGGATGTGAGAGTTGGACTGTAAAGAAGGCTGAGTGCCGAAGAATTGATGCTTTTGAACTGTGGTGTTGGAGAAGACTCTTGAGAGTCCCTTGGACTGCAAGGAGATCAGCCCTGGGATTTCTTTGGAAGGAATGATGCTGAAGCTGAAGCTCCAGTACTTTGGCCACCTCATGCAAAGAGTTGACTCATTGGAAAAGACTCTGATGCTGGGAGGGATTGGGGGCAGGATGTCATGTATGGATGTGAGAGTTGGACTGTGAAGAAGGCTGAGCGCAGAAGAATTGATGCTTTTGAACTGTGGTGTTGGAGAAGACTCTTGAGAGTCCCTTGGACTACAAGGAGATCCAACCAGTCCATTCTGAAGGAGATCAGCCCTGGGATTTCTTTGGAAGGAATGATGCTGAAGCTGAAGCTCCAGTACTTTGGCCACCTCATGCAAAGAGTTGACTCATTGGAAAAGACTCTGATGCTGGGAGGGATTGGGGGCAGGAGGAGAAGGGGACGACCGAGGATGAGATGGCTGCCTGGTGTCACTGACTCCATGGGCGTGGGTCTGAGTGAACTCCGGGAGTTGGTGATGGACAGGGAGGCCTGGCGTGCTGTGATTCATGAGGTCCCAAAGAGTTGGACACGACTGAGCGACTGAACTGATTTGATGTATGAATGTGAGAGCTGGACTATAAAGAAAGCTGAGTGCCAAAGAATTGAAGTTTTGAACTGTGGTGTTGGAGAAGACTCTTGAGAGTCCCTTGGACTACAAGGAGATCCAACCAGTCCATCCTAAAGGAAATCAGTCCTGAATATTCATTGGAAGGACTGATACTGAAGCTGAAACTCTAATATTTTGGCCACCTGATGTGAAGAACTGACTCATTTGAAAAGACCCTGATGTTGGGAAGGATTGAAAGTGGGAGGGGAAGGGGACAACAAAGGATGAGATAGTTGGATGGCATCACCGACTCGATGGACATGAGTTTGAGTAAACTCTGGGAGTTGCTGATGGACAGGGAGGCCTGGCATACTGCAGTCCATGGGACTGCAGAGTCAGACACGACTGAGTGAACTGAACTGCACTGAACTGAGCTTTCTAGAACAAAGCTTCACACACAATTTATGTAGCTATATTTGGCTCCAAAGTAAGCACTTTCCACATTCATTTAATTTAATTTTAATTAATTAGTATCACCAAAAAGTTGGGTAAGAGCCCAGTATACACAGAGATAACTCATAAATACTAATTAGTAAACTAGCAATATCTATCAGAAGTTAGGAGTTTACTACTGAAAAGAAATTCTAAATCCCCTTGGAAAGCTTATATATGACACACCCTGTGAGGAAATCCACAGCCACATTGGGAGGTTCTCAGGTGGGCCCTTCCAACTCACTGTTTCTCTAGCTAGAATAACGTCCTACTAATTCATGATTTTATCAGTACTAGGATTGGCCTAGAGAAGGCAATGGCACCCCACTCCAGTACTCTTGCCTGGAAAATCCCATGGATGGAGGAGCCTAGTAGGCTACAGTCCACGGAGTCGCCAAGAGTCGGACACAACTGAGCGACTTCACTTTCACTTTTCACTTTCATGCATTGGAGAAGGAAATGGCAACCCACTCCAGTGTTCTTGCCTAGAGAATCCCAGGGAAGGGGGAGCCTGGTGAGCTGCCATCTTTGGGGTCGCACAGAGTCGGACATGACTGAAGCGACTTAGCAGCAGCCGCAGGAGGATTGGCCATTCTGAATTGTTTTCTCTTGACTCTCTCTGATAAAGGCAGAAGATAACCACCTGCCAGGACCTCTCTCACTCAAGATTTTTCCCTATTTTTGGAGGTTGGATTTCCCTTCATCAAAATCAGTTATATCTAGGTTATATTTAAGTATTTTATTATGTCAGTGTCCTTGACAAGTTATCTAGAAATTCCTTGAACACAAAACATGGCTTTTCATAATCATATTCAAAAATCATATTTCATATTAAAAACTCAGTGAAGCACGCTTTTTTTTTTCATTTACAGGATTAATATTTCAGAGGTGTGAAAGAATTTAAAAAGTCATAAAAAAAGGTCAGAGTAACTAAAAGATATTTCTCTCCAACCTGTACAGTTTTGCTTTGTTTCTTCTAAAGCATGTCTTCATGGTGCCACATCACTGAAACAACTACATGTTGATTAAAGCTTAATTCATACTGCTATAAAGTGACTATTATTTCCTTTAGGAAAACAGTGGACTAAACAAAGATGCTCTTATCCTTATATAAATACCAATCAATGTATATTCATACACACACATATATATTTATCTCCTAGTTTTAATGATTGTAAATAAAAATGTTAAATAGGCTTATTTAAATCATAAAAGGCAATACTAGAGAACAATTAATGCATTATGTGCATGTGATCTTTTGTTGGGATCTTGCTTCAAATGCAGCCACAGCTGGAGCAGTCAGAGCTGATTAATTACTGCATCCAGGAGGCCACAGGGCATTAGTGACTGTCAGACCCTGGGATGTTTTGGGGAGAGCCTGGATAACATAATGAATAAAATTTGCATATTTTTTCTGTAACTTGTAAATAAAATTACAAAGAAATTAGCCTCAAGTATTCTCAAACATATGAAAGCAAATTCAATTTTGATTTGATAACCCAGAAATGCTTCCAAAATGTTTCATAGCCACCTCACAAAACAGAACATTTTCTTTTTTTTTTTTCATTTTCTTGATCTATCAAAAAATACTAAGTATTCCCATGGATAAAAATAACATGTGTAATATCCATATAGTAAACATCTATACTAGACATTCCTGAAGGAAGCTTACTGATTTTTCATTCTGATACGTACCTCAACCAATGACCGTTCTTCCTCAACTCCATATTTGCATTAGTATTAATACGCATATTATTGATTTGAACATATATAGAACAAGTATTCACTGTTTAAAGCATTGTCTTGTCAATTTGAAGTAGTTATATATTCAGGATCATGAAAAAAGTAACTATACCTTCTGCGTACATGGCACTGAATCCGACTTCTTAGTTGCATACGGCCTTGGCAATTGGACAAAATGTATGGATCCTCTCTTGTGAATGTATGTGCTGTCTCTTCCTGGAGGAAAAAGAAGTAGCAATGTGTTTGTGTGCTCAGTCATGTCCAACTTTTTGCGACCCCATGAACTGTAACCAGCCAGGTTCCTCTGTCTGAAATTTTCCAGGCAAGAATACATGGAGTGGTTGCGATTTCCTATTCTGAGGGATCTTCCTGAACCAGGAATTGAACCCATATCTATTGTTAATCCTATGTTAGCCAGTTTATTCTTTACCACTGAGCCACCTGAGAAGCAATACACATGCATTCTATATATAAACCCATGCATATACCATCTGTAAGAAATATCTTGGTAATTCCTGACTGCCTAAGATCCCATAGTCCCAAGTTTTACAACCTCTCATATAGGGAGACATTTATGTTCTGTTTATTTTAGCAGAAGGCTACACATGCAGTTAATTTCAAAGAAATAGCAATCTATTGTAATTTGTGTTCCTCAGAAGTTAACAGTGAGGTGACTGTTGGGTATAAGATGCTTATTAGGTGTTTATTCCATAAAGAGTTACGGAAGCAGAATCAAATAGAAGTTGAACTGTGATGCACATCAGTCAAGCGTTGCCAGTCACGAAGGGATCTCTGGAGCGAATGTTTCCATCAGAGTTGTCTTAAGACAGACTAAAACAGCTGGGGCTTTATGCCTCTCTCTCATTCAATCACTGCATGCAGGTTGCCCTGAGAAATACATGATGTCCAGTGAAGTGAATGACCCTGAGGAGCCGACACCTAATCTGCTCACTACAACCTCCCCTGTTGGACAGCAACTACTTTCTTGGAGAATATGGTCAGTCTCCTCCTTATGCCCTTGAGATTCATTTTTTCTCTGTACATTGAACTGCTGATTCTCCTGGATTCTAGTGAACCTCTCTTCCTGAGGAAAATTAGAAAAGTTATAGACAGTACTATTATACTTGTGGCTAGAGTTGTTCTCAGTGCTTCAGTTGACATTCATCCTTTCCCTCCTCTACGCCCTACTGTCATTCTCACAGTCAGCCATGATCTTTTCAGTTCCTTATCCCTAAGAGATCTAAGTGCCTGTCTGTCACATCCTTCCCAGCCTGGGATGGCTGCATCTCTTAATGTACAGCTAAAATTAAACGTGGAGGTACCAAGAGGCAGCCAAGTACATCAACTGGGTTTCACGGGTATCCCTGTTTTCCTCTGTTGTGAAATTACAGCCCTGCTGCCTCCTGAGTATCATGATCAATTACCTTTACTATGAGATATTCCTTATTTTTGCATGCTAGTCCTTTGATATAAAATGCCCAGGTGATAGCCATAACTTGCAATTTTAGTTATAAGTAACACTTAAGATTACCTCTGGAGAACTTGTTCTCCTGTTAGAGAATGGGAATGTCTAGCATTATGGAAAGCAGGGTTCCAGAGATGGGAAACAATGTTTACAAATGTCTCACTGAGAATTATGGAATATAGGGCACAACTTCCTACACCTGTTGCTTCCAGGATCCATATCTTCTATTAGGGAAACAGTGACACAGTTAATTCAGTCAGTCCGTGCAGTGTCAGTCCACTCTTGAAAAAGACTGCCTCTGAGACGGTGGTTCAGCTGTGACTTCAGCAGGCTATTGCGGTCTTCTATCAGGTCAGTGGACTTGGGATGATGCAATGTATGATGGCATAGAACCAGAGGCTCACATGAGCGTGGGTACTCTCACGTATCTCCTTTCCTTCAAAATACTTGCCTGATCTGAAGCAATATTATTTGGATTCTCCTGCTAATGGGACAATTATACAACAGACTCTCAGATATTAGTGCCATCTAAAAGCCCAAAAGCCCAGGGTAATTGTATCTATTCCTAGAAGAGAGGTGATAGGGATCTATGTAATCAGCTTGGCACCAAGTGACTGCTTAGTCACATCCCAGGGAAAAGCTCCATATCAGAGGTTCCACACAGGCTCTGTGGCTACCAGTTGAGACATTTGACAGCATCAGTAACTATATTAGCTACAGTAGTAGCAGTCCATGCTGTTAGGCCAGTGCACCGCCTCAATCTTTACCATTGTTCACTTGGCTTGTTTTTCCATTGTCACCTGACTGTCCACTGATAGTGTGGCTGAAGTCACTCAGCTAGATTATGTCCACGGAGATATTAAGTGCCTCTTTCATGGTAGATACTCTCTGATAGGCATTGACATATGAGACAAAAATATCTTTACACTTTATGCTCATGTCCATATGTCTACTCATATGACAATTTGCTATACTTCCTTGTTCATGATCTTCAAGTCCTTCTGTCTAGCTCTCTGAGCAGCCAGGCAAGCTATTTGTCTTCCATGAGTGGACATGTACTCTAAATTTGGGTCTAGTTTCTTCCCAAATAAGGCAGACAGACAGATGCACTGCTCATTGGGAAGATTTTTCCTTACCGCTGTCTTTCAAGGCCATTTTACTTGTAGATATGTATTTTTCAACTTGCACATATATAGAGATCTTTATCTGTAAAATAAGTTCAGGCTTTTTCTTTCTCCAGGTGGATACAGGGGATCCCCTACAAGTTATAGGCATCTGTTGATGAAGGGCACTGATAAAAGAATAATGTGCCCCACAGTAGCCTGGGCTACCTGCTCAGATAGTTCACTGGAACCTTCTGGTCCTATTCATGCTTTTTAATTCGGGTATATCATTTCCATTATCCAGTGGTTTGTTACTGAGCTACAAAACCTTATGATTTGGTGGGTCTAAGAGGGAAGTAGTTCATGATGGATAGTTCCAGATAGATGGCAGTACATGGTTCAAAATGAGGTTAGAGGTGAAAGTAGCCACCACATCATAGTGTCATAACTCATGAAGAGTATTTCCGTCTTGAAAATTTGACTTGACAGCTAAAAGATTGGATCCCTTTGCAGTGGGAGCAGTATAAAAGTGATAATTCAGAAGCAACAAGATAGAACCGTTGCTAAATCTAGTCACCACAAAAAGGTGAATGGATAGACGAGACTGAGAATGAAAGATACTATGAAAAGAGAAGGCTTGTGACATATGAAGGAGATAGAGTTAGTAGTCATTCCCTAAATCTACCCTGTGTCCTTAAATATTGTAGTTCTAATTCTAGTTTATATATGCTTTTATGCAGATAAACCTAGGCTTTCTTGCTCTAGTGTGAATAAATGTTCAGAGATGTACATGTCCAATCCAGAAGGGAAAATTCCAGCATTTAAAGAGTCAGTTCAGAAGAGGAGGGATCAGCAAAAAAGACTAAAAGTAAACAGTCATAGAGATAAGAATAAAGCAGAGAGAACGTGTAATAAAAGTCAAGAGAAAAAAATTTCCTTAAAAGAGATTTAAATGAAAAGTATACATCTTGAAAGCACTCAAACAAGAGAGTGAGAGGAGTCTAAAAAGTCTAGCATCACCCAGGGAGGAGGAGCTTTTGTACAGATGGAACGTACTAAAGAAGGGAATTTATACTGTCTCCAGAAAGCTGAACAGCTTCAACATCCAACCAGCAAAAAGGGACCATGGATTATTAAGATAAAGTGAAAATAAATTTTATATGTATTATAAAATTACTCTATTGTCTAGTATATGGATGAAGTCAATGGAAAAGACAACATCAAATATTTAGTGGTCATGAATTCTGTGTCAGGCAATTTTCATAGCATAGAGTGTAAGAGCACAGAATCCAGAACCAGTCTGTCTGGATTCAAAGTCCAGCTCTATCAGTAACCACAGTGAGATCTTGGATAATTTAAATATCCTCAGTTTTCTTGATTTAAATTAGGAATAAAAGCAATATTCACTGCATGTCATTGTGAGATTTAAGTGTGCTCCCTAGGTAATTCATTACATGTTGTTATTTCTACATTATGTCATCTTTATAGAACTCTGAGATAAATAGTATCTCCATATAATAAAGAGAGAAAAAAAACTCAGGAAAGTGACTTCTGAAAGATCTACCACCGATCTATGATAGAACAATAATTCAAGTCTGTGTCTTCTTATTACAAAACTTGGGTGTTCTCATTCTGCGTTGCAGCCTAAGAAGGATAGCCTTTATCCAAGGCAAACAGACACAGGTGGTTACAGTATCCATGAGACATATGCTAATAAACCCTTCAGGAAAATCTACCAAGAATTTCTTTAAAATGCTGTTACAAATGAGTCAAATAAAAATCATATTTTCTAAGCAGCTACTATGTGCACAGCTGTATTAGACTCTGGGTAATGATGATACAAGGTCCACAAGGATTAAATTTCAAAGCAAAACTGAAGTGTGGAAGAGAGATTTTCACTTTCACTGGTTATCATTGGAATAAAATTATTGGAATCCATCATCTGCTCCAGAATCCATCAAACTGTAGAAATAAAGTTTGTGTAGTTGCTCAAGAGGAATTCTGGTTTTCAAGGGCAAATTCAAAGTGATCAGGACCTGGGAACATACATAAAGTGTTTCAGTCCTCTAGGAAGACTTCTTTAAAGCATTAAACTAAACTGTTGCTTAGCAGCTGAACAAAAATAAGGGAGAGAAAATGCTAGTGTTATGAATTTTATGTTATTCTCAAATAATTCCCATTCTTTAAAAACAAGAAGTTACTTTAAAGCTTTTCTAAATAATTGGATGAATAAGGACTTCCCCAGTTAAGACTTTCCTCTCTTCACAAGGCTGTCATTGAAAGACAGTGCCAGAAATCTCATTCTTGTAATGGCATTTGGTTGAGAATTAAGTTCAGAAGAGAGCTCAAGCAAAAAAGTAAATTAGTAAATTAAATAAAATAAAAGTCATTAATTTTTCACAAAATGTTAATGATCCTTTTTGCTAAATGAAAGAACCAATGTAGAAATTTTGGCATAGCTAAAAGTGGAAAATAAGAGCCAGGAGACTGACTGTTTCTGTCAGGGCAGTGAAAGTAAGAGGCATAGACATACGTTCATCTATGAATGCTTCATCTATCATTATTAAAATGCAAACACACAGATACACAGTCCAGATGATTTTTATCATAGATAGCCACAGAATTAAAAACTGTTCAAGTCTGAATATTTTCCCTTTGGGTACATGGAAGGTGAAAAGAAAGTGGTTTATACATGACTGAAATGTACTGAATCCAAACTCTTATGCTCTATGAGTATATTACCTCAATTTTCATAAGGAATATTGTAATTTCTATGGAGATGCACCAAGTTTAGACTTGTTACAGTAAAACATGAGATGTAATTAAACAAGACATTATTTGAATTTGTGGTAGAGACGAATCAATAAATTAAAATCTCAGCTGTGAAAAAGCATTCTGAAATATTTTTCAACTCTTTAGGTTTTAACTAATTAATAATTTCCTAGAGAAACTAGATTTCCATCAGTGACCAGAAATTTAAAAAAAGTTTCTTTTCTCCTCTGACACTGTTATATAATAAAGACAGGGAACTATATTTGTTGTGCACAATTAGGAACTTTTAGAATTTTTAAAGATGTTTTTCATTTAATAATGCACAGAGGGTTTTATTCAATAACATCAGAATGAGTGGTGTGCCAGTTAATAGAAAAACTCAGTTGAATCAGATCCAGACCAGATCAGAACAATCTGGGAGGAAATTAAGAAAACAATCTCATTTATGATATAAACAAAAATAATAAAATAACTTAGGAATAAATTTCAAGGAGTCAAAAGACTTGTACACTAAAAACTATAAAGCATTGCTTCAAGAGTTAGGAAGACACAAGTAGAAAGACATTTTATGTTCATGGGTTAGAAAACTTAATATTGTTAAAGTAGCCATTCTACCCAAAGCAATCTACAGATTTAATGCAACCCCTGCTCAAATCCCAGTGGCATTTGGGGAAAATAGAAAAACAATACTAAATTTAATATGGAGCAGCAAAACCAAAACAGCCCTTTGAAAGAAGAATAAGGCTGGAGGCCTCACAGCGCAACTCTTGACTTCAAATCAAAATATATTACAAAGATGCAGTAGATAAATGAGCACTGTGCTAGCATAAACACAGAGATTGAGACCAATGGAACAGAAAGAAAGCCCAGGAAAAAACTCACACACATGCAGTCATATAATCTTCACAAGGATGCTGAGAATACAAAATAGGGAAAGGAGAGTCTCTTCAAAACATGGAGCTAGGAAAAGTGGATATCCATATGTAAAAGAATAAAATTAAATCCTTACATAACACTATACAACAAAATCAATTCAAAATGGATTACAATTTGAATGTATGACTTGAAACTGTTTGGAGCAGAAAACATGAGCGGATCTTTGTGACAGTGATCTTGCTAATTATTTATTGGTTATGAAACCAAGAGCACAGACAACAAAAGGCAAAGTGGGAGTACATCAAGCCGAAACATTTCTACATGTCTAAGGAACAATAAAACACAGTAAAAAGATAATGTGTATGTAGATTGGGAAAATTTTTGCAAACCATACATATGATAAGGAGTTAATATTCAAAATATATGAGCAACTCATAAAACTATGAAAAAAAAAACACAACTTGACTTTTTTCAATGGACAAAGAACTTGAATAGACATATCTTCAAAGAAGATATACAGATGGCCAAGAGATACATGAAAAAGTATTCAACATCACTAATGATTAAGGAAATACAAATAAAAACTACAATGAATTTCTGCCTCACATTTATTAGGATGGCCATTATCAAAATCACACAAAAATTAACCCATGTTGGCAAGAGTGTGAAGAAATCAGAACCCTTATGTTACTGTTGGTGGGATTGTAAAATGATGTAGTTGGTATAAAAAACAGTTTACAGCTTCCTCAAAAAACATTTTTTAATTGAAATATAGTTAATTTACAGCGCTGTGTTTGAGGTACACAGAATATATATATAGATAGATAGATATAGATGTATACATTTGTTTTCAGATTCTTTCCTGTTAGAGATTACTGCAAGATATTGAATATAGTTGCCTGGGCTTACAGTAGGTCCTTGTTGTTTATCTATATTATATATAGTAATGTATATCTGTTAACCCCAATCTCTCCTAATTTATCACTCCTTTCCTTCTACTTTTATAACCGTAAGATTGTTTTTTATGTCTATGAGCTTATTTCTATTTCATAAATAAATTCATTTGTGTCCTTTTTGAGATTCCATATAGAAGTGAAATCATACAACATTTATCTTACTCTGATTTACTTCTCTTAGTATGATAATAACACATAGTGGATATTTATACACACATGCTGCTGCTGCTAAGTCACTTCAGTCGTGTCCGACTCTGTGTGACCCCATAGATGGCAGCCCACCAGGCTCCCCTGTCCCTGGGATTCCCCAGGCAAGAACACTGAAGTGGGTTGCCATTTCCTTCTCCAATGCATGAAAGTAAAGATGAAAGTGAAGTTGCTCAGTCATGTCCGACTATTAGCGACCCCATGGACTGCAGCCTACCAGGCTCTCCATCCATGGGATTTTCCAGGCAAAAGTACTGGAGTGGGCTGCCATTGCCTTCTCCGATACTCACATACACAATGGAATATTATTCAGCCATTAAAAAAATGAAACAATGTCATTTGCAGCAATAGAGATTATAAAATTTAAAATGGAACTACTATATGACCTAATAATTTCACTTTTGTGTGTCCAAAATAATGAAAAACATAATCTAGAAATGATATTTTATTCTTATATTCATTGCAGCATTATTCACAGTAGTCAAGAGATGGAAACAACTATGTTCATTGGAAGCTGAGTGAATAAAGAAAATACGGTATACACATACAATGGAGTATTATTCAGCGTTAAAAAAGAAAGAAACCCTCTCTGTCATATGCTACAATATGGAGGAACTTTGAGGACATAATGATAAGTAAAATAAGTCAGTACCAGAAGACTAAATATTACATGATTTCACTTGCATGAGGTACTTAAAGGGGTAAAACAAAAGCATAAATTAGAATGGTAGTTGGCAGGGGCTGGAGAATAATGGGCAGGAATGTGATTTTTGGTTGAGTGATTATAGAGTTTCAGCCATTCAGGATAAAAAAGTTTATATCTGCTGTACAACCACATGCATATATTTAACAGTACCAATTCAGTTCAGTTCAGTCATTTACTCATGTCCAACTCTTTGTGACCCCATGAATTGCAGCACGCCAGGCCTCCCTGTCCATCACCAACTCCTGGAGTTCACTCAAACTCATGTCCATCGAGTCAGTGATGCCATCCCGCCGTCTCATCCTCTGTTGTCCCCTTCTCCTCCTGCCCCTAATCCTTCCCAGCATCAGAGTCTTTTCCAATGAGTCAACTCTTTGCATGAGGTGTCCAAAGTATTGAAGTTTCACTTTAGCATCAGTCTTTCCAAAGAACACCCAGGACTGATCTCCTTTAGAATGGACTGGTTGGATCTCCTTGCAGTCCAAGGGACTCTCAAGAGTCTCCTCTAACACCACAGTTCAAAAGCAACTTGTTAGATTTTAAGGAGGTAGAGTCATGGGTTTGTTAATAAAATTTTAAAAAGCTTACAAAAAATTCCTATGGCACATTTCAACTTTCTAAACATCAGGAAATAAGTGAGTTATCAAAAGGTAATGAAGATATTCAAAATTTAAAAGATATACCAGTGAAAAATATTCTTGATAAAAATGTAAAGCTTAATCTTGAGTCTATAATACATGTATATATTTGAATACAAAGACTCAAATATATATTAACTGAGAGTACATTTCTTCTCATCTTCCAGGCAGTTCTTACTTTCCTCCTCATCTCCCTTCTTAATTGGAACAGATTAGCTTTTAGCATTTTATGTGATAGAGTTCCAACAAAAGTCCAAGTAAGATTTCCTTTGATGAAGAAAAGAAATCTGTATTTTATGAAATGATTGAAAATTAGTGGTTTCTAGTACTTTCTTTTTGGAGAAGGCAATGGCAACCCACTTCAGTACTCTTGCCTGGAAAATCCCATGGACGGAGGAACCTGGTAGGTGACAGTCCATGCGATCGCTAAGAGTCGGGCACTACTGGTGACTTCATTTTCACTTATCATTTTCATGCATTGGAGAAGGAAATGGCAACCCACTTCATCGTTCCTGCCTGGAGAATCCCAGCGGCAGCTGAGCCTGGTGGGCTGCCATCTATGGGGTTGCCCAGAGTCACACACGACTGAAGCGACATAGTAGCAGCAGCAGCAGCAGCAGTACTTTCTTTTACAGGTGAGGTGTATAAAATCCAGATAGGTTTTGGATTTGTTCAAGATCACGTAACTAGTTAGTTGATTCTCAACTCAGAAACTCCACTCTTGCCAGCATTCTCTCTGTATGTAATTGATTTCACCTCTATGAAACAGAGCAGGACTAAACAATTGGAAAATCATTAAGATAACATAAGATATTATAACAGGTTCAGTTCAGTTCAGTAGTGTCTGACTCTTTGCAGCCCCATGAACCGCAGCACACCAGGCCTCCCTGTCTATCACCAACTCCGAATCCACCCAAACCCGTGTCCATTGTGTTGGTGATGCCATCTAACCATCTCACCTCTGTCGTCCCCTTTACCTCCTGCCCTCAATCTTTCCCAGCATCAGGGTCTTTTCAAATGAGTCAGCTCTTCGCATCAGGTGGCCAAAGTATTGGAGTTTCAGCTTCAACATCAGTCCTTCCAATGAACACCCAGGACTGATCTCCTTTAAATGGACTGGTTGGATCTCCTTGCAGTCCAAGGGACTCTCAAGAGTCTTCTCCAACACCACAGTTCAAAAGCATCAGTTCTTCAGTGCTCAGCTTTCTTTATAGTCCAACTCTCACATCCATATATGACCACTGGAAAAACCATAGCCTTGACTAGATGGACCTTTGTTGGCAAAGTAATGTCTCTGCTTTTCAATATGCTATCTAGGTTGGTCATAACTTTTCTTCCAAGTAGTAAGCGTCTTTTAATTTCAAGGCTGCAGTCACCATCTGCAGTGACTTTGAAGCCCCCCAAAATAAAATCTGACACTGTTTCCGCTGTTTCTCCATCTATTTCACATGAAGTGATATGACCAGATCCATAATCTTAGTTTTCTGAATGTTGAGCTTTAAGCCAACTTTTTCACTCTCCTCTTTCACTTTCATCAGGAGTATAACAGGTAGTAAGAATGAAAATAAAACTAATGTCCTTTCTTGTAGAATTCCCATTGATAAAATCTAAATGAGTTTGCTTAGTATTTTGAAAAAGATATTAATACACATTTACTTACAAAAGAATAGGAAATGTTTAACTATAAACATAAATCTGAAGTATATATAAAGTGAACCAAGAATAAGGATAGCAGATAATTATTTCTACTAGAAAAGGAACATTCAGGAAAATTTTCAAAGAAGAAGTAATATTTAAAATGAAAACAGGTTTTTAACAGGAAGATTAGGACTGAAGGCCATTCCATGCAAATGAATCATGAACTAATATATATACTATTCTCATCATTACTTTGTGGTGTCATCCAGGGGCTAGGGCTCTATCGTTGTTTTTAATCCTCACAACCAGTCTGTAAAATAAATGCCATTTGTCCTCAATCCAAAAGTGAACAAACTGAACCTCAAGTAAGTTTGCTGCTAAGCTGCTAAGTCACTTCAGTCATGTCTGACTCTGTGCGACCCCATAGATGGCAGCCCACCAGGCTCAGCTGTCCTTGGGATTCTCCAGGCAAGAACACTAGAGTGGGTTGCCATTTCCATCTCCAATGCATGAAAATTGAAAGTAAAAGTAAAGTTGCTTAGTGGTTTCCGACTCCTAGCGACCCCATAAACTGCAGCCTTCCAGGCTCCTTCGTCCATGGAATTTTCCAGGCAAGAGTACTGGAGTGGGGTGCCATTGCCTTCAGTGAGAGACAAATAACTCTGAATGATACCCAGAATATCCAATTTGGATTAAAAAATTTTTCAGAAAAGTTTTGTGTTTTTTTCCTCTAACTGTATTTCCTAGGTCTAGTTTCACATAGAGAGTTAGCAGTTTTTTTACTTAGTATAAGACATGCAAAGTGTCCTGAGGAAATCACTAAGTATACAGAGAAAGCTAATAAGCAGAAGTCTATCAGAGTTGTTGCACTCTTGTTTGCATCCTCTTCTGAGGTCCATTACTTCTAAGAGCTGGACAATGATTCTCATCACCTGTTCATCATGTTTTATGAACCAAGAGGAACAGTAAAAAGATAACTTCCCAGCAAAAACAAGCAGAAGGGAGCAATTAAACAGAAACAAAGAGACTATAATTTATTAATCTCCAGAATTTTATCAGAAGTTAAAAAATTGACTTCTAAATTATGAGATCAGCTGCGAAGTCTACTGTGGGCTAGGAATTCTATTGTTGCTTTAAATTCTCACATCCTATAAAGTAAATGCTGTCTTTACCCAATCTATAAATGAACAAGCAACTCAGATGGGGTTTAATAAGAAAAACTGTTATGTGTTTATTCATTCAGCATATAATTTTGAGTACTTAATGAGTGCCATGCATCGGTGTAGTTTCTGGGGATAAAATTATGAACAAAACACACAATCAAGCATGTGAGGGCATGTATGTGGTGGGGGGGAGAGGCATACAAAAAATAAGTATGCTAAATTTAGTGTTTAGGTCATGTTAAGAACTATGCAAAAGAAATGCTTAAGAAAATAATTGCGAGGTGTCAGGGTCGTTAGGGAAGACATTATTTTAGGATACCTTTTGAGTAAGAGAATGAAGGAGGATATGAGAGAAAGAGTAAGAGGAGAGAAGATTAAAAGGTAATGGAATCAATTCATGTGGTGTCCTTTAGGCCATTATGCCATTATGGTGATTTCATTCCACAAAAAAATTAGTTAATTGGTTGTTGGGGAAAAGTATATTTTTTTCAGTGAAAGATATTAATTCTGACCAGGAAAAAACATAGATGATAGATAGATAGATAGAGATACAGACAGTAGCATAAGAAAGTAAATCACAACCTTAACATCTTAGATGTACGTGATAATAGCAGAAAATTTCACACATTTTAAAAATGCTTTCAATCAAAGAAATAGCAAAGTCATAACTTGGAAAAATCATAACTCAAAATTGAGCTGCTGTACTCAGCCAACATGGTAAATTTACAGGAAAATTGCTTCAGATAAGAATGCAGTAAATTGTGTGTAGCAATGCCTGTTCATCTCTTTTAGAGTTCCCTGTTGGGATCCAAAGAATTAATTTGACATATATCAGATAAAAAGCAGTAGAAAATGGAGACATGCCTAGCACTGTTACAGACTGTCAAGTTAATGTGATGAGTCGATGGTTAATGTACTGTCCCCACGACTTTTCCAAGGAATGGCACATACTCTTTAGTTCCTTTCATAGAGAAAGAATGTATAAAATGTAAGATGCAGCACTTTTGCTAAACTTTGCATTGATCACTGGAGGACTGCGTTTCAAGCTGAGGGACCACTCCTGAGTTCCAAGCAGTCTGGCATGAAAGAAGAAATAACCACTCTGTGATTTGAGGTCTGACTAAAGGAATTGGAGAAAACTAGAAAATGGAACAAGTGATATATTAAATCTAAAAAGCTATCCTGAAAGAGTTAAAAAAAAAAAACACACTTATTTTGATTAGCCCTAGAAGAGTTTGGGCTAACTGAATATAGGTAATAAAGATGTAGATTTTTGACTTAATATAAAGAAGATCTTTATAATCACTAGAGTTATCCAATAATGAAGTAGAGTAGCAAAGGTACTAGTGACCTAGTAACTGAAGATATTTGATCTTGATAAACATTTGGAAGAAATACTGTTGGGCAGAGTTTCTCAAACTAATATACATATGCATCCCCTGGGAATTTTGTTTAAATGAAGATTATGAAAATGTATGTGAAAGTAGAGGTTGATTTTCCATTCCAAAAAAGCGTCTATGACACCCATACTTCTAGTCCACTGCTCATACTTCTGGTAGCAAACTTGTAGAGCAATTAAATGAACAGCTTTGTAGCTTGAAATAAGTGATCTAATTTTTTTTTCCAGTCTTGAAACTTTACAGACATTGCTGAGTATGCTGTAAACAAAGCTGCTTTCTTCTTAGGAATTCTCTCCTTCACCCTCACCAAAGCAGAAAATCTTTTAAGTCACTAGGGAAAATGAATTACCTTGTCTGAAGAGAAACAAATCCCGACTACAGTGTTTGTTAACATATGTGCATTTCTGCTTTCTCTATTGACTTTATGACAAAAAGAAAGTTAAGATAGGTCTTTTTCCTATAACCTTTTAGTGATATTCTTTTAATTTTTGTTAGTCCTCCATTGTCTTCTTTAATATTGTTGGAAATAAAACTTTTACTGAGATATTTGCATTCTCTAATGCTGAAAGGCTATATGGATTTTGACAAATTGCATGTGACAGCTAAAACACTCAAATATTTCTAACATCCAGATCTTTAGTTGGGATTTTCTTTTCCCTCTTTCATGGCCCAGATATAATAAAGACCAATTAAAGCTTTGGCCACTTGGCTATGGATGGGCAATGGCTTATATAAATCTTATAAACAAGACTATCAGAGCATAATCCCTTCATTTGAAAAAAGAAGATTCTGTCAATTTAGTTTGACCATAATTAAATCTTTCAATTCCCTCAAGGAAGTGAATGGTTGTTTTTCTTCTACATGATTAATTTTGGTTATTTAACTTCACATAAGGAACATCAAGAAATAAAAGAGTAAACACTCTAAAATAGTGTGTAAAACCTGTCATAGTATAGATGTAACAACCGACTATTCTTCCTGTCTCCATTCTAAGGCTTCAAACAATAGTTGGGAAAATATTACTGTTTCAACAGTATAGTTTTTGAATGTGAACGATACTATCCAAGCAAAGAATTCCAGTTATATTCAAAGAAAAAATCTGGACCATCCTTTCCAGTAAACTAAAAGGAGATATTCTAAACTAAATCTAAGAAAGGCTCTCATTCTGACAGAGGTTTCCAGACTGTCTACTAACTAATAGCAAAACTATAAAGTGCATTAATTGGTTTCCCCTGAATTACAAACAAATCATGATAATCTGAAGTAAGGAACTAAGCTTCAGCCTTTGTGTTTAGGCAAGAGGAAACCATTCTACTGCTTTTGGAATGATGAAAAGGATATTTGACGTGGGAGAATCAGGTGACAGTTAAGCTTGATTCACTTTGTAGGTGGAAAATAAAACCATATTTCCTCTGGGTTCAGATATCAATCGATGAAAATACAATCCTTATAAATAAATAGGGTTGCATTGTGTCATTTATTCTTTGCCTGCTTCAGAAGGAGACCGTCACAAAAGGATTGTGGAAGATCAATTGTAGGGCAGGCTTGTGAATCAGAAGAACACAGTGATTTTTCTGAAACAGAATCTGAATTGAAAGAAATTTAAGCATTTCTGGCTCAGAAAATATTTCTCACAGAAACGTGTGAAAAAAGATATTTTGGAAAATAAACAAGACAGTCTTTCTACCATAAAGTATAAATGTACTTATAAATAAAAGTATGTAATTATATATTATATAATGTATAAATTTATACACATACACCTATATGTACACACGTGTATGTGTATATGTACTACAATGTACATATATACCTACATATAAGCATCAAATTTCTGGTCTGTTTATATGCATATATATACATGTACATGTCTATATTGTATATATCATCATATCTGTTCATGCACATATATATGTATGTGTGTATGTGGCTGTAGCAGACATTTTAAGTTTTTAATGAAAAAATTTAAAAATCAGAATGTAACAGTCAGGCAAACACCAAGTACTATATATCACCAGAATTAACCAGGGAGGCACAATCTGTAATTTTAGTTCTTTGTGCTGGAATCGGAGATAACAACAGCACACTGAAAAATCAATTTTATTCCAAAGAGTCTGTACTTTAAAAGAAAAAAAAATGTTATCTAGAAAGTGTTTCAGATTCAGCATTAACTTGTAATTAATTGACTTGACTGAAGATAACATCCATAGTATAGTTTGCTTAATCTCTATTCCTACTGCTTAAAACCAGCTAAAGAGGAGACTTTTTTTTTTTACCGTGAACCTTTGAACTCATCTTTTTTTAAATATAAATTTATTTATTTTAATTGTAGGTTAATTACTTTACAATATTGTATTGGTTTTGCCGTACATCAACAGAGTCTGCCGCCACAGGTATACCCGTGTTCCCCATCCTGAACCTCCCTCCCTCCTCCTTCCCTGTACCATCCTTCTGGGTCATCTCAGTGCACCAGCCCCAAGCATCCAGTATCATGCATTGAACCTGGACTGGTGATTCATTTCATATATGATGTTTTACATGTTTCAATGCCATTCTCCCAAATCATCCCACCCTTGCCCTCTCCCACAGAGTCCAAAAGTCTGTTCTATACATCTGTGTCTCTTTTGCTGTCTTGCATACAGGGTTATTGTTACCATCTTTCCAAATTTCATATATATGGGTTAGCATACTGTATTAGTGTTCTTCTTTCTGGCTTACTTCACTCTGTATAATCGGCTCCAGTTTCATCCACCTCATTAGAACTGATTCAAATGTATTCTTTTTGATGGCTGAGTAATACTCCATTGTGTATATGTACCACAGCTTTCTTATCCACTCATCTGCTGATGGACATCTAGGTTGCTTCCGTGTCCTGGCTATTATAGACAGTGCTGCAATGAACATTGGGGTACATGTGTCTCTTTCAATTCTGGTTTCCTTGGTGTGTATGCCCAGCAGTGGGATTGCTGGGTCATAAGGCAGTTCTATTTCCAGTTTTTTAAGGAGTCTCCACACTGTTCCCCATAGTGGCTGTACTAGTTTACATTCGCACCAACAGTGTAAGAGGGTTCCCTTTTCTCCACACCCTCTCCAGAATTTTTTGCTTGTAGACTTTTGGTTCGCAGCCATTCTGACCGGTGTGAAATGGTACCTCACTGTGGTTTTGATTTGGGTTTCTCTGATAATGAGTGATGTTGAGCATCTTTTCATGTGTTTGTTAATCATCTGTATGTCTTCTTTGGATAAATGTCTATTTAGTTCCTTGGCCCATTTTTTGATTGGGTCATTTATTTTTCTGGAATTGAGCTGCAGGAGTTGCTTGTATATTTTTGAGATTAGTTGTTTGTCAGGTGCTTCATTTGCTATTATTTTCTCCCATTCTGAAGGCTGAGGAGACTATTCCGGTGTGAAATGGTACCTCACTGTGGTTTTGATTTGGGTTTCTCTGATAATGAGTGATGTTGAGCATCTTTTCATGTGTTTGTTAATCATCTGTATGTCTTCTTTGGATAAATGTCTATTTAGTTCCTTGGCCCATTTTTTGATTGGGTCATTTATTTTTCTGGAATTGAGCTGCAGGAGTTGCTTGTATATTTTTGAGATTAGTTGTTTGTCAGGTGCTTCATTTGCTATTATTTTCTCCCATTCTGAAGGCTGAGGAGACTATTATTAAAAGGGAGATACAGTAAAGAATCTGCCTGCAATGTGGAAGACCTAGGTTTGATCCCTGGGTGGGGAAGATCCCCTGGAGGAGGGCATGGCAACCCACTCTAGTATTCTTGCCTGGAGTCTCCCCATGAAAAGAGGAGCCTGGCAGTTTATAGTCCATGGGGTCACAAAGAGTTGGACACGACTGAGTGACTAAGTACAGCACAGCACCCAGGAGGCAGGATCACTCACTTGGAGCTATCCATAATGCTCAGGACTAATAGCAAATCCTCTTTTGACTCAGTCCTTGAGGACAGTTATACATTACAAGATTTGGCATTGGTACCAAATACAAGTTGATGATATACTGAAAATCTTCAAAAATATGAGTTTTAGAAATTTCTATAGGATAAAAAATAGACTGATTCCAATTCCATATGACTCATTTCTGCTACTTTTTTATTCTCCTCTTAAAATATAGAGTTGTCACAAAAGATTTCAGTGACATCAGAGTACGTGGTTTGTTGACTGTATAGGCTTTTGCGATTTTTATGCTGTCAGATCCATTTATTTTTCTTTTATGAGGTTAGTGTCTCTTTGGAATACTCTCTTTGCCTCAAGACTATACTGTTATATACATGATTTTATAAGACAGTTTTAATTTTAGATATTTGATTAATACACAGTTTGCATTTTTTTGATGTAAGTAAAATAACTTAATTGGAATTGCATTGAATATAATTATCATTTATTACAGTTAATTCTCATTCATTATTCTCAGGCACAGAGTTTAAACTCTTTTTTCTGTCAACTCTCATTTTTAATTCTTATGATCTTTTTATGCATTTGGATTTAATGTTTAGATTATCTGTGTTTTTAAGAAATTTATATTTTGGAAACTCTAGCTTTGGATAGTGTTTTTCTGTTTATTTGCTTGTTTTTATTTTTCCAGCACTCGTTTCATCTCTCTCTGGTAAAATCATCTTCAGCACATTGACTTTCTTCTATGTTCTAAACACCTTCCTGCCCTAACCCTGTTACATTCAGTTGTGTTGCTTCTCTCAAAGACTCTAGCCCTCCCTTCACTTAGTATTAGATATGTCATAGTCCACACAATCTTTAACCTGGGAATTTAAACTTTTATAGATTAAATTAGTTTGGAAACTGAGGGATCAGCTCCATTGCACTTGTCACATCTTGAAGATACTCTCATTAGTTATGTCCTTCTGGATTTCTGACCCTGTTCAAGTATCATATCTCTATGATGCCAGGATCTTCAGCCCTTAAATTAATAGGCTATCCTTACCTCATTGCCTTTCAAGAAGCCCTTTACTTTTTCCAAGTAATTAGAGTCTCTCTTTTTCCTTTTTCTTGGCTGGAAACCAAATAATTCTCATAGGCATGTAAGGTATAAGCTCTTGTGGCTGATTTATGTTGCTGGAATGGCAGAAACCAACACAACATCATTAAGCAATTATCCTCCAAGGAAAAATAAATTTTGAAAAAAGGTATAAACTGTGGATTGGTGTTCATGCTGTTAGTTTTGTTTCAGCAGTGATTTTTTTTTCACATCAAGTGTGATAAGGATTCCTATTTATGCCCTAATAACTGTTTATATGTTTTTTCTTAATGATAGAAACCTGAACATTTAGTCATATGCCTACATATGTATAGTCATATGACTGTTTTCAGTTCAGTTCAGTCGCACAGTCGTGTCCGACTCTTTGCGACCCCATGAATCACAGTACGCCAGGCCTCCCTGTCCATCACCAACTCCCGGAGTTCACTCAGACTCACGTCCATTGAGTCTGTGATGCCATCCAGCCATCTCATCCTCGGTCGTCCCTTTCTCCTCCTGCCCCCAATCCCTCCCAACATCAGAATCTTTTCCAATGAGTCAACTCTTCGCATAAGGTGCCCAAAGTACTGGAGCTTCAGTTTTAGCATCATTCCTTCCAAAGAAATCCCAGGGCTGATCTCCTTCAGAATGGACTGGTTGGATCTCCTTGCAGTCCAAGGGACTCTCAAGAGTCTTCTCCAACACCACAGTTCAAAAGCATCAATTCTTCGGTCAGGAGTTGTTTTAAATAAAGGTTGTCTAAGTCTTAAAAATGGTATAATTGACACAAAGAAAGGGATAAACTGAAGACCTACGGATACATGCACCTCACCAGCTGAGTGCTAGCCTCTGATTTCTCTTTCTTGGCAGCATCCTGGGGCTTGATATACATTCTAGCCATATGTGCAGCAGTATATCAAGCCCAAAGTTTGGGCATTATCACTACTAAATATATACGATATTTGAGTTTTAAGAAATATCCTTATTTTAAAAAATGAATCTCCTTTTAAATGAAAGATCACTGAAATTAATGCTTTGCTTTTAATATACCCTGATAAAGAAATATTGAACTGCAAGTCTGAAAGAGATACTAAATATTAATATTAGGGCTTACTCTCTTAGCAATTTGGCAAGAAAGAAAAAGAGGCCCAGCCAGGATTTTGAACAGAGTAGCCTCAAGCAGCCTCAAGTAGATACAGGTTTTTATAAGTGTTGATAGACCATTGATTCTGTGGCCAGGAACCAGTTATTGGCTAAGATGTGCCTAGTTGTTGGTTCTTCTATAAAACCTTCAGTTTAGTACCAATAAGAGAGTATGAGGTCTAAAGCCTCCTGACAAACCAGTTTGTTGTTATTCAGTTGCTTATTCATGTCTGACTCTTTCTGACCCCACGGACTGCAGCACACCAGGCTTCCCTGTCCTTCACCATTTCCCAGTGTTTGTTCAAATTCATGTCCATTGAGTTGGTGATGCCATTCAACCATCTCATCCTCTGTCACCCGCTTCTCCTCTCACCCTCAATATTTCCCAGCATTGGGGTTTTTTCCAATGAGTTGGCTCTTTGCATCAGGTGACCAAAGTATTGAAGGTTCAGCTTCAGCATCAGTCCTTCCAATGAATATTAAGGTCTGATTTTCTTTGGGATTGACTCTTGTTTTTCTTTTTTAATTAATTTATTTTCATTGGAGGCTAACTACTTTACAACATTGTGGTGGTTTTTGGCAAACATTGACACAGATCAGCCACAGGTATATGTGTGCCCCCCATCCTGAAACACCCTCCCACCTCACTCCCCATCCCATCACTCTGGGTTGTCCCAGTGCACTGGGACAGTTATTGGCTATGTTCAATGTTTCAATGCTATTTTCTCATATCATTCCACCCTCTCCTACTCCCAGAGGCCAAAACTCTGTTCTTTGTATCTGTGTCTTTTTTGCTGTTTTGCATATAGGGTCGTTGTTACCATCTTTCTATATTCTATATATATATGCATTAATATACTGTATTGGTGCTTTTCTTTCTGACTTACTTCACTCTGTATAATAGGCTCCAGTTTGATCCACTTCATTAGAACTGACTCAAATGTGTTCTTTTTAATAGCTGGATAATATTCCATTGTGTATATGTACCACACCTTTCTTATCCATTCGTCTGCCAATGGACAACTAGCTTGGTTCCATGTCCTAGTAAACAGTGCTGCAATGAACACCGAGATACACATGTCTCTTTCAATGCTGGTTTCCTCGGTGTTCATGCCCAGAAGTGGGATTGCTGGGTCGTACGGCAGTTCTATTTCCAGTTTTTAAAGGAATCTCCACACTGTTCTCCATAGTGGCTGTACTAATTTGCATTCCCACCAACAGTGTAAGAGGGTTCCCTTTTCTCCACACCCTCTCCAGCATTTATTGCTTGTAGACTTTTGGATCGCAGCCATTCTGACTAGCATGAGATAGTACCTTCTTGTGGTTTTGATTTGCATTTTTCTGATAATGAGTGATGTTGAGCATTTTTCATGTGTTTATTAGCCATCTGTATGTCTTCTTTGGAGAAATGTTTAGTTCTTTGGCCCATTTTTTGATTGGGTCATTTATTTTTCTGGTATTGAGCTGCATGAGCTGCTTATATATTTTTAGATTCTTTGAAAGTTGCTTCATTTGCTATGATTTTCTCTCATTCTGAAGGCTGTTTTCTCACCTTGCTTATAGTTTCCTTCGTTATGCAAAAGCTTTTAATTAAGTCCCATTTGTTTATTTTTGCTTTTATTTCTGTTACACTGGGAGGTGGGTCATAGAGGATCTTGCTGTGATTTATGTCAGAGAGTGTTTTGCCTATGTTCTCCTCTAAGAGTTTTATAGTTTCTTGTCTTACATTTAGATCTTTAATCCATTTTGAGTTTATTTTTGTGTATGGTGTTAGAAAGTGATCTAATTTCATTCTTTTACAAGTGGTTGACCAGTTTTCCCAGCACCACTTGTTAAAAAGATTGTCTTTAATCCACTGTATATTCTTGCCTCCTTTGTCGAAGATAAGCTGTCCATAGGTGTGTGGATTTATCTCTGGGCTTTCTATTTTGTTCCATTGATCTTTTTAGATCTTTAATCCATTTTGAGTTTATTTTTGTGTATGGTGTTAGAAAGTGATCTAATTTCATTCTTTTACAAGTGGTTGACCAGTTTTCCCAGCACCACTTGTTAAAAAGATTGCCTTTAATCCACTGTATATTCTTGCCTCCTTTGTCGAAGATAAGCTGTCCATAGGTGTGTGGATTTATCTCTGGGCTTTCTATTTTGTTCCATTGATCTGTATTTCTGTCTTTGTGCCAGTACCATACTGTCTTGATGACTGTGGCTTTGTAGTAAAGCCTGAAGTCAGGCAGGTTGATTCCTCCAGTTCCATTCTTCTTTCTCAAGATGGCTTTGGCTATTCGAGGTTTTTTGTGTTTCCATACAAATTGTGAAATTATTTGTTCTAGCTCTGTGAAAAACACCACTGGTATCTTGATAGGTAATTCTTATCTTTTTTCTAAAAGTATATTGGAAGGAATCCAGTCTGTTGCTCTCCATGGGGAAAAAGTAGAAGTATATTAAATAGCTTAACACTATACTATCCACATAGGCAGCTACTCATTGCTAAAGAATATCTGGCTGATCCAAATTGAGATGAGCTATACATATAACATTGAGCATGGAAGAATAAATGCTTTCAAACTGAGGTGTTGGAGAAGACTCTTGAGAGTCCCCAGGACTGAAAGGAGATCAAACCAATCAATCCTAAAAGATATCAACCCTGAATAGTCATTGGAAGGACTATTGCTGAAGCCCCAGTTCTTTGGTCATCAAATGTGAGGAGCTGACTCATTGGAAAAGACCCTGATGCTGGGAAAGATTGAAGACAAAAGGAGAAGGGGGTGGGTGGCAGAGGACAAAATGGTTAGGTTGCATCACTGACTTAACAGACATGAATTTGAGCAAACTCCAGGAGAGTGGAGGACAGAGGAGCCTAGCATGCTACAGTCCATGGAGTCACAAAAAGTCAGACACGACTTAGCGACTGAACAACAACAACATAAGTAGAAAATACACACTGGATTTCAAAGACTTGCTGTCAATAATTTTCATATTGATAACATATTGAAATGGTATTTTTGATATAGTTAAATATTTCACTTTTTAATATGGCCACTAGAAAGTTTAAAATTACATATATGGCTTGCATTATATTTCTGTTGGAGAGCAGTGCTCTAAAATGTTTACTTAGATATGAAGAAACACTACTTGACTATGATGGTGATTGAGTAATTTAGGAAGTGAGATTAAAGATTTCAATCCTAGGCTGTCTTTAAAAACAGGGCGCTAGCCAATTGCCTATGTTGAATGACTTAGGACTTTTGTTTTTATTGGATGCAGGGAAGAGAAGAAATCATAGAGACTCTTTAGGTGCCTTCCAAGGACAACAGAATCCACTTATTATCAGGTGTTAGTAGGCCTACAAAATCATTGGAAGGGCTGGAGGAGCAGGTTCTAGGTGGAGCTTCTAGGAACAACCCTCAACCCCCAGAATCACGCCACTTCTTCTGTAGAGGGAAAAGCGCTGCTGCCATCACAGGAAGCTGAGGACCATTGAGCACATGCCTCCTTGGCTACATCTCTGCCAGAAATACACATGACTCTCTCCTGATTTTACTGAATTCTGAATTCCAAGTCTCACATTCAAGAAGCTGATTGGCAGAACATAAATTGGCGTCTAGCTGAAAGGAACTCTGGGAAGTGCAGTTCATCATATTCCAACTTTTGCAATAGATGGTGACACACTAGAAGGAAGTTGCAGTGGATACTGACTGAGCCAATCCACAGGAACTACCATAAAGATATGGCGAGGTGAGAAAGAGAGCCTGGCACATCCTGCCAAGTGGGAGCATGCTGAGTTAGTGAGAGAAATGGAGGTAAGAGGAATGACCACGAACACGGTGAACCTGGAAAACATTATGCTAAGTGAAAGAAGCCACTCTAAAAGGACTAAATGAAAAAAATAAAAATAAAAAAAATAAATAAAAGGACTAAATGTTGTAGGATTCCATTTATATTAAACGTCCTGAGTGGACAAATATATGGACACAGAAAGTAGATTAATGGTTGTCTAGGGCTGGGAAATGAACCTTTCATAGAGCCTTTTAGCTGGACAAAGGACATGTAAAGATCTCAAAGGTGTGCCTTAATTATTCAAGTCACAACTGCCCTGCCCCCCAGCATGGCAGTCTTCCCAGCTGAGGGCCCAGTTACCATGGAGTAGAGACAAGACATCTCTACTAGGCTTTGCCCACATTTAACCCACAGAGTTTGAGAGCATAATAAATAATGGCTATGGTTTTAGAGCCTAAATTTGGGGGTGTTTGATATATAGCAATAGAAACCAGAATAGGAAGCATGACACATTCAAAGAACCAAAGGAGGGTGTTTCGGCACATAAATGTGGGCTACTCCTAAGCACTTGAAGTAGCAATCATCTCTGTTGTCTCTACCATAAGAAATTGAAAGTCAGGTAAAAGTAGAAAAGGGGAGATTATCTGAGATAAATGTGGTTGGGAAGATTATGGCAATGTGGCTTATACCTCTGTATAACCCCTAAACCAAGCAGAGCATATTACTCATTTTCAGTTTTTTTCTGTTAATAACAGAGATAGACACAGAGGTCTCTAGCCTTACCCAGGTTTGCTTTACATCAGGCTTCCTCTCAGAGCAGGGCCAAACCAGAGTGGCTCTCGCCTCACCCCAGCAACAACTCTATAGACGTCTAAGCCAGCCCTCCATGTGTCCCTGCTTGGCTCCTTGCTGAAGCCAGGCAACTGCTGCAAAACCTTGGGACTGAAGCCATCCCACCTCCAGCAAAATCATCTTTTTGTTCATGGCCCTAGTTGTTTGATCACTAGGTGGGAAAAAAAGCAAGAAATTCTCTATAGTTTCTTTTGGCTCAGATATGATTCCCCTGTCCCCTGGACTATCTCCTACAATGGGCATCAGTTTCAAGGACACTCTGCCATGGCTCTTAGGCTATAGTACATAGGGTAGCAAAGAGTCGGACACGACTGAGCGACTTCACTCACTCTGCCAGGGCTCGCTTCATCCTATAGGATTGCGTAGCTTTACATGAATTCTAAATCAGAAAGCATTTGATCTGTAGGTCATTTGTGCATGGTTTTTGCTTTGGAATGCACTCAGGGTACAGGGCAAATGCCTGCTGACCCCATGTTTATTTTTTCAGCTGGTGATTGAAGTTCTGGTCCAGTTATAATAGATGGGAATGCTAATAACATTTGTCCATTTTCAGCTTTATTGCAAATCTTGCATTGCATAAGGGTCATATTTCTACTCTCAGCATGTAAAGTAAAAGTAATTTTCTGTCTGTGTTTCCAAAGTAAATATCGCTGTTTGCCACCCACCTCCACCCCACAGAACTATTTTAAAAGGAAAAGACATGAGTATAGAAGAATAATAGTCTAAGATTCTGGGGAAATATTATTAATATATGAGGTTGTTTTTTACATAGCAAAGACTTTAAAAAATATTTATAATCTGTGACCACTATTCTGTATGTAATATCTTACACCTCCTTAATGAATAACAGTACTCCTTTTCCTATGTGTTTATTTAATCATTTAATAAATACTGACTGAATGCCCACTGTGAGCCAGATATTGGGGATACAAGAGCAATCAAGATAGATAAAATGAGGTTCTCACCTTCATGGCACCTATATTCAGGCTCAGAGAGACAGTAAACAGCTAAACAAATAAGTAACGTAATTTCACATTGAGAAAAGTGATTTGGAGAAAACAAGCAGGGGTAAGGAATAACTTAAGAGAAGTCATTCTAGGTAGAATGGTTCGGAAAGGCTTCTCTCAGTAGAACGTATAAAGGAGCCAGCCATGTCGAGGGCCTGGGAAAAGAGCTGTGGGCAGAGGGAACAGCAATGCAGAAGGCCATGGGTGGAAAGAGTTTGGAGGAAGTCTGAACGGAGCTGAAGAGGGAGGCAAAAGCCAGATGGTGCAGGACCCTATGGGTCTCCCATTGAGGTTATTTTTACCAAGGGAGTCACATGATCACATTTATATTCTCCAAGTATCACAGCTTACTTTGGGTGATGTGAGGATTGGATGGGAGATGTGTTGGGTGTCAAGACAGGAAGCCAGAATCCAGTTAAAAGATTGCAACAAGGCTGCTGCTCTTGCGCCATCAGCAAAATGTATGTTTTAAATGTATTTTTTGGAAATGTTCACAGATTTGCACTGGTTTATACACATGCGTTGTGATACAGTTGGTTAGTAGGTACTGAGAAGGTGTTACATCCCGTCTCTTGACATCTTTGGTTCAGTGTCTCACTAGCTGAATTAATCACCATCTTCAATCTCTGAAAATGCAATACGTATTAGTTCAATGATACAAATGTTTTGAGCACCTGATGTGTGTAAAGCACTGTATTAAGATCTGAATATTCAAAAATAAATGACACTTGGTCTCAACTCTCTAGGAAACTACAGTCTGAGAACAAGCAGGAAGCCTACCAGAGACAAGATAGTGCTGGGCTTATCTTGTACGAGTAGAATAAACCTCTCAGAGCCTTGGGAGCAGAATGATTCTACAGTCCTCTGGATAGGATTGGGAGAGAGGAATCAGAAAGACTTAGCCCATGTCAGAAATAAAAAGAGAATTTGTATCCTCAACTTCATTTCATCTATGCAACCCTCCCTGGAGTGGAGCTTCTGCAACTAATTTGCTGGTATGATTTTCTTTTTACATCCTGATATTTGGAATGATGGAGGCCCATGAGAAAAAGTGGCCCTCTGGCTTCAAGGAAGGTTAGAATTATCTCACTCATAAGAAGTGATTTCTCAATCAAGCAAAATATTTACCACAATATGTGTCCTTTCCTTGCCAAAAGACAACCAACAAGGATCTACCATATAGCATAGAGAACTCTGTTCAATATTATGCGGCAGTCTGGATGGTAGGGGAGTTTAGGGGAGAATGGTTACATGTATACGTGTGGCTCAGTCCCTTCACTGTCCACCTTCCACCTGAAACTACCACAACATTGTTAATCAGCTATACTCCAATATAAAAGAAAACGTTTTTTAAAAAATGAAAACTTCCACAAATCATGACATTTAAAAATTACTTTTAATTTTAGGGAACTCCTGAACTAAAAAGCCTCTTGATGAAAGTGAAAGAGGAGAGTGAAAAAGTTGGCTTAAAACTCAACATTCAGAAAACTAAGATCATGGCATCTAGTCCCATCATTTCATGGGAAATAGATGGGAAAACAGTGGAAACAGCATCAGACTTTATTTTGGGGGGCTCCAAAATCACTGCAGATGGTGACTGCAGCCATGAAATTAAAAGACGCTTACTCCTTGGAAGAAAAGTTATGACCAACCTAGACAGCTATTGAAGAGCAGAGACATTACTTTGCCAACAAAGGTCCATCTAGTCAAGGCTATGGTTTTTCCAGTGATCATGTGTGGATGTGAGAGTTGGACTGTGAAGAAAGCTGAGCGCCAAAGAATTGATGCTTCTGAACTGTGGTGTTGGAGAAGACTCTTGAGAGTCCCCTGGACTGCAAGGAGATCCAACCAGTCCATCCTAAAGGAGATCAATCCTGGGTGTTCATTGGAAGGACGGATGCTGAAGCTGAAACTCCAATACTTTGACCACCTCATGAGAAGAGTTGACTCATTGGAAAAGACCCTGATGCTGGGAGGGATTGGGGGCAGGAGGAGAAGGGGACGACAGAGAATGAGATGTTTGGATGGCATCACCGACTCAATGGACATGGGTTTGGGTGGACTCCAGGAGTTGGTGATGGACAGGGAGGCCTGGTGTGCTGCAATTCATGGGGTTGCAAAGAGTCGGACATGACTGAGCAACTGAACTGAACTGAGCTGAACCTGGTTGTCCAGTGGTTAGGACTTGGCGCTTTTGCTGCCTGTGGCCCAGATTCAATCCCTCAGTGGGGAACTGACATCTCAGAAGCTGCACAGTGCAGCCAAAAAAAAAAAATTACTTAAAATTTTAAAACGTATGAAAAAGTTCCTTTAGAAGAGAGCCCCCCAACCCCTGCCTCCCCAGTCACAGCAGCAAGGTAGAAGCTGAGCTCTGCCATCCAGTTTTGGTTAAAGCACTTCCACATCCAAGTTTGTATGGCGAAACTGAACCCTGCAACATTTTTCAACCCCAACCACACACTGCATTCACCCAAGGAGCTTTAAAATATATAGATGTCTGGATCCAGTTGCAGAGATTCTTGTTTAATTGGCCTGTGCTATGTCCTGGGCGTCAGTATTTTTTTAAACTGCCTTCTAGATGATTCTAATGTGTAGTCAGGCTTGGGAACTACTTGTTTGCTAGCCCATTAAAGAGTTCCACTTGGGGTCAGGGACTTTATAGACTCAAAATATGACAACTTGTGCCACAGACTAGATCTAGTTTCACAACCATGCACTCCTATAGTTCCCTGTGTTTTTCCTTCATGGGATTTAAATAGTTTGTAATTGTGTATGTGTATGTGTATTAGCAAGGTAGAGAAATTTCTTGACTAATGTCAGTCATTTTGTTGAAATATAAGCTTCATGAGTGCAAGACATCTTTGTATCAAGGTAATAGAGCACTGTGGTTAAAAACACAAATTCTAGAGTCAATCTGCATTGGAATCCCAGTTCTATCACTTGCCAGCTTTGGGACCTTGGGTAAATTCCTCGACCATCTGCGGTTTCAGTTTCCTCAGCTACAAAGTGGGACTGTTGCAACATTAGGGTTGTTAGATTATATAAGATGTGTGGTGGTTTTATAATATGTCTGCAGATTCTTCAACACTTTTCCCTCCAAGATATGCAGCTGAAGTTCTCTTCCCTTGAGTATGGACAATTTAGTGACTGTCAAATAGAATATAACAGAAGTAGTAGTGCCTTTGAGATTAGCACAGAAAAGGCATTGTGGCGTTGGATCATTTGCCTGGGGGGAGTCAGCTACCTTATTGTGAAAACAATCAGCTGATGGAGAGACCCATGTGGTGAGGAGCTGAGGCTTCCTACCAACAGCCCTGTGAGGGAGCCATCTTGGAAGTGGATCCTCTAAGCCCCACTCAAGCTTTCAGATGGTGGCAGTCCCTATCAATATCCTAACAGAAATCTCCTGAGAGACCCTGAACAAGAGCCAACCTCCTAAACCACTCTGTAATTCCTTACCTGTAGGAACTGAGGTAATAAATTCTTGTTGTTTAAGCCATTATTTTTTAGGGCAGTTTGTTACCCAGCAATGGAGAACTAAGACAAGAGGATGATGTTAAAGCACTTAAAAGACACATAGTAAATCTCAGTAAATGTTAGTCACTGTTGTAACTGTTTTGTTCTCCTTTATGTCCTTAGCACCTAAGGCTGCTACCTATTAAGGGCCCAATAGGAAAAGGGGTACGTCAAGGCTGTATTTTGTCAGCTGCTTATTTAACTTCTATGCAGAGTACATCATGAGAAACGCTGGACTGGAAGAAACACAAGCTGGAATCAAGATTGCTGGGAGAAGTATCAATAACCTCAGATATGCAGATGACACCACCCTTATAGCAGAAAGTGAAGAGGAACTAAAAAGCCTCTTGATGAAAGTGAAAGAGGAGAGTGAAAAAGTTGGCCTAAGCTCAACATTCAGAAAACTAAGATCATGGCATCTGATCCCATCACTTCATGGGAAATAGATGGGGAAACAGTGGAAACAGTGTCAGACTTTATTTTTCTGGGCTCCAAAATCACTGCAGATGGTGATTGAGGCCATGAAATTAAAAGATGCTTACTCCTTGGAAGGAAAGTTATGACCAACCTAGATAGCATTTTCAAAAGCAGAGACATTACTTTGCCAACAAAGGTCCGTCTAGTCAAGGCTATGGTTTTTCCAGTGGTCATGTATGGATGTGAGAGTTGGACTGTGAAGAAAGCTGAGTGCTGAAGAATTGATGCTTTTGAACTGTGGTGTTGGAGAAGACTATTGAGAGTCCCTTGGACTGCAAGGAGATCCAGCCAGTCCATCCTAAAGGAGATCAGTCCTGGGTGTTCATTGGAAGGACTGATGCTAACGCTGAAACTCCAGTACTTTGGCCACCTCATGCGAAGAGTTGACTCATTGGAAAAGACCCTGATGCTGGGAGGGATTGGGGGCAGAAGAAAGGGACGACAGAGGATGAGATGGCTGGATGGCATCACTGACATGATGGACATGAATTTGAGTAAACTCCAGGAGTTGGTGATGGACAAGGAGGCCTGGTGTGCTGCGATTCATGGGGTCACAAAGAGTCAGACACAACTGAGCGACTGAACTGAACTGAACTGATATAGCATGTGAGTGAATGAATAAATAAACAGGCACAAAGTAAAATAAAGGATTGTGGCCATCATCCATGGCAGTGGTTTCTGATGTTATTTGAGCAAGAACACTTTCAAACAAAATCTTACCCAGATTTTCAGTAGGATTGAGCGCTCCCCACCCCCCACCCCAAATTCCCCAAAATGACCTTAGGTATTTCAAAGAGAGGGAATCTAATACTGGTAATTGGTTACATAGGCAGTGGAAGAGCTTAGAAGCCAAACAGGGAAGAGTGAGGGAAAATGATAAAGCAAATATAGTAAATATTAACATATAGGAAATCTGGGAAAAGAGAATTATTTGCACTATTCTTGCAGTGATTATGAAAGTCTGGGAACTATTTCAAAATAAAAAGTTAAAAATAAATGAAAATATCTTTGCTTTAAATTACATGTGATGGAGTTGGGGATGGTTTGGGAGGAAATGATTAATAAGCTAAGAAAGTAAAAGAAAGACAAATTTCTGGTCAAATCTGAAAGTGGGCCCTCATGGTCTCTTTCGAGCTCTGACAAGCCACGTACTGTCTGTAACTTGAAGCTGATGGCCAGGAACCTTCCTGCAGGTGCTGACTTCTTCAGTTTTCCACCCAGAAACCTCTGGAAGCTGAAGGCAGAAATCAACCTTGCAGGATTTACAGAACATTCCAATACTCTTAGCTCCCCTCCCTAATGGCAAGTCTCAAAATGAAAGATTCCAGACCGGAAGAAGAATTTAGAGAAATAAATAATATTTGTAAATATAAGAAGGTGAAGGAAATATGATTCACTTGGTAAGTGGGGTGGAGGGTAAATATAAACTTTAAAAGGCTTAGTAAATGTGTAAAAAGTGTGGAATGATGCTCAAAACTTCAGCACTAGTCTTCATTGAATTTCAAAGAGAACATCAGCATGTTATAAATTAAATTTCCTAAGAGATCATCTGGGTTTAAATGAGTACCCTATATGTGAATGTAGGGGCAAAGAGTTGTAGATTTATGAGAACAGTAATCCAGAAATTTTTCTCTAAAAATCAAGATTTAGTATTTGAGAACAAGGCTCAAAAATTGTATCAAACACAATTTATCAGAAAATGACTGGCACCCAGGGGAAGATGTAAAAAGAAAATGAATGGCAATTTATTAAGAATAATGCAAAATGCCAGAAAGATCTATATTTTTAAAACCTGCCTAATAAAAATAAATACAAATTTATGCAGCAATGAAATATTATCTTTATCTATCAAATTTACAATTTGTTTTTTTTTTAATTTTAATACTAGTGTTAGTAAAGGTAGGACAAAGGAATGTATATATTTCTTACACGTATCATGGAGGATTGTAAATGGTGCTTTCTAGAGTATAATTTAGCAATCCATTTAAACAGACTTAAAAATACACATGCTATCTGACACAGAAATTCTACTTCTAGGAGTTTACCTTATGGTAATAACCATAGGTTTCCCAAAAGATTTTGCCACAGGAATATTTATAAAATGGGAAAATTAGGAACAACCATATTTCTACAATTGGCTAAACAGAGGTGAATGCATAACACGTAGAACTATGCAGCCATGAGAAATGACAAAAACGAAGACTAGGTTTAAGAAAAGGAAAAATATTCTCATTATATTAAGTAGGAAAAAGTGGGTTATAAAATAGTAATGTCACATTTTAAAAAAAGCTTACTTGTGCCTAGTTGTAAGACAAAATGAATTGACATTGAAGTATTACTTTTCGTGGTAAGATTATGGGCAATTTTAATTTTCTTCCTCTTGACTATATCTTATAAATTTTCATCAATAAAAAATATTTCTTAATGTAGTTGGAGTATTTGTTTTTAGTTAGTCACACAAAGCTTACACAAACAGTCTTTGGATGCTGTCAGAACTGTTAAGTGCCTATTTACTCTCATCCCTATTCCCAAAGAGAAAGAACTAGGATGCTCCTAGGTGTTAGACCAGACTCTGGCCATGACAAGCTTAGCGAGCCACACCAGGCCCAAAAATATAACCTGAGTCATGCTTCCGGGAATTATACCCTTAAAACCAATCAGGAAAGTCCCCATTTGCGCCAAACCTTGAGCCAATCCGGGTGAGATGCGAGGTTCAAAATTCCCGTGCACACCGCTCAGCCAATCATTGTAAGCCTAGTAGCCTAGAGGTGGCCTATAAGACAAAGATGGAAATTCTTCTGGAAAGCTCGCGCCCGCGAAAAACTGACCAATCAGCAGTTAACGAGTAACCCCTGCCACCAATCTAAGTTTGCCAGCTGCCTACCTTTGTTATAATCCTATAAATACTGCTGGAACCCAGAAGTCGGGCTGCTCATCTTACTCCACTGCGTTGGATGTGGTGAGGGCCCTGACTCCAGTCAGAAATAAATTTCCCTTTTTGCCTTTTGCATTGTCGTGGAGGTCTTGTTTTTGTTGGTCTTGGGATTCAGACTTTCGGGCCTAACACTAGGTAGGTTTAGGAAGTACAGGAGGGGGCCACTTGGGAAGCTCAGGTTCCAAATGAATGAAAGGATGTAGAGGATTCAGGGTTTGGACAACTGGGGAAATTCTGAGGACTTAGTGATTGGTAGAAGCAGGAAACGCAGTGATCATAGAAATCCTGGGATGCTCCATGGTTTAAGAGAAGGAAATTCAGGTCATGGCTTTTAAAACTGAAATCAGAGAAGAAAGTGCTCTCAGTAATCTGAGTTCAGATCTTTTCTTCTAAAATTCAGTTTTAAATGTATTTTCCAGAAATTATGTTGAAAAAATCTGAAAATGAAGTACCTTCAACCTAGGAGACTATTCACATGTTTAATCAAGAGATCATACATAAGAAAATATAGTTGGTTTTTTTTTAAGATTCATTTGAGTAAAATCAGATTTCAGGTAGTGCCTATTTATTGGGGGGGGGGGGGGTTTCTATAGAGTTAAAGCGTCTGCCCGCAATGCAGGAGACCCGGGTTCGATCCCTGGGTTGGGAAGATCCCCTGGAGAAGGAAATGGCAACCCACTCCAGTATTCTTGCCTGGAGAATCCCATGGAGGAAGGAGCCTGATAGGCTACAGTCCACGGGGTTGCAAAGAGTCGGACACGACTGACCGACTTCACTTCACTTCTATAGAGCAGAGAGAAACAACATAATTCATCTGTTCAGAACAGTTCTGTTGACCGTTCATTCTCTGTCTGGGCCTTTGAGAACCCTAATTCCTCAAATTTCAGACTCTCTAGAAGCCATCCTTTCCCTGAATACTCAAAGGCAGGATGCTGAAGGCAGTGCCTGACTTACCCTCAGAGTTTAGCCCCAGCACAAACCTCTGCTCAGAGTGAGAAATTCACATTCCAATTTTGATAGAAAGATCTCCATTCATACTGAACTGTAATCAGAAACTTGTTATTTCTACATCCTGGAAGACATATTTTGAATTTCCCAAAGAAATGCTTAAAGAAATCAATTTCTCAAAACTGAAATTGTTAACCCTCAATCTGGGAAATTTAATTTCATGCTTGCAATTGGAGATTATGCACATGCTTTGTTTCTCAGGATGTACATAGCTCTAATTATACGGAAACTGCACCAAGAAACCACATGGCAACCATCGTACAACTGGAGAGTAATTATCAGTTCCTTTCTGTTGTCTAAGCCACAGCCACACAATAAAATATTAAAATGGTAAATAATATAGTAATGAATTTGTTAACTCTTTGGGCAGCGTAGTACTAGGTGTATATGCTTGGGAGAGGGAAATGTTTAGTCATAAAAATGTCACGCTTCAGTTTGCCCAAACAAAAGAACTTCAAAGCAAAAAGAAACAAAACAAAACACTAAGGTCCTACATAAGAATAAATAATAAAGGTTAATTTTTTTAAAAGGCCGAACTGCCTATTTTTGCCTTAAGGAAACTGTAAAGTATTAGATATCCAGCTTTAGGAGCAGTGGAGCCAGAGTGTTAGTCAACCCCATTAATTTCACTAATTCATTCAAAATACAAAGGATCCCAACCTGTGAAATAGGATCAGTCAAAACTGATTTGACCATTGATGTGATTACCGTTTAAGCCTGCCTCAGGAGGTTTTTCCTTAAATTACTTTCACAAGCCTCCAGCTTTCTAGATCTTTGTTATTCAACAAACATTTGTATTGAGATCTTACTAAAATGTCAGGAAAGGAGATAAGAAAGGAGATTCTTTGATCCCTTCAATTGCCTGGTGCAGCTCGAAGCCAGAATCAAGAGTCCAAGGATGGGTCATGACGGGAAATTCTAAGATAACTAAGATAATTCTAAATTTCATGCCAGCTGTCCCAGGCTGATTGTATTAAGCAATCAGATTCCTACTCTGAGTGTCTCCCTGACCAAGCACTGTGGATGACTGAGCTAATTGAGTTGGCATTAAGCTACTTGGGATGGGGAGCTAAGAGAACTCTGATTTTGTGTTCCAAGGAGATAGCCTATATTTACAGGGCACCAAACTTTGCAGAAAGACCTGTACCACACACATTCAGGAGACTCAAGGGACTGAAATCCATAATTCCAATGTTGTAAGAGATTATAGTGAACTAGGGATTAAGAGTTTGGCTGTTGCTGTCAATTACATCTCAATAGGAATTTTACAACTTTGCTCCTTTATTTCCTCACTTATTAATTTGGAGAAAATAATCTTGGAGATTCCATATCAGTATTTATGGGCCTTCCTCATTTTTAATATTTAATTTTCTGATAAGAAATTAGTCACATATTTGAAAATCAATTTAAAAACAAATTAAAAGTTTTTCTCTTACCCATGTCTCCAATCACCAGTTCCTCACCTGTTCTTAAGAACTAACCTTTATTATTTGTTCTTATATAACTTTCCAGAATTTCTTATAAGCCAATGTATATTCTTTTATTTTCCTTATTTTTACACAAAGGCAAGTACTCTTCTAAACCTTCCTCTCTTTTTTTACATTCAATAGTATGCCTTTGCAGAACTTTACGTTTCCAGTTGTTGACAGTTTCTTCTTTTCTAATAGTTCACTAAAATTTGATGGCATACTGAATCACGATTTACTTGCTCCTACGAGTTGTAAGTAAGTAACCTTGTACTTGAGCAATTCTCTACATGTGCTAATTATTTGTAGGTGAAATACTCACAAGAGAAATTGATGGATCAATGGTTATGTGTGCTTGTGATTTTGACTGACATTGTCAGATTGTCCTCTATATGGACTATTCTAATTCAAGCTCCTACCAGTAATGTATGAGACCTGTTTCCTCATTCTCTGATTAATACAGGTTTTTTAAACCAAATTTTTGATCCTTACCTATCTTGTAAATCGAATATGGTGATTTATTGAAGTTCTAGTTTCCATCTCTCTTAAGAGTGAGGATGAGCATCTTTTCATTTCTGCAGACATGATTTGTGTTTGTTTTCTGGGGGCTGTGTTTTTATATTTTTGCTCATTTTCATACTATGTTGTTGGTCTTTTGATGATTTTGTGAGAGTTTTTACATATTAGAGAAATGAGCCTTCATGCCATGCATTGCACACCTTTTATTCTTGGTTGTTGGTCATTGACTGTATTCATGATTTTTTCATGCATCATATTTTTATTTTCACATCATCAAATGTATTAAATTTTTTATAGATTCTGGGTTTTATGATTTCACTGGAAAGGCCTTCTCCCCAGGAGCATATAACAGAATATCTCATATGCTTTCCTCTGGTACATTCATGGTTTTATTCTTTTTATTTAAATCTTTGATCCAATTGGAACTTATTCTGTTATAAAAAAATGTTAAATTGAGATTAAACTTTTTCTTGAGATAGCCATCCCACTGGTCATAAAAATACATTTTTTTTTCTCCCAGTTGAAGTGTTACTTTATCATATACTAAATTTCTATGTGTATTTGAACCCATTTCTGTGCTTTCTATGTTTACCCATTTATCTGTAGGTCTGCATGGGCATTGGTGCTATGGTGTTGATAATTGAAGTCTTAGAATATGGTTCAACATCTAGTAAGACCAGTCTCCCCTCAATATTCTCCCTGTTCAGAATTTTCCTGTCTATTCTTGCTTGTTTATTTTCCCACATGAACTTTAGAATCAGCTTGTCAAGTTCCCAGGAAAATAATTCTCTTGGTATTTTTATTGGGATTGTGGTAAATGTTTTTAGATTAACTTAGTGAGAACTGATATCTTTATGATGCTGAGCCCTTTGTTCCAAGAACATGGCAGAACTTTATGATTATCTGTTCATAAAGTCTTTTGATTCTCAAGAGTGTTTAAAGTTTTATTCAAATAAGTCTTGTACATTTATTGTTCAATTTTATCTCTTTTTTTTTTTGCTTGTGGGAATTATAAAATAATGACTTTTCTCCATAAGTGCTAAATATTTAGGATATCTGCACATCTGGGTCAATATTCTCTAATATCAAATATCATATATTTCTGAGATAATGGGACAGCAATGCCAAAGCACTCCAAGAATAAGCTGTTATTGAGTTTAACTCTTTTAAATCCCCACACAAGGACTTGTTGAGGATCTGGCTTTAAAACCTAGGTTGAAAAATAGCAACAAAACCCACTGTAGCTTTAAAAAATTAGTAAACTCAATGAAAACTTTCTTTTTTCAAATATGATTTCACTACCATCTCTCTAGGCATTCCTGGAAGCAGGGATCTTTTTAAAATGTAAACTGGATCATCTGACTCCCATGCTTAAAACCGTCAGTGGCTTCTGATTGCACTGTAAATAAAATCAACACCTAAATAGACAATCTGGGCCAAAATCAGCAAGGAGGATCATTTCTGCTCCAGTTAGGCTGACTTCACTGAAGGGACTGGAAGGTACCTTTCAAGTTAGCAAGTTAATTCTGGCTGTCAGCTGGGGCTGTGGACAGGCTCAGTTCTGCTCCACATGGACTTGTCCATAGGCTGCTTGGACTTCAAGCACGAATGTCTGAGACAGAAAGTAAAGGGTACCAGCTTTGTAAGGTCTCGGTCAAAAAACTAGTACTGCATCACTTCTAACATGTTCTTAATGGTTAAGAGTCAGGGAAGGGGATATGATCCTACTGCTTGACAGGAGAATTGCCAAAGAATTTATCGTTAACACATGTTTTAAAAGCATGGCATCCATCTAGTAGATTCTCTCTCTACTCCCTTTGCAGCCAATCTACCTGAAAGAGTGATCTCCATCCACTATCTCTTCTTCCTCTCCAGCTAATCTCTTCTCCACCAAAAACAATCCAACTTCAGCCTCCACAATTGAATTTGCTCTCACTTAAGTCATCATATTCATCCAAGGCCCTTCTAGTTTATGGACTGAAGAATTTAAACCAGACTGGGAATTCTCAGCCTGGGGTCCAAGAACCTCTGAAATTGTATGGCTAAGCAGGCACACCACTGCATTTTTTCCCCTGGCAGTCGCCCTTAAAACTTAGGATCATTGGGATTCCCTGGCAGTCCAATGGTTGCTGTTCTTTAGACACTAAGTCGTGTTTGACTCTTTGTGACCCCATGAACTGTAGCACACCAGGCCTTCCTGTCCCTCATTATTTCCCAGAGTTTGCCCAAGTTCATGTCCTTTGAATCAGTGATGCCAGTGGTTAGGACTAGGCATTTTCACTGCCATGGCCCAGGTTCAATCTCTGGTGGGGGAACTAAGATTTTGCAAGCTGTGCAGCACAGTAAAAAAAAAAAAAAAAAAAAGTAGGATCATCTTAGCTTTTCAACAATATCTGTGTTTCAGAAAAGATTAATAGCCAGTCCGGGTTCTGCAGGACCTCTGAACACCTTAGCTTAGGCTTCTTTGTATATAACGATAGAACCCAGCATTTCTTTGGGAGATTTCTAAGTGTCAGGTATTGTTCTAGAAGCTTTATGTTCATGATGCCATTTCATTCTCACAGTTACTCTCTGAAATAGGTATTATTACTATCCCCATTTTACAGATGATTAAACTGAAACACAGCTAGGGCTTCCCAGATGGCTCATCCACCTGCCAATGTAGGAGACACAAAAGACATGGATTTGATCCCTGGGGTCAGTAAGCTCCTCTGGAGCAGGAAACGGCAACCCACTCTGGTATTCCTGCCTGAAGAATCTCATGGACAGAGGAGCCTGGAGGGCTACAGTCTATAAAGTTGCAGAGTTGGACACAACTGAGAGACTGAACACACACACACACACACACACACACACACACACAAACTGGAGCACACAGATGTTGCTATGGGTTAACTGTGTCTTCCCCAAAACTTAAAATGTTGAAACCCTAACCCCAGCGTGATAGTATTTGGAGGCAGGGCCTTTGGGCGGTAATCAGGGATAAGGACGGAGCTTTCAATAATAGAATTAGTGCCTTTTAAGAGGAAGCCAGAGAGCTAATTAGGTTTCTTTCCACCATGTGAGGATTCAGGTCGGCAGTCTGCAATTTGGAAGTGGGCTTTCACAGGAAGTGGAGCTTGTTGATACCCTGATCTCAACTTCCAGCCTCCAGAACTGTGAGAAATAAATTTCTGTTGTTTATAAGCCATCCAGTCCCTAGTATTTTGTTACAGCAGCCCAAACTGACTAAGGGTCAGCTCAGGGTTACACATGCTGTTAAGGAGTAATACCAGGAATCAACCCATGCAACCTGGCTTTGCAATCTATATGCTTAACCCTAATCTGCACTACCTCTCAATATATCTTGATTATATTTTAATAGCTAAGTAGTATTCCAGTGAGTTAATAGGCTACAATTTGGGTAACCAGTTCTCTATTATTTAAATCCCCTCATTTTACACATGAGAAAATTAGCTCTCATAGATGTTAACTAGCTTGTACCTGTAGACTGATTGGGGAAGGACTCAACTTACAATAATAGCTAATGGCTATAATTTATTAAGTGCTTTCTCTATATGCCTGGCCTTTGTTCTAGGCCCCTTGGATCCTTGCCCCTCTACGAGATTCAGTATTAGATATGAGGAAACAACCCAAAGGAATTAAGTCATGCCTAAGAGCACTCAGCTGGCAAGCATCAGATCAAGGATTAAATTTCAGAACTGGTGCCTTTTCTCCTCCGCCACACCATCTCCAGTCAATCACAGGCACTTACTTGCTTTTCAGTACTGTGTGAAGGGCCCTCTCTCACACGTGCTGGTGAAGTGTAAACAGGTGCAATCGCCATGGAGGGCAATTTGACAATATTTGTCAAACTGGCATAAACATTCATGACAATGTAAATATATGAAACACTACTGAAGTGTACACTTGAAGATAATTGAAATGATAAATTTTATGTGTTTTTTTACTATAGTTAAAAAAGGCTTTAATCCAACAATATAATTAGAAATATGCATATTTGTGAAAATGAGGTGTCCTAAAGAATATTTATTACAACATTGTTTGTATTAAAAGATTAGATGCAAGTGACCATCAGAGGGAGATTAATAAAATAAATCATGGTCCACTATACAATGGAGTACCATGCCACCTTTAGAAAGAAACAGGGAGATATTTATTCTGATGGGGAGAGATTGCCATGATATATTGTAAAGTGAAAAAGGTGAGCAATTGTGTAAAAAAAAAAAAAAACAGGTGGTAGGAGGTTAGGGGATAGAAGGGAGGGGGAAGATAACTTGTACCTATTTGCTTATATACTGAGAGATCATCTCTGAAAAGGAACACAAGAAACTTCCAACACAAGTTGCTTCTGAGATGGAGAACTGGTGGCTAGGGACAGAGGGTGGAGATTTTTATACTTTCTGAATTTTGAAGTTTTGTGACCTCAAGAAATTAAATAAAGGAGTTCCCTGGTGGCTAGGATTTGGCACTTTCACTATCATGGCCCTGGGTTCAGTCCCTGGTCTGGGAACTGAGATCCATTAAGCTGCACAGCACAGGAAAAAAAAAAAATAATAAATTAAATTTAAAATTCCATAGGCTGCGGTCCATGGGGTCGCGAAGAGTTGGACACGACTGAGTGACTTCCCTTTCACTTCTCACTTTCATGCACTGGAGAAGGAAATGGCAACCCACTCCAGTGTTCTTGCCTGGAGAATCCCAGGGACGGGGGAGCCTGGTGGGCTGCCGTCTATGGGGTCGCACAGAGTTGGACACAACTGAAGCAGCAGCAGCAGCAGCAGAGATCTCAAGAAATCTAGCACTAGGTATGTCCAAGACAGCATCTGAAGCATTTTGCTAGGCTCATGAAGAGACTCTGTGCCTCACTTATTTACTGTTATATACCTAAAGACAGCAGTTCTGGAGCCCTAGCAGTAATCAGAAAAGCACTCTAAGAATGCTTATTAGGTGACTGAATGAATGAGTGAACAGATAGCTGGTGTTTACTTATTCTTTTACTTCTCTGTGATATAAGCTTTACACTAGAAGTTCAAACATTTTTAGAGTCAATAACATTTTTCTTAGGCTTAACAAAGACCTATTTCATCTTGTTGCATCCTTTTAGAAATGACTAACAATTGGTTAGGGATCTCATTTTAACTTTGTAAATGCTTGAGGTCCTGTATGACTTTTGGACTTCCCTTTTACCAATTCAATGGCTCCAATTCTTTTTCTTCTGCTGCTGCTGCGAAGTCATGTCAGTCGTGTCCGACTCTGTGCGACCCCATAGACTGCAGCCCACCAGGCTCCTCTGTCCCTGGGATTTTCCAGGCAAGAGTACTGAAGTGGGTTGCCATTTCCTTCTCCAATGCATGAAAGTGAAAAGTGAAAGTGAAGTCGCTCAGTCGTGTCCAGCTGTTCGTGACCCTATGGACTGTAGCCTACCAGGCTCCTCCATCCATGGGATTTTCCAGGCAAGAGTACTGGAGTGGGGCGCCATTGCCTTTTCCTCCAATTCTTCTAGCAAACACCAATTTGGCACCTGTTCAGTCATTCTATCTTCTCTGAGCTCTCCAAATCTTTCTTTAAATGCAGTTTTTCAGTTGGTTCAGGATACTCTAGTAAGGATCAGACCTATCAAATATTGTGGATGGACTACTGACCACGTTTTGTTATTTGTTTTGTTCAGTTGCTAAGTCATGCCCAACTCTGCAACCTCATGGACTGTAGCCTGCCAGGCTCTTTTGTCCATGGGATTCTCCAGGCAAGGATACTGCGGTGGGTTACCATTTCCTTCTCTAGGTTTTGCCATTACCTTCCATTAACATTTGCCTGTGTTAGCTTTTGAAAGAAAATATTTTTTCTCTCCAGAAGCAGCATGGAGTTGAGAAAAGAGAACCAGGTTTCAAACCAGGAGACCCAAATTTTGAATCTTTACCTCCACCATATACAGGCTGAGTGGCCTTTCATTCATTCATTTAACAAATATGTATTGAACCTGCTCATTGCAGGACACGGTTCTGGGCACTGCGGACCGAGTAATGAGCAAAACAAAAACATTCCTACTTTATGGACTTTACATTCCAGTGGAAAAAGACCACCAACAAACAAAATCAACAAGGAAAATGTATGTTATTTTAAATGGTAATAAGTGCTACAGAAAAAAATTAAAAAGGAAAAGAGGATAGGGAGTATGAGGGCCAGGGGGTACAATTTTAAATAGAGTCAGTAACATCTTTCTTCGGAGAAGGCAATGGCACCCCACTCCAGTACTCTTGCCTGGAAAATCCCATGGATGGAGGAGCCTGGTGGGCTGTAGTCCATGAGGTCGCTGAGAGTCGGGCACGACTGAGCAACTTCACTTTCACTTTTCACTTTCATGCATTGGAGAAGAAAATGACAACCCACTCCAGTATTCTTGCCTGGAGAATCCCAGGGACAGAGGAGCCTGGTGGGCTGCCGTCTATGGGGTCGCACAGAGTTGGACATGACTGAAGTGACTTAGCAGCAGCACTAGCAACATCTTTCTTGGCAAGGCCACACTGAGAAGGTGAGAATTGAGTCAAGACCCTAGGATTGTGAGGGTATGAGTAGTGTGGGTTTCTGGAGGCAAATGAAAAGCAAATTTCATGAGCTCTTAGGTAGTAAGTGGGCTTGGTGAGGAACAGCCAGGAAGGGAAGTGAATAGAGAGCAGAGCGGAGGTGGGGTTCGCCAGAGAGGGGCTGAGCAGTGACCTATGACTGAAGAATTAATTTATGACAATTATAACAATACCTATTCTCTGAGCTTTATCTTTTGTATTATTTTTATATTTTTTGGCAGAGTCATGTGGCATGTGGGATCTTAGTTCCCCAACCAAGGATCAAATCCACGCTCCCAGCAGTTGAAGCATGGAGTCTTAACCACTGAAGCACTAGGGCAGTTCCTCTCTGAGCTTTAAATAAAATAATATACACGAAAAGTGCCTGCCAAAATATGACATGAGTAGATGGAAGTAAGGTTAATTGCAAGTCTGTGGATGTTTCTCAGGTTGAGGAATTGTTTTTTCTAATTGTTATGTAGTTAGAATAGGAAAAAAAGAGTCCAGGTAGTGGTGGCTAAAAGACAAGGAAGGGAAAAGCCTGTGAAAATAGAACAAAGGAAGTTCCGAGGACCAGAGTGAGGACTTCAGGTAAAACAGACAGCACTCCTGGCTAGCCCAATTTACATAGGGCAGGCTCAGGGGAGGAGAAGAAAACATATAAAAAGAGGAGCCAAAACTGGGCCAGAGGGCCTCTTTTCATGTCTTTTGGGTCAGCATGCCTTCATACCTCAAGGATGTATTTTTCTTTACTTTCTAAATAAAACTGAGCTGTAACATGGAGCTGTAACACTGATCCGACTGAGGGCTGTAACGCTGGTCCGTCCATCACTTCAAATTTTTGTTGCAATGAGACAGAACCAAGGAAATTACACACTCCCCTGACATAATAATCTATACTCCTTGTGATTAGATATATGTCTGTATTATTCTAAAACATCTCAAAAACGAAAATCCATATGGTTAATGTCAAGTAAGGTGTTGGCTCACATCCCAGAGTTGATGATTTTTGTATCTAAAACATATCAGCAGATTACAAACCCACCCATTTGTGGCAGAGAAAAGGCTGCCAGGATACCTTCCTTTAACAGAAGCCAAAGGTGAGAGGCATCACTGGAGAATACAAACCAATTTAATTGATTCAGCAGAACATTTATTCAATGCATGTATATGATGGATTAATTCTTTCTGCAATGAGGCTGAACACCTTACCTGAGACTGGACTTTTCAGACAACATTATAGACTAACCAAAATGGGCTTTTCTCTGTGGGCCTTTCTGTTTCTTTACTAAGATACCAAGATTTTAAAGAAGGGGGATAGAGACAATATGACCCTTCAGCAGCTAATCTAGAGAATTTGTCTGAGAACAAAAGTGAAAGAAAACCAATGGACTTGCCTGTCCACATTTCCAGATTCTAGAGGCCACAGTTCAGTTCAGTTCAGTTCAGTCACTCAGTTGTGTCTGATTCTTTGTGACCCCATGAACCGCAGCATGCCAGGCCTCCCTGTCCATCACCAACTCCCAGGGTTACCCAAACTCATGTCCATTGAGTTGGTGATGCCATCTAACCATCTCATCCTCCATCATCCCCTTGTCCTCCTGCCTTCAATCTTTCCCAACATCAGGGTTTTTTCAAATGAGTCAGTTCTTTGCATCAGGTGGCCAAAATATTGGAGTTTCAGCTTCAGCATCAGTCCTTCCAGTGAACACCCAGGACTAATTTCCTTTAGGATGGACTGGTTGGATCTCTTTGCAGTCCAAGGGACTCTACAGAGTCTTCTCCAACACCACAGTTCAAAAGCATCAATTGCTATTGATTGCTTCTTGCAGAGGTGCTTGCTTTCTGGTCAATAGAACAGCATTGCTAATTCTGTTGACAGAATGAAACCTAGGTGGATTGAGTTAATATTGCTATCATCAATCCATATCATTCTCAGGTCGGTTAAATATTAATACCTCAGGCCAAGGTGACCTCATGTTTCCAGGAGGTATCCAGGTTAATATAGTTCAACTACATCAGCAACTAGAACTAACACAAACACACAGACACACAGAACTGTACTGACAGAGGATGAACTAAACATAGTTGTATTAGGGAAATAAAATTATTTTATCCTATTTTTCAGTATAATACTTTTGAAATTAAAGAAATTATGTATTGGGTTTTTGTAAATATAGATCACCAAGAAGTATTATTTGATTAATCTGTGTCATAAAACTCCAAACAATATATCCTATAGAGGAGATTGCTTTTTTTAATTCAGTTCATCAACATATTATATAGCCATTAAGATATGGTGTAGAGGACCAATGAGTGACTTAGAGAATGTTCAGGATACATTGTGAAGTGAAAAAACAATAAGTACTATACAGCAATATTAAATATTTTAATATATAAGGACAGAATGAATATGAAAATGGCTAACATATTAAGTATTTACTCTCAGAAGATAAAGTTACAGATGGTTTTAATTTTCTTTGTGCTGATCTTTGTTTTCAAAAACTTCTACAATGAGTGTATATTATTTTTGTAATGAAAAAATTATTTTGTTTTGTGTTCATTAAAATTCAGCTGCCTAACAGTTCTAAAAGTCAGATTAAATTTTTAAATTAGGAACACAGATGAAGCAATTGAGAAATCTACTTTCTCTCCTGGAGAAAATGGCTTGAAAAAGGCACACAGTCATGAAGATTTGTGCCACTGCCATTTGACAATGACAAGCACTGATTCTGTGATAGGTACAGTTGTGAGTCCATTGCTTGCATTGCCTCACCTAATCTGCACAACCACCCCATGAAGAAGGACTCATTAGGGAACCCATTTTATTTATTTATTTATTTATTTATTTTTTTTTTTTTTAGGGAACCCATTTTAGAGATGAGGAAACAAGAGCAGAGAGGATAAGTAAATTGCCCAAAACCAAAGTTAGGAAGAGGTACACCATGGCAGTGCGTTTCCAAACCTGAGTCCTCACCACTGTTAGCTGCTCGCTACCCGTCTCTGCAGCCAGGCGGCCCTCATCACCTGTTTATCTAGTGGCCTCAACAGCTGCAGCACGTCTAGCTCTTTCCTCAAAACCCCTGCTTCCCCCCTTCCTTCTCCTTTTCAGCAGCTGCCCTCATTTTAGAGACGAGGAACTTCCTGGACTTCCCTGATAGTGCACTGGATAAAAATCCATCTGTCAGTGCAGGGGACTCAGGTTCAATCCCTGGTCTGGGAAAGATTCCACATGCCACAGAGCAACTAAGCCTGTATGCCACAGCTACTAAGCCCGTGTGCTGCAACAACTGAAGCCCGCTTGCCTGGAGCCTGTGCTCTGCAACAAGAGAGGCCATCGTGAGAAACCTGAGCACTGCAACAGAGTAGCCCCGCTTTGTCGCAACTAGAGAAAAGCCCACACAAAGCAATGAAGACCTAGTGCAGTCAAAAATAAAAATAAATGAATAAGGAGCTTCCTGCATTCTCCTCTAAATTTATTTATTCTCTTTAAAAAGGAGCAACTATATGATTGCAATATTTGGAACATACTAAAAAAAAGCATTCATTATTTATCTGAAATTCAAATGTAACGAGTGGCCTGTGTTTTGGGCAACCCTGCTTAGAGAAGATTCTCAACTATCTTTCATCCAAAGAAAACACAACAAATCTTAATTCTTCATCCCTCTCCAACAACCAATCGCCAAGCCAGGAGATGCCTATCACATGTACCACACCCACGTCTCCTCCCAAGGTAAGCTGTGTGACAACAAACCACATCTGTCCTTGACCTCTGTGTTTGAAGCTGTCAGGATCTGGCCTTGTAGCTGATGGAGGCTGGCCCAGGGGATTATTTCAACCTCCACTCCTGAACTTACAGCCTGTCCACTGTTCTAACCAAGTTGCAGCTGCCTTCCATTTGTGGCCTGCAAAAAGCAAATAATATAGTGATTTTCAACAAGCTTTGGAAAACGTAAGAAACTAGTCTGAAGACCCCAGCCCTACCCTGAGACACTGGCCCTGCTGAATGCACCTGAGGCTCACGCCCGACTCGGATTCTGTCGCTGGGGCCAACTCCGTGGACTCACTCACCCATTCTTTCTGAGAACCTGCCTCCCAACACGGACCAAATGTTTGAACTTTTGCTCCTGTCCTATATTTAAAGATCTGGAGACCCACCAGGCCTTTTCCTTTTCCCCTGAAGAATAAAACCCCTGCCCCATAGCTCAGCTGGTAAAGAATCCACATGCAATGTGGGAGACCTGAGTTCAATTCCTGGATCAGAAGCTCCCCTGGAGAAGGAAATGGCAACTCACTTCAGTGTTCTTGCCTGGAGAATCCCATGGTCACAGGAGCCTGGCGGGCTACAGTTCATGGGATCACAAGATTCAGACACGACTTAGTACTATCTTTCTTTCTTTCCATTTGTGGCAGTGTAAATATGTTAGGAGACGTTTGGTCATAGGTTGCCCTTGGTTACCCTCTGGATATTTCAAACAAGGCCTCTGTCTGACTCAGCACTTCTCCACCATAACCCTGGCATTCCTTGTTGTTGTTCAATCGCTCCGTCATATCCAACTCTTTGCGACCCAGTAGACTGCAGCACACCAGGCTTCCTGTCCTTCAACATCTCCCTGAGCTGGCTCAAACTCATGTCCATTGAGTTGGTGATGCCATCCAACCATCTCATTCTCTGTCATCCCCTTCTCCTCCAACCTGCAATCTTTCCCAGCATCAGGGTCTTTTCTGATGAGGCAGTTCAGACTGCCCTCCACCCAGCCCCACCTACTTCCCAGGAGATCACCTCTGCTGGCAATTTATTTGTATCCTTCTTTTATGATTTTTGAAAATATATGTAAATCCTTTTGAGTTACTTGAATTTCTGTGTCTATTGTTAGTTGTAAAAGTCCCCACTGATCACATAAATACTCATTATGGGGAAAAGGGAAGTTTTAAAATAGGGGAGCAATGGTATTTGTTATAAACTAGTCCAGCAGCAGGGAAAACCCCAGGCCATTTTTAGATCTCTGAGAGCAGGACAGGGATGACTTAAGGTGACTGGCCAGAGGCTGGGAGTGGACAAAGAAAGGAAGTCCAGAACAATAGTGTCACTCCACCTCTGCCCTTCTGGAGGTGGGGCTACTACAGTCAGTCACTAGAGTCAGCCTAATTTAATGTAATTTAGGGATTAGAAAGTCACCAGGGTTAAAATATTAAGTTATTACTTTGAATTCTAAGAGAATATGGTGAGAAGAGTGGAAAAGTCTGTGTGTTAGATGCTTTTTTAGATCCAAACACTGCACTGGAGTTAGAAAAGGACACAGAAGATGGTGCCACTTAAGTTGTTTTGCTGCTTATAATTATAATAGGGATTAAAAACAGATGGGCATCATAGAACCCTTTCATTAAGAAAGTTGCTTTCTGAATCATTTTGTATTATCAGGCTATTTTTCCAAAATATTAATTTATTCTCCCGATAGGAAAAAAAAGACTGAATTTTACCCTGTTCAGGCTGCTGCTGCTACTGCTAAGTCACTTCAGTCGTGTCCGACTCTGTGCTATCCAATAGATGGCAGCTCACCAGGCTCCCCTGTCCCTGGGATTCTCCAGGCAAGAACACTGGAGTGGGTTGCCATTTCTTCTCCAATGCATGAAAGTGAAAAGTGAAAAGTGAATGTGAAGTCACTGAGTCGTGTCCAACTCTCAGCGACCCCATGGACTGCAGCCTACCAAGCGCCTCCATCCATGGGATCTTCCAGGCAAGAGTCCTGGAGTGGAGTGCCATTGCCTTCTTCGCTGTTCAGGCTAGGAGATGTATCTAGAGAGTTGAGAAATTCCTAATGTGGGCCTCTGATTTAACAGGGAAAGCCTGATACTGGGACTCAAGTCTTTACCAGCTGCTACATGATCTCTCACTTAATTGCTCAATGCTTCATTTGTCTTACCGGTAAAACGAGACTGTAGGTACAAGGGGTTTCTATCATCCTATGGCCTCAAAATCTATTAGTTGAACCCATCTAGTTAATGTTACACAGAAGGCAATGGCATCCCACTCCAGTACTCTTGCCTGAAAAATCCATGGACAGAGGAACCTGGTAAGATGTTAAGACTGTCAGCCTGAATCATACATTCAAAACGATGTGGAGAGTTGGATCAAATGTATGGATCATTCTGGAAAGAAATCAAAAGTAAATTGGACCTCAATTAGATCTATTTCAGGCCAAATTGCTTATTCTGTTTTACTTTTCTGGGCCTATAAGACAGAATCCTACCAGATGGATTGAGGCAACTGGCTTCTTCTCAGCTTCATTCTCAGCTCATCTAGGTAGGCCCCTCAGAGATTAAAACACTCGTACCTAAAAACGCCAGACATAGCTTTTCTCTCTGCTGCTGCTGCTGCTGCTGCTAAGTGGCTTCAGTCGTGTCCGACTCTGTGCGACCCCATAGACGGCAGTCTGCCAGGCTCCCCCGTCCCTGGGATTCTCCAGGCAAGAACACTGGAGTGGGTTGCCATTTTCTTCTCCAATGCATGAAAGTGAAAAGTCAAAGTGAAGTCGCTCAGTCGTGTCCAACTCTTAGCGACCCCATGGACTGCAGCCTACTAGGCTCCTCCATCCATGGGATTTTCCAGGCAAGAGTACTGGAGTGAGGTGCCATTGCTTCTCTGCTTTTCTCTCTAGGTGCTGGAAAAACAAAGATGTTCTTAAGATATCACACATAGTGTCTACCACCATTTAGCTAACCAGCCCTTCTCTTACTTTATAAAGTACCTAAAGAGTCATGTGGAGACCTCTTAAAATGCAACTTTTTATTAGGTCTGGGATGAGGCTAATGCGTTTCTAACAAGCTCCAAGGTGATGCTGAAGCTGCTGGTCTGTGTTTCAGACTTGAAGAAGCAAGGGGCTAAACCACTAGTCTTGCTGTCTTTCATGATCCTCTGTTTCAAATGCAAGCTATTTTTGATGAACAATAACAAAAGCTTTAACGGACAAAACTCATGCTACTTTCAGATAGTATTTGTGAAATAAAGCGAGAATTAAAGTCATTCCTAAAATAAATGTGCTGGGTCTGGATGCCTAACACTTTGCTAATAGGTTAGGAAACTTGCAACTGTGTTCCTTTTTCTTTCAATCTGTAGACAGATACTTTATACAAAGGCAAAGATTTATTAACATATATAAATCCCTTGACCCCAAAATCCTTTGACTTCCCTGGTGGCTCAGCTGATAAAGAATCTGCCTGCAATACGAGAGACATGGGTTTGATCCCTGGGTTGGGAAGATCCCATAGAGAGGGGATCAGCTACCCATTCCAATATTCTGGCCTGGAGAATTCCATGGACTGGAGTCCATGGGGTCTCATAGGGTCAGACATGACTGAGCAGCTTTCAATTTCACTTTCTGACTCCAAAAAAGATTTAAGGAAGTAAGTTGTGCGATAACCTGCATAAAAGTCCTTAGCCTCATGTCTAGGACTTACAAGATACCTAACCAAATGACACATAACCAAACAAGGTAAAAGATATAAAAGTACATTTCATGGATTAGAAATACTGAAAGATAATAAATATTAGAAAAGATACACAACTTCATTGTTAATTAGAGAACTGAAAATTCAAACCACAATGAAACACTACTTTATACATTTCAGATCGGTAAAAAGAAAAAATTATGTAATAGCACTGCTGGTGGGGATACAATTGTTATACACTGCTTATAGAATTTGACCCCTTCATGGATCACAGCCTTGTTGTGGCAAAAGGGCTTGGGTAACTCAATGAAGACATGAGCCATGCCATGCAAGGCCACCCAAGATGGACAGGTCATAGTGAAGAGTTCTGACAAAATGTGGTCTGCTGGAGGGGGAAATGGGAACCTATTCCAATATTCCTACTTGGAGAACCCCATGAACAGTATGAAAAGGCAAATAGATATGACACTGGAAGATGAACCCCCCAGGTCAGAAGAGGCCCTATATGCTTCTGGAGAAGAGTGGATGGTGATTACTAAGAGCTCCAGAAAGAATGAAGGCGCTGGGCCAAAACAGAAATGATGCTATTATGGATGTGTCTGGTGGTGAAAGTAAAGCCTGATGCTGTAAAGAACAATAATGCATAGGAACTATGAGTGTTAGGTCCATAAGTCAAGGTAAATTGGACATGGTCAAGCAGGAGATAGCAAGATTGAATATCAACATCTTAGGAATCAGTGAACTAAAATGGACAAGAATTGGCAAATTTAATTCAGATGACCATTACATCTACTACTGTGGGTAAAAATCTGTCAGAAGAAATGGAGCAGCCCTAATGGTCAAAAAAAGAGTTTGAAATGCAGTGCATGTTAAGTCGCTTCAGTTGTCTCTGACTCTTTGCAACCCTATGGACCATAGACCACCAGGCTCCTGTGTCCATGGGATTCTCCAGGCAAGAATACTGCAGTGGGTTGCCATGCTCTCCTCCAGGGGATCTTCCCAGCCCAGGGGTCAGCTGGAGTCTCTTATGTTTCCTGCATTGGCAGGAGGGGTTCTTTACCACTAGTGCCACCTGGGAAGCTCCAGAAATGCAGTATTTGGTTACAATCTCAAAAATAACAGAATGATCTCAGTTCGTTTCCAAGACAAAACATTCAACATCATGGTAATCCAAGTCTATGGCCCAATCACAGATGCTGAAGAAGCTGAAGTTGACAGGTCCTATGAAGACCTAATGACCTTCTAGAACTAACACCAAAAAAATATATCCTTTTCTTCATAGGGGAATGGAATGCAAAAGTAGGAAGTCAAGAGATACCCAAAATAACAGCTTGGCCTTGGAGTACAAAAGGAAGCAGGGCAAAGGCTAACAGAGTTTTGTCAAGAGAACAGGTTCTTCATAGCAAACACTATTTTGCAACAACACAAGAGACAACTCTACACATGGACATCACCAGATGGTCAATACTGAAATCAGATTGATTATGTTCTTTGCAGCTGAAGATGGAGAAGCTGAAGACAGTCAGCAAAAACAAGACCTGGAGCTGACTGTAGATCAAATCATGAGGTTCTTATTGCAAAATTCAGGCTTAAATTGAAGAAAGTAGGGAAAACCACTAGGTCTTCAGGTATGACCTAAATCAAATCCCTTATGATACCTAAATACAGAGGAGGTGACAAATAGATTCAAGGGATTAGATCTGTTAGACAGAGTGCCTAAAGAACTATGGATGGAGGTTCATAACATTGCACAGGAGACAGTGACCAAAATCTTCCCAAAGAAAAAGAAATGCAAAAAGGCAAAGTGGTTGTCTGAGGAGGCTTTACAAATAGCTGAGGAAAGAAGCGAAGAGAAAGGCAAGGGAGAAAGGGAAAGATACACTCAACTGAATGCACAGTTCTAGAGAAGAGTGAGGAGAAATAAGAAGGCCTTCTTAAGTGAACAATGCAAAGAATTAGAGGAAAACAGTAGGATGAGAAAGACTAGATCTCCTCAAGAAAGCTGGAGATATCAAGGGAACATTCCATGCAAGGGCATGCATGACAAAGGACAGAAATAGTAAGGACTTAACAGAAACAGAAGAGGTTAAGAAGAGGTGGCAAGAATTCACAGAAGAATTATACCAAAAATAATTTTCTTAATGACCCAGATAACCTGATGGTGTGGTCACTCACCTAGAGCCAGACATTCTGGAGTGTGAACTCAAGTGGGCCTTAGGAAGTATTACTACAAAGAGAGTTGGTGAAAGTGATGGATTCCAGCTCAGCTACTTCAAGTCATAAAGATGATGCTGTTAAAGAGCTATACTCAATTTGTCAGCAAATTTGGAAAACTCAGCAGTGGCCACAGGACTGGAAAAGGCCAGTTTTCACTCCAATCCCAAAGAAAGGTTATGCCAAAGAATTTTCAAACTAACATACAATGTGCTTATTTCACATGCAAGGAAGATTATGCTCAAAATTCTCCAAGTTAGGCTTCAGTTCAACTCATAACAATCACTCAGTCATGTCTGACTATTTGTGACCTCATAGACTGCAGTACACCAGGCTTCCCTGTCCATCACCAACTCTTGGAGCTTGCTCAAACTGATGTCCATTGAGATGGTGATGTTATCCAACCATCTCATCCTCTGTCATTCCCTTTTCCTCCTGCCTTCAATTTTTCCCAGCAACAGGGTCTTTCCAGTGAGTCAGTTCTTTGCATCAGGTGGTCAAAATATTCGAGTTTCAGCTTCAAAATCAGTCCTTGCAATGAATATTCAGGACTGATTTCCTTTAGGGTGGTTTGATCTTGCAGTCCAAGGGACTCTCAAGAGTCTTCAACAACATCACAGTTCAAAAGCATCAATTCTTCAGTGCTCAGCTTTCTTTATAGTGCAACTCTCACATCCATACATGACCACTGGAAAAACTATAGCTTTGACTAGATGAACCTTTGCCACAAAGTAATATCTCTGCTTTTTAATATGCTGTCAAGATTGGTCATAGCTTTTCTTCCAAGGAGCAAGCATCTTTTAATTTTGTAGCTACAGACATCATGTGCAGTGATTTTGGAACCTAAGAAAATAAAGTCTGTCATTGTTTCCATTGTTTCCCCATTCATTTGCCATGAAGTGATGGGACCAGATGCCATGACCTTAATTTTTGAATGCTGAGTTTTAAGCTGGCTTTTTCACTCTCCTCTTTCACTTTCATCAAGAGGCTCTTTAGTTCTTCACTTTCTGCCATAAGGGTGGTGTCATCTGCATATCTGAGGTTATTGATATTTCTCCCAGCAACTTGATTCCAGCTTATGCTTCATCCAGCCCAGCATTTCTCATTACATACTCCACAAATTAAATAAGCAGGGTGACAATATATAGCCCTGATGAACTCCTTTCCCGATTTGGAACCAGTCTTTTGTTCCATGTTCAGTTCTAAGTGTTGCTTCTTGACTTGCATACAGATTTCTCAGGAGGCAGGTTAGGTAGTCTAGTATTCCTCTCTTGAAAATTTTCCACAGTTTGTTGTGATCCACACAAAGGCTTTGGCGTAGTCAATAAAGCAGAAGTAGATGTTTTTCTGGAATTCTCTTGCTTTTTTTATGATCCAACGGATGCTGGCAATTTGGTCTTTGGTTCCCATGCCTTTTCTAAATCTGTGAACATCTGGAAGTTCACAGTTCATGTATTACTGAAGCCTGGCTTGGAGAATTTTGAGCATTACTCTGCTAGCCTATGAGATGAGGGCAATTATGTAGTAGTTTGAACATTCTTTGGCATTGCCTTTCTTTGGGATTGGAATGAAAACTAACCTTTTCCAGTCTTGTGGCCACTGCTGAGTTGTCCAAATTTGCTGGCATATTGAGTGCAGCACTTTCACAGTATCATCTTTCAGGATTTGAAATACCTCAGCTGGAATTCCATCACCTCCACTAGCTTTGTTTGTGGTCATTCTTCCTAAGGACCACTTGACTACACATTCCAGGATATCTAGTTCTAGATGAGTGATCACACCATCATGATTATCTGAGTAATGAAGATCTTTTTTGTATAGTTCTGTGTATTCTTGCCACCTCTTCTTAATATCTTCTGCTTCTGTTAGGCCCATACCATTTCTGTCCTTTTTGTGCCCATCTTTGCTTGAAATGTTCCCTTGATATCTCTAATTTTCCTGAAGAGATGTCTAGTCTTTCCTATTCTATTGTTTTCCTCTATCTCTTTGCATTGATCACTGAAGGCTTTCTTATCTCTCCTTGCTATTCTTTGGAACTCCTCATTCAGATGGGTGTATCTTCCCTTTTCTCCTTTGCCTTTCGCTTTCTTCTTTTCTCAGCTCTTTGTAAGCCCTCTTCAGACAACCATTTTGCCTTTTTGCATTTCTTTTCCTTGGAGATGGTCTTGATCCCTGTCTCCTGTACAATATCATGAGCCTCCACCCATAGTTCTTCATGCACTCTATCAGGTCTAATCTCTTGAATCTATTTGTCACTTCCACTGTATAATCATAAGGGATTTGATTTAAGTCATACCTGAATGGTCTAGTGGTTTCCGCTACTTTCTTCTATATAAGTCTAAATTTGGCAATAAAGAGTTCATGATCTGAGCCACAGTCAGCTCCTGGTCTTGTTTTTGCTGACTATATAGAGCTTCTCCATCTTCCACTGTGAATGATATAATCAATATGATTTTGGCATTGACCATCTGGTAATGTACATGTGTAGAGTTGTCTCTTGTGTTGTTGGAAGAGGGTGTTTGCTATGACCAGTGTGTTCCCTTGACAGAACTGTTAGCCTTTGCCCTGCTTCATTTTGTACTCCAAGGCCAAACTTTCCTGTTAACCCATGTGTTTCTTGACTTCCTACTTTTACATTCCAGTCCCCTATGATGAAAAAGACATCTTTTTGGGTGTTAGTTCTAGAAGGTCTTCATAAAACCGTTCAACTTCAGCTTCTTCAGCCTTAGTGGTTGGGGCATAGACTTAGATCACTGTGATATTTGACGGTTTGCCTTGGAAATGAATAGAGATCATTCTGTCATTTTTGAGATTGCACCCAAGTACTGCATTTCAGCCTCTTTTGTTGACTATGAGGGCTACTCCATTTCTTTAAGGGATTCCTCCCCACAGTAGTAGATACAATGGTCATCTGAATTACATTTGCCCATTCTAGTCCATTTCAGTTCACTGATTCCCAAAATGTTGCTGTTCACTTGCTATCTTCTGTTTGACCACCTCCAATTTACCTTGATTCATGGATCTAACATTCCAGGTTCCTATGCACTATTGTTCTTTACAGCATCGGACTTTACTTCCATCACCAGTCACATCCACAGCTGGGCACTATTTTGCTTTGGCTCTGTCTCTTCATTCTTTCTGGAGTCATTTCTCCACTCTTCTCCAGTTACATATTGGGCACCTACTGACTGGGGAAGTTCATCTTTCAGTGTCATATCTTTTTGCCTTTCCATACTGTTCATGAGGTTCTCATGGCAAGAATACTGAAATGGTTTGCCATTCCTTCTCCAGTGGACCACGTTCTGTCAGAACTCTTCACCGTGATCTGTCTGTCTTGGGTGGCCCTACGTGGCATGGTTCATAGTTTCATTGAGTTAGACAAGGCTGTGGTCCATGTGATCAGATTGGTTAGTTTTCTGTGATTGTGGTTTTCATTCTGTCTGCTCTCTGATGAATAAGTTCTCTGGGTCTTGGATTTGTTTGAATCCTCCAAGCATCTCTGAGGGGCATGGGGTTTGATTGCAAACTTGATTTCACCCCTCATACCATCTTGCTGGGGCTTCTTTGCCTTTGGACATGGGGTATCTTTTTTTGGTGGGATTCAACATTCTCCTGTTGATGGTTGTTCAGCAGCAAGGTGCAATTTTGGAGATCTCACAGGAGAAGATGAGCTCACATCCTTCTATTCTGCCATCTAGGGCCCATTCTTCAATATCATGTAAACTGAGAACTTCCAGATGCACAAGCTGGATTTACAAAAGGCAGAGGAACCAGAGATCAAATTGCCAACATTCGCTGGATCATAAATAAAGATTGCCAGGAGAAATATTAACTACCTCAGATATGCATGTGATAACACTCTAATGGCAGCAAGTGAAGAGAAAATAATGAACCTCCTGATGAGGGCAAAAGAGGAGAGTGAAAAAGTTGATTTGAAATCAACATTCAGAAAATTAACATCATGGCAACTTGTCCCACCACTTTATGGCAAATAGATAGGGAAAAAGTGAAAGCAGTGACAAATTTTATTTTCTTGGGCTCCAGAATCACTGTGGACAGTGACAGCAGCCATGAAATTAAAAGTCACTTGCTCCTTGGAAGGAAAGCTATTACAAACCTAGAGAACATATAAAAAGCAGAGTCATAACTTTGCTGACAAAGATCTGTATAATCAAAGCTATGGTTTTTCCAGTAGTTATGTACAGATGTGAGAGGTGGACCATTACAAAGGCTGAGTATGGAAGAACTGATGCTTTTGAATTGTCACACTGGGGAAGATTCTTGAAGAATTCCTTGGACTACAAGGAGATCAAACCAGTCAATCCTAAAAGAAATCAACATTATATATTCATTGGAAGGATTGATACTGAAGCTGAAGCTCCAATACTTTGGCCACTTGATTCAAAAAGCCAACTAATTGGAAAAGACCCTGATGCTGGGAAAGATTGAAGGCCAAGGCAGAAAGTGGAGACAGAGGACAAGATGGTTAGATAACATCATTGACACAATGGATGTGAATTTGAGTAAACTCCAGAAGATAGTGGAGGATAGAGAAGTCTGGCATGCTGCAGTCCATGGGGTTGCAATAAGGTGGACACAACTTAGTGACTGAACAACAACAAATAGAATTTAAGTTGGTATAATTACTTTGAAAACAATTAGGTATTATTTGAGAAAGTTGACAAATAATATCCAGCCACCTAGTGATTCAAATCACAACTGGAAATCCGAGAAAAACTCTTGCACTATATACCAGTAGATACGCACTAAGTTCCCGGTATCAGTGCTCTTAAGAACAAAAAACGGAAACAACCCAAATGCTCTTTCATAGTAGGATGAACAGGTAGTTTTATCCTGATGTGATGGAATATTATATAACAGTGAAAATTAAGTACTATATATAGTTTCATGTGTTATCATGAATGAATCTCACAAGCAATGCTGGGGTACATGAAATGTGAAAAATGCAATGAAAGCATGAGACATTTAATAACATATATACATGTGTGTCATAAAACTGAAGGAAAATGAGAGTGATGACTACAAAAATCAGGGTGATCATTATATCGAAATGAAGAGAGGAACAAAACAGGTTGGGCACTATGAGAGCTTCAGATATTGAGAAGGATTGATTTCTGTTTCTCAGCTCACTATGAAATGTCAGTTATCGTCAAGGCTATCTTGGCAAGATCTCTTTCCACGGTCAGCTCCTAGCTACAGCACAATGACTCTCAAATCTCTGACTCTATAGCACCTCTCTGTTGAAATCTAGATTTGTTTGTTTGCTTTTTCTTTGTTTTTTGCTTCTTCCTATCTTCACTATCAAAGGCAAAGTGTACAATATTAAAGTTATTAAGGGATTTCACTGGTGGTCCAGTGGTTAAGACTCTGCACTCCCAATGGAGGGGTCATAGATTTGATTCCTGTTTCAGGAATAAGATCCTGTATGCTGCACATCATGGCCAAAAAAATTTTTAAATAAAAGTTATTATCCTCACTTACCTGTCTGTGTTCCTTTCCTGTTGTCTGAGGCTGGACAGTTAGTCATCCAACCTCTGCCTACATCATAACAATTTCTTGTGTTATCTGTCTCAGTTAAGGATGCCATTAATCCTATCACCCACACCAGAATTGTGAAGGTCATCTTTAATTCCTCAACCCTACCTTGACTCAAGTTCTCTCATCTAGACATCTCTCAGATCTCTGCCTTCATTTCCAACCTTATCACCACATGTGATACATGTTATGTATCACATAACATATATACATAACAATACATGTTATGTGCTCAATCTCAGATTACCAGCATCACTTCCTACTTTTTCTTCCCATCTCTAATCTCTCTCTCACCAATTTTCTCCTCTATCCTCTTTAGCCAATACTTTTCTAAAATGAAATCCAATCTTGTTCCTTGCCTGGAAATCTTAAACAGATCCTCATTTTCAGGATGAAAAGCATACCCTTTGTCATTAAAGAAGACATTTTAACCTGACAATCATTAATACCAGTAACTAACATTCATGCTAGTAAAGTAATGCTCAAAATTCTCCAAGCCAGACTTCAGCAATACGTCAACCGTGAACTCCCTGATGTTTAAGCTGGTTTTAGAAAGGGCAGAGGAACCAGAGATCAAATTGCCAACATCCACTGGATCATGGAAAAAGCAAGAGAGTTCCAGAAAAACATCTATTTCTGCTTTATTGACTATGTCAAAGCCTTTGACTGTGTGGATCACAAGAAACTGTGGAAAATTCTGAAAGAGATGGGAATACCAGACCACACTAACCTGCCTCTTGAGAAATCTGTATGCAGGTCAGGAAGCAACAGGTAGAACTGGACATGGAACAACAGACTGGTTCCAAATAGGAAAAGGAGTACGTCAAGGCTATATATTGTCACCCTGCTTATTTAACTTCTATGCAGAGTACATCATGAGAAACGCTGGACTGGAAGAAACACAAGCTAGAATCAAGATTGCTGGGAGAAATATCAATAACCTCAGATATGCAGATGACACCACCCTTTTGGCAGAAAGTGAAGAGGAACTAAAAAGCCTCTTGTTGAAAGTGAAAGAGGAGAGTGAAAAAGTTGGCCTAAAGCTCAACATTCAGAAAACGNCCAGGCAGTGAGCTCCTAAGAAGGGCATAGGGTGGGAGTGGGGAGGTGGCCAAGTTGAAAAGGTCAGAGGGCACAGTCTCCACTTCTGACACCAACAGCAAGTCTGGGGTCCCCCAACCACCTTTGGGTTTGCTGATTCTATGGAGAGGATTCACAGAACCCACTGAAGGCACCTGAGGGGGCCACAGGTTACAGAAGGAGGAGCACATGTAGGGAGAGTGGGGGGAAAGTCACAGCAGTGCCTCCATCCTGGTGGTCCACACGTGCCACCCTCTCCACACCCTCCCCCGCAACACACACATGGCTGGCATCATGGGGCCCACACGGGGCAGGGAGTGGGGGGTCCCGCGCAGGTGTGTGCAGGCATCCTCGGCAGCCGACCTCAGGCTCCAGGTCCACTGACTCCACCCCCCAGGCCACCCTAAACCGGGAGGCTGGTCTTCCTGGAGTGGCCGGTCCTGTCAGGCGGGACTGGGGCAAAGCTATATAAGGCAGCCCTCACCCTCCCAGGAGCCTCCCAGGGCCAGGTCGGGGCACCTTGTCTGTCTGGATCGGCACCTCCAGCCCCCACCACCACGGGGCGGGAGACAGGGTGCTGGAGGGAATTCCGAGTCACAGAGAGGAGGATGACTTGTCAGGATTCAAACCCAGGCGCGCGGCCCAGGAGGAGCCTGGAGTGCTCCCACGGGGAGGAGGAGCCTTCCGGCCCGTGGGAAGGCAGACTAGGTGGCCTGGCGTGCTGCGATTCATGGGGTCGCAAAGAGTCGGACATGACTGAGCGACTGAACTGAACTGAACTGAACATTTAGTCTGTACTTACTATGGGTCAAGCACCAATCAAAATGCTTTACATTTATTAACTTGTCCTCCTAACAACCCTATTAGACAGGTATTACTATTAAGTTCTTGGCCCACAGTGGCTGATCAATAAATACTGTTGAATGAATGCATTCTTCTTTTACAGATGGGGAGACAAAGCTGAGGCTTAGGATGTTGAGTCATCCAAGATTTTATAGCTGCTGCTGCTGCTAAATCACTTCAGTTGTGTCCGACTCTGTGCAACCCCATAGACAGCAGCCCACCAGGCTCCTCTGTCCATGGGATTCTCTAGGCAAGGATACTGGACCGGATTGCCATTTCCTTCTCCAGATTTTATAGCTAGAAAATAGTAAATTAGTTACACGGGGCAGTCTGACTCCAGGGCCTAAGTGTCATCCATTATGCCACAAGTATCTTTGAAATTGGGCTCTTTGGGTGTGGACGGAGTGAGGGGAGGTGACAGGCAAGCACACAGCCCCAGCAGAGGCCCCACTGTCTGTTTCTGGATTCCTTCTCTGGGAAGATGGGAGCTCCGCTTCACCAGGAAAGGGTAAGTGAGAACTCCAGGAAAACACACACACATGAAGTTCATTCCAACATTCATGTCTGTGCAGGCATTTGGTAAAGATCACCTGTAAGTATTACAGTTCCTATATAGAGTCTTGCCTGTCAAAATCACAACACAACCTTCACTTTGCAAAGAAAAAAAATTAATAATAAATACATAAAGTTGAGTCCTAACCTACTTTTCTGGCCTCATCTCAGGATACTTCCTAGTGTCCTTTTTCTATCCTAATGACTGTTCTCTGAATTTATGAATTCATGCTTGTCCAGCTTTATTCATTCAGCTCTTGGCTCTGGAAAACCTTTCTTTTATCCCCTCTTGGTCAGGGTAGCCCTTCTCAACCTTCAGTATCCAACTTTCTTCTGTGTCCTATGAGAAGCCCTCCTTTACCTGGAGGCTGAATTACTCCCTCTCTTTCTGCTCCCATAGCACTTTATTTGTGCTTTTAATTACAGACACTCTAACACTGTATTATGATTTATTTATGTGTCTGTACCTTGCCAGGTTGCATTCTCCTTCACGGCTGGCACTGGGTTTCATTCATGTTTGTATCGCCAGCCTGCCATGTAATCAGGATTCAATAAATATTTGTTAATGAATTAATGGATGTCTTTGATTTGACTTTACAAAAGATACAGGAAATATTTCTTTGAAAAGACATTTCTTATAGTCACCTTTTTATAAAAGCTAAGAGTATAAGATTAAATCTTAATTTATCAAGGGCCCTTGGCAGGAAACTATTTCAATATCAACAATGTATCTTGCTTTTTGATATTACTTAATACAAGAGTGCCAAGGAACAGTTACAAAGACAAATCATAAATGTACTGTAATGGGAGGGGGCTAAACAAATAAATAGGAATGATTTGCTGATACTTACAATCCAGGGAATGAAGCCTAGGGAACTTAAAAACCAAAAGAGCCTCAAATATTTTCACTTTTTTTTTTAAACTTTAGATAAAGGATTTGGGAATAAAGAAACCATATTACTGGGCACCCCATGCTAAGTTTATTTTTATGATTTCCAGTTCAAATGCCTTCTCAAAAACATTAAGGACTTCTAGTCCCTTATTGTGGATTATGTGTCATCTCATCTTTGTCTATGAGATGTAGATAAGAGTGAGTTCAGTTTCTGAGACGAGTCATTTAGTAGGTTATTTGGATCCCTGGGTCTCTGAAAATTGTTAATTTCTGCTAACCTGTCTTACTAACTACTATCTTCAAGAGAGATGCATCTGACTCATCAGCAGATCCAGAAGTTGGGCCATCCTTTTCATTGTTGTCCTGATATAATACTTGACAATGATTCCAAAAGTATTTTCAGTAACTACGTTAAGTCTTTTCACCTTCTCCCTCCCCACCTTTCTCTGTGTAACTAAAAGCATCAGTAAAAAAAAAACTCTGAAAGGAACCTTTTCACCATCCCATTTCACAAATGTGACCCAAAGCATAGTGATTTAAAAATTTTTTTTTAAAAGCTCCAAAAGAACTATATGCATAGAGATTTCTTCTAGCTTTTTGTCCCTGCTTCTTTGGTAAATTTAAATTGCTTGACAAAGGAGCCAGCATAAAGAAAAGAACATTTGGGTCCATGGGCCCAGGAGCGTCACAGAAGTGCCCACAAACAGACAGGAGCCTTCATGGTAACTCAAAGATTGTTGAGTTATAACTGACTGAGTGAAAGACTAGTAAGCCAGAGCGATTCAAGATTCAGAGACTGAGGATGATTAACAGGGAGTGTAAAGCCCAAGACAACAGGAGTGGGGTGTGCATTCCACAGCATAGGTGGAAAAAATAGCCTTAATAGGTGGAAAGGAGGGGTGCTATTTTGGAGGCAGGAAGTTGGGGGAGTTCCTTTTAAAGCTTTCTGTTTTCACTAAAGTAGGAGGTGAGGTCATTCTTTAAGGGTGAGGCAGGAGGGTCAGAGATTTGTGGAGGTTTGAAAAGGCAGTTGTAGATAATGGGAAACGCTGCTTAGCCTGGCTGCCCAGAGGGCCCCTTTGTAGGTGGAACCACAAGAAGGCAAGGCAACTAAAAGCTCCAGGCTGAAATAGGGAGGAATGAAGGCAGAAAGAACTTGGCCCAAAGGGAGGGAAAGAGAGAAGAGGAGGTCAAAGGACTCATGTCTGAGGAGCAACTGAGGAAAGGGAAGGGTGGGGGAAAGGCTTTGGCCCGAAAGTGGGATCCAAATTATCATCATTTTAAGTGTAAGAACCACTATCAAATTGAAACAAAATTAAATATACTGTAATTTTATAATCCTTCACTTGAGTGTTTATTTGTAGATTGTGGCTTCCAAACATTTTTTTAAATGAAATTTTATATAGACCCACTTGGTTGGATACAGAGTGGATGATCTAGAGCCCACCTACCCTCTGCCAGCCTTACGCCCCCACAGAGCAGTCCCTGGATGCTTTCACTGTCTCCCTGGACTCCTGAGACCATGGTTTAAATATCACTGTTATTCAAGTTTTAAGGCTGAAAAAATGTTTACATAGAATGAACACAATTCTGACTTTGTTCTGATAAGATGCTGGGTCACATATTTACTGTCAAAGTCATGATATCTTCTCAAGAGCACATTTCTATATTTTCCACAGTGGACATGTGTTATACTTAGAGTTCATTTTAACTGGACTCAAATGGATTCTGAGACTTTCCTGGCAGTTCGGTGGTTAGGACTCCAGGCTTCTACTGCAGGGGATGTGGGTTCAATCCCTGGGCAGGGAACTAAGATCCTACATGTGGCACTGATTGGCCAAAAAAAAAAAAAAATGAATTCTGGATTCAATAAGGCATCAAAACCCACAAAAAGAATTAGTATTTGGGAAATCCTCCCCAGGTATGGAAAATTCCTCCCAAGCTATGGGAAAGAAACGGATAACTTCTATACTATTAGTACTATCAGACAGAAAGTAAGTTTTCTGTCTGAACTGTCTCCTTCTTGTTTAAAATATTAGAAAATAAGACTAGTCCTTTACTTCCTATGTTCCAAATGTAAAATATTTTGCATGCAGGTTAAAGAATTAAACAAAGAAAGTTGTAATATATAATTAGAAAAAATGTGAGAAAAAATTTATATAAATTTATGGTTTGAAAAACCTAAAAACTTGGGGAAGTCAGAAGCCCAAAAAAGAAAAGAACAGACATATATGACTACAGAAAAGGATGAATAATAATAATAATGAACAAGGCCCCAAAGCCATAATCAAAATCCTGCTAAAAATACTTGCAATACACATGGCCGCATTTTTGAACAATATTCTAACAATATCGATAAACATTCTTAAATAATATTAAATGCAAAAATATATTCTTTATCTTTTAATTTTTTATTTAAAAGTGATCAAATCTATAGAAAGTTTTTACAATTTCATTCCCAGCAAGATGTTTTGCCCTTGAATTAGAACAACAAGAAACACAGCAGTAAGGGGGGGAACAGACAAGTAAACAAAAAAATAAGATGCTCTAATGGATTTTACCTAAGTAGGAAGTTATTATGAACACACAGAGGTGGAGAAGGAAACCAGTTTGATCAATCAGGAAAGGCTACTCAAAAGAGGTAATATTTAGGGTACACTTTACAGATGAGTAAAAGTTAGGTAGATGGATAGTATTCTAATCAGAGGAAGCAACATTCATTCACCTATTCATTCATTTCAAGTTACAGGGCTTACTATGTGCTGGTCAGTGGGCTCTGGAAATAGAGCAGTAAACAGAGAGTCAAGTCTGTGCCCTCCTGGGGGGAAAGATAATTAACAAGTAGACACATAAATGTATAAATGACAAACAGGATAAAGGATGAGAGAGAGTCTAGGGTGGTGTGTGCAATTTTAGATAAGATGGTGAAGAGAAACACTCTCTAAGGAGATAACATGTGAGCAGAGACTTGAGTGAAGTAAGGGAGAAATTGTGGAAGGAGGACAACAGCTAGTGCAAAGGCCCTGTGGTGGGCAGTGGGGACAGAACTGTGTGAGTGAGAGAGAAATACAGCAGAGGATTAAATTAGAGAAATATGCAAGGGGAGATCATGTACAGCCTAGCATTCAGCAGCATGAGACTTTGATGGGATCACCAAGGAAATGAATAGAGTTAGCTCAGAAGTGAGCTGGGAAACCCTAATATTTAGGGGTCTGGAAAAAGAGAAAGACCCAGAAAAGGAAACTAAAATAAGAGAAAAACCAGAAAAGAATGATGTTCCAGAAATTTAGTGGGTGTTTTAAGATAAAGTTATTTACTGTACCAAAATGTAAGAAGTGAGAAAGACTAGAAAGTTCAAGGAACAGGGAGCAGCTCAGGATAGAGGGACAAAACCAGGGCAGGGCAATGGCATGAGAGGATGGTCACAAAGCAACTTTCTCAGTTCTACTTTGACAATAATATTAACAAGAAGGTCTTAAACATAATCCAAAACAAATGCAGAGTAATCTTAAAAATGTACTTTTACATACATAGCTGAGTTGGCTTTCTAAGCGACACTATGCAGGAAAATCTAAATTAATAGATGAGGAATTTGGGGCTCAAAGTCAGGGGGAACATGACCATTTAAAAGATACAATGACCAATGACACAGTTAGGTCACCCCTTCTCTGATTCCACCTCCAGTGCCCTTTCTACTACCTCTGCCTACCTCCTCTTAATGTTACAACATTCAAAGTAGGCATAAATCTGATAGCTTACTTTTCTAGATTTATTTTTCTCATAAAAATTTCCTTAAAAAATTCTATCTATTTTAAAATCTATTAAAAAAACCAAGAATGAAATCAACCCATAAGATTTCTGATACAGGTAACACTGAAAGAGATGAATCTGTCATCATGAGGCTTTATTCATAGAGGCTAGCTGTGATCAGAATCTAATAGATTCAGCAGATGGAGCTTTCGCTCTCTCAGATGTAATGAAAGTCAAAACACTCTACTTTTTCAATGGGTTTTTATCATATATTTTACTGAGTTATTGAATGTTTTAGCAATCAGAGACAGTACTTAGAGACTTGGAAAAAAATTAAATTTGGGAATTCCCTGGAGGTCCAGTGGGTAGGACTCCATGTTTTCACTGCTAAGGGAAAGGGTTCAATCCTTGGTCAGGAAACAAAGATCCCATAGGCCACCTGGTAAGGCCAAAACAAATAAATAAAGACAAATTTAAAAAATTAGCATGAATTTGATGTTCCTAAATATTTCCTCATTTATTGAAAATTGGATGAAGCACAAGCTGGAATCAAGATTGCTGGGAGAAATATCAATAACCTCAGATATGCAGATGACACCACCCTTATGGCAGAAAGTGAAGAGGAACTACACAGCCTCTTGATGAAAGTGAAAGAGGAGAGTGAAAAAGCTGGCTTAAAACTCAACATTCAAAAAATGGAGATCATGGCATCTGGCACCATCACTTCATGGCAAATAGATGGGGAAACAATGGAAACAGTGACAGACTTTATTTTCTTGGGCTCCAAAATCACTGCAGATGGCAATGAAGCCATGAAATTAAAAAGACACTTGCTCCTTGGAAGTAAAGCTATGACCAACCTAGACAATGTTATTAAAAAGCAGAGGCATTACTTTGCCAACAAAGGTCCGTCTAGTCAAAGCTGTGGTTTTTCCGGTAGTCATATATGGATGTGAGAGCTAGAAAATCAGAAAGGCTGAGTGCCAAAGAATTGATGGCCTTCAAACTGTGATCCTGGAGAAGACTCTTGAGACTCCATTGGACAGCAAGGAGATCAAACCAGTCAATCCTAAAGGAAATCAACCTGAATATTCATTGGAAGGATTGATGGTGAGGCTGAAGTTACAATACTTTGACCACCTGATGCAAAGAGCCGGCTCGCTGGAAAATAACTGAATGCTGCGAAAGATTGAAAGCCGGAGGAGAAGAGAAGGGGAGGACAGAGGATGAGATAGTTGGATGGCACTATCGACTCAATGGACATGAGTTTGAGCAAACTCCAGGAGATGGTGAAGGACAGGGAATTCTGGCGTGTTGCAGTCTATGGGGTTGCAAAGAGTCACACACAACTGAGCAACTGAACAACCGCTATCTCATACCAGAATAAAAGTCCTGCTGCTGCTGCTAAGTCGCTTCAGTCGTGTCCCTGACTCTGTGCGACTCCATAGACGGCAGCCCACCAGGTTCCCCCGTCCCTGGGATTCTCCAGGCAAGAACACTGGAGTGGGTTGCCATTTCCTTCTCCAATGCATGAAAGTGAAAAGTGTAAGTGAAGCCGCTCAGTCTATCTGACTCTTCGCGACCCCATGGACTGCAGCCTACCAGGCTCCTCTGTCCATGGGATTTTCCAGGCAAGAGCACTGGAGTGGGGTACCATTGCCTTCTCTGATAAAAGTCCTGAGTATCTTTTTTTTTCAGGCTATGCTGGGTCTTTGTTGTGGTGTGGGGGCTCAGTAGTTGCAACACGCAGGGTTCTCTAGTTTCGGCTTAGTCGCTCTGGGGCATGTGGGATCTAGCTCCCCGAGCAAGGATGGAACACAGATTTTCCTGCATTGGAAGGCGGATTCTTTACCACTGGACCACCAGAGAAGTCCCACTGATTATCGTTTTTTACTTCTGATTTTAACTAATGTACAAACCCACATCTAAGATCCTTAACAAAACTTTGAATATGTTAGTGATGGGTTGGAGTTACTTTTTCAGCTTCGTAAATGCCTGGCTGTATATAATTGTGGGAAAGGTGTTGTGGTAGGGATGTATGAGGAATACCTGTAGAAATTAAAAATAGATGAAAATTGCTGATATATAGGTGTTAAGTTTACTAAAATAGTTTATATATATATAGTTTACAAAACAAAGTTTATGGCTCATTCCACTTTTCCTTTGGACAACCTTTATTTAATGCTATTGACCAAACAGCCTGCTATTCTTAATAACTTCCACATGCCTGAGAATCTACATCCACATTGTCCCTAATTTACAGCACTTATCTTGTCCATTTTCACTCAGGGCAAACCATAGGAGCTTAATAAATATGTTTTTAAGAAAGATCATCAATGGCTGAAAGAGGAAAGAATAGATAATATATTATTTCAACTGGATAAACAGTTGGGAAATAATTCATGCATAGTCAAAGATTTTTTTAAATTCAAAATATCCCATTTATTTTGTTCTTTTAATTATGAAAGTCTTATGCAGTTATAATTGCAAAAGATTTCAAACAAAACAGAAATGTAAAAGCAAAGCAAAGGAATTACTTGAGATAAGCTGTATGATATTCTATAGCAGATTTTCAAATATGCATTATTAAAGTATTTTTGCTTATATTCTTATCTTTTTACTTTTAATAAATTGGTAGTTATCCTAATTACAAATGGTTAGGCCCACAGACTCTGAAGGCAAATTGTCTGGATTTAAGCCCTGCCCTGCCACTCTCCAGCTGTATGTATGACCTTGAAAAAGTGACCCTCTTGGTGTCTCAGTTTCCTCACCAGTTAAGTAGCATGGATCTAATAGGATTAAAAATATAATTAACTGAATTGATATACATGAGGAATTTAGAAAATGCCAGCAGAGAATAATACTACCTAAACAGTAATTCTTATTAAAAATATAATTTTTCTTCCCCAATTATGTTATGTGCCTCTTGTTATTGTACAGTCAGCCCTCTGTATCCATGCACTCTGCATCTGTGGATGTGTCATTTTATGTAAAAGACTTAAGCATATGTAGATTTTGGTATGGGTCCTGAAACCATTAATCTCCCTGAAGATACTGAAGGACCACTGTGTATCATCTACCTATTTCCAGCTGGATGCCTTTCTGGATGACTGATTCATCTGTTTAATCTTGTCCTTATACCACACTGCTTTAATTAATTTGTTGTATAATATATGTTAACATCTGTTATAATATATGTTAACACAATGACTCCTCTTCTTAGAATTAAAGCATATGTATATGTATACACATTTTCTCAAATTTAAAATTATTTAGTTTTGTTTTCCGGAGAAGGCAATGGCAACCCACTCCAGTACTCTTGCCTGGAAAATCCCATGGACAGAGGAGCCTGGTAGGCTGCAGTCCATGGGGTCGTGAAGAGTCAGACAGGACTAAGCAACTTACTTTCATGCATCGGAGAAGGAAATGGCAACCCACTCCAGCGTTCTTGCCTGGAGAATCCCAAGGACGGGAGAGCCTGGTGGGCTGCCACCTACGGGGTTGCACAGAGTCGGGGATACGACTGAAGCGACTTAGCAGCAGTTTTGTTTTAATGGTATTCAGTTCAGTTCAGTTCAGTTCAGTCTCTCAGTCGTGTCCGACTCTTTGCAAATCCATGAATCGCAGCACGCCAGGCCTCCCTGTCCATCACCATCTCCTGGAGTTCACTCAGACTCACGTCCATCGAGTCCGTGATGCCATCTAGCCATCTCATCCTCGGTTGTCCCCTTCTTCTCCTGCCCTCAATCCCTCCCAGCATCAGAGACTTTTCCAATGAGTCAGCTCTTCACATGAGGTGGCCAAAGTACTGGAGCTTCAGTATGGTATTCAGTTCAGTTCAGTTCAGTTCAGTCTCTCAGTCGTGTCCGACTCTTTGCAAATCCATGAATCGCAGCACGCCAGGCCTCCCTGTCCATCACCATCTCCTGGAGTTCACTCAGACTCACGTCCATCGAGTCCGTGATGCCATCTAGCCATCTCATCCTCGGTTGTCCCCTTCTTCTCCTGCCCTCAATCCCTCCCAGCATCAGAGACTTTTCCAATGAGTCAGCTCTTCACATGAGGTGGCCAAAGTACTGGAGCTTCAGCTTTAGCATCATTCCTTCCAAAGAAATCCCAGGGCTGATCTTCAGAATGGACTGGTTGGATCTCCTTGCAGTCTAAGGGACTCTCAAGAGTCTTCTCCAACACCACAGTTCAAAAGCATCAATTCTTTGGCGCTCAGGTTTCTTCACAGTCCAACTCTCACATCCATACATGTTAAACCTATAAAATAATTCAGGTGACCTCTTTCAAATATGTAAGCTGCTCATTCAATACATTAATCTGTGTTTTCATTTACTCCAGTCTTCTTTTTATAAAGAAAACAAATTTTATATTTTACTTTTATTCATATAGGTCATGCTCTTTCTTTGCCAAAATTAATTCTAGGTACTTTCTATTTCTTATAGTTATTGTGAATTAATTCTCTTTTTCATCATATTTTTATTATTCTTAGCATGTAGAAATGGTGTTAAGGTGTGTATATTCTCTTATATCTTCTTTTTAGATCCTCCAGCATTTTCAGCTTCCTGTATCAAGAGATATTCAATTAATTTTATTAATTTTTATAGTTATCTAGCTATATAATCATGTTCAAATAATGACATATTGCCTTCTCCTTTTGCATATTTTTACATCACATCTAATACATGTTTTTTTGCATTGGTCAGAACTTCTAACACATTATTATAGGAAAGTGGCTAAAACATATCACAGGTAAAAATTAATCTCCCTTATATAGAAAATGCTTCTGCCAAACCCAGAGAAAAAGACCAACAAAAGAAAAACAGATAAAAGTTGTAAATAGTTCAGAAAGAAGGAAATATAAACTCATAAATGTTAAAAAAAAATCAGCTTCACTTATAATGCAAAAAATGCTGTAGTGCCATTTTTTACCCATTAGCCTGGCAAATAATCAGAACTTTACTAACACTGTTTGTTGAGAGACCATGGGAAAACAGGTGCTCTCATTCACGGCTGGTGGGAATTTAAACTGATTTAATCCTTACAGAGGCAATTTGGCAATATCTATCAAACTTACACATGCATATGCCCTTTGACCCAGCAGTACCACTCCCAGGAATTTATCCTGCAGATATAGTTGCACTCGTGCTAACTGAATTATGTGCAAGGTTATTCATTGCAGCATTGTTTGTAATAGCAAAACACTGGAAACAATCCAAATATCTATCAATAAGGAATTATTCAAATAAATAGTAGTATATACATGAAATGGAATACTATGATGCCAAGAAAGAATGATGTACTGACAATGCAGAAGGATCTCCAAACTATAAATCACTAACTGAGAAAATCAAAGTGTGCAACAGCAAGTATGTATGCTACCTTTTGTGACAGAAAAAAGGGGCAAATATTTTACAATAACTATAAACAGAGTATAACCTTTAAAAATTGTGAGACACTATATATATATTGAACATCTATAACTTATATAATATTATACATCAACTATACTTTAATTTTTTAGAATTGAAATAAAATTTAGGGAATTCTATGGCAGTCCAATGGTTAAGACATCACAGTTCCTCTGCAGAGGGCATAGGTTCAATTCCTAGTCCAGGAACTAACATCCCACATGCTTTGTGGCAAGGCTAAAACAAATAAATCAAAAAAAATTTTTTTTTAATTTAAAGGCAAAATAAGAATATATATTTGTATCTGTATAGTTATAAAGAGATTCTGGAATAATGCATAAAGTATAACAGGGATTACTTTGGATAATCTAGGTTTGAGCTAATGGGAGATAGGATGGGCAATCCTATACTTTTTATTTGAGTATAATTTATTTTATTTGAGTATAATTGATTAACAATGTATTTTAATTTCTGCTGTACAGCAAAGTGATAGTTATACATATATAACAAAGTGATACAGTTATACATATATATGCATTCTTTTTAATATTCTTTTCTATTATAGTTTATCACAGGATATTAAATATAATTCCTTGTGCTATACAGTAGGATCTTATTGTTTATTCATTCTATTAATAATAATTTACCTCTGCTAATCCAAATTCCCAGTCCATCCCTCCCAACCTTCCTCCCCCTTGGTAACCACAACATTGTTCTCTATGTCTGTACTCTGTGTCTGTTCCATAGATAGGTTCGTTTGTGTTACATTTTAGATTAAGCATGTATGTGATACCATACGGTATTCGTCTTTCTCTCTCAGACTTCACTTAGTATGATATTCTCTAGGTCCATCCATGTTGTTGCAAATGGCATTATTTCATTTTTATGGCTGAGTAATATTCCACTGTATATATATGTACCACATCTTTATCCACTCATCTGCCAGTGGACGTTTAGATTGTTTCCATGTCTTGGCTATTGTGAATAGTGCTGCTATGAACATAGGGGTGCATGGATCTTTTTAAATTATAGTATTGTCTGGATGTATGCCCAGGAGTGGGATTGCTGGATCATATGGCAACTCATTTTAGTTTTTTGAGTAACCTCCATACTGTTTCCTTAGCAGCTGCACCAACTTACATGGAGTGGGAAACTTAACTAAACCTGCTTATTTTTTAATATGTTTGAATTATAAGAGTGTACTGTCTATTCAGAAAAACATGTGGAGAAAACATGTGAATGTATTACATATTCAACATTTTTAAAATTTAAATCAATATTTAAATTGGCTATTATGGCCCCTTTTTAAATTGTTAACAGAGCATGGTGAACTGACTGGACATACTCCCAGGGACTCATTATGTCAGCTGTTGTGTTTCTATGTGTAGCTTTCTGCTTTGAAATTAGAAGACCTGGATAAGCTGGATTCAAATACTGGCTGTAGCCTTAGGCAAGCTATTTAACCACCACATGGGGTTGTCATTAGAAATTGAATGAGGAATGTAACGTTGTACAGGTTTTAGTTCAGAGCCCAGCATGTACTAAGTGGAAATGTGTGTTTTCATTTTTCTGAGAGTTGGTGCTTGTTCCTCCCTCCAGCCAAGGCACCCAGTACTCACTTCCCTTCAAAGCGCTTGTGCTCTGTGGTTACAGTTGTTTGCAAGTCTGATCCCTTGAAGACAACACCCTATTTTACTCAGCTCTGTCCCTGCAGTGTCCAACATACAGCCTGCCAGGTAGTAGGCTGTAGTGAGCTCCTGTTCCTTCTTTCAACAAAGATCTGTTGACCACCTACTATTTTTCCAGGTACTCTGCTTGCTGTTGAGCACTGAAGAGACCTGTGGTCCTATTGACAATCTAGCAGAGGAGACAGACATGAAATAGATATTGGATTGAAGTGGAGTGAGGATGAGGAAGAAATTGTACCTAAAGTACAAGGAGATCCTCCATGGAGGGGTTGATCAGGGAGTGTTTTCCTTAGAAACTGGCTTTTAAAGTGAGAATTGAAGATACATGGTATTACTTTAGCCAAGATTATAAAGAATGTTGCAGAGGAGGGAACTGCCTCCTCGAAGAAGCGTTTCATGCCAATGGGGAGCCAAAAGATCAGCTGACCCCTAGGGAGGGAGAAAGAGAGAAATTTCTGCAGCAACCTTGGAAGACTTGATAAGACTTGTTAACACTGGTGTGCTTCATACTGAGAACAATGGGCTTCCAAAGAGGGTTTTAAGGAAGAGAAAGAATTGATTAGATTTGCATTTCTTCAAATCTGATTGCTCTAGAAAAGTCAGGCAGAAGTGTGTGAATGAATGAGTGAAAAAGCCGGCTTAAAACTCAACAATCAAAAAACCAAGATCATGGCATTCGGTCCCAACACTTCATGGCAAATAGATGGGGAAACAATGGAAACAGTGACAGACTTTATTTTCTTGGGTTCTAAAATCACTGTAGATGGTAACTGCAGCCATGAAATTAAAAAATGCTTGCTCCTTAGAAGAAAAGCTATGACCAACATAGCATATTAAAAAGCAGAGACATTACTTTCCCTACAAAGGTCCATCTAGTCAAAGCTATGGTTTTTCCACTAGTCATGTATGGATGTAAGAGTTGGACCATAAAGAGAGCTGAGCACCAAAAAATTGATACTTTTGAACTGTGATGTTGGAGAAGACTCTTGAGAATTCTTGGACTGCAAGGAGATCACCTGTCAATCCTGATTGAAATCAGTCCTAAATATTCATTGAAAAGACTGATGCTGAAGCTGAAGCTCCAATACTTTGGCCACCTGATGTAAAGAACTGACTCATCCATTCGTCACTCAACAGGAAAAGACCTTGATGGAAATATTAAAGGAGGGAGGAGAAGGTGAAAACAGAGGATGAGATGGCTGGATGGCATCACCAAGTCAACAGACATGAGTTTGAGCAAGCTCCGGGAGTTGGTGATAGACAAGGAAGCCTGGTGTGCTGCAATCCATGGGGTTGCAAACAGTCGGACACGACTGAGCGACTGCACCGAACTGAAACAATAATTCTTTGCTAATTATATTCAATAGACTATAATACAGGTTTATTTGGTTTGCACATTCTTTTATATTTCACTGAGACCATATCCTCTTTAGATCTAGGAACTCACATGTCTCTTTGAAATACAGATTATTAATCATTTCTAGAGTGGTTTCCCAGGTGGTCCTAGTGGTAAAGATCTTGCCTGTCAATGCAAGAGGCATAAGAGATACAGGTTGGATCTGCCATGCCCTGGAGGAGGGCATGGCAACCTACTCCAGTATTCACGCCTGGACATAGACTGAGGAGCCTGGCAGGCTATGGTCCGTAAGGTAGCAAAGAGTCCAGTGCAAATGAAATGACTTGGCATACACATGAGTGGTTACTGCTATAGATAGATTCTGCTACCTGTTTATGTAAGTTTACTGTAGAGGATAATTCAACCTTGAAACTCTGAGGCGATCTATTCTACCCCTGTGTAGGCAGGCCAACCCTTCCCCCTGCTCTACTTCAGGAGAGGTGAGGTGAGATGAAGTCGCTCAGTTGTATCCGACTCTTTGCGACCCCATGGACTGTAGCCCACCAGGCTCCTCAGTCCATGGAATTTTCCAGGCAAGAGTACTGGAGTGGGTTGCCATTTCCTCAAAGAACTTGACAAGAGAAATAGTTCTAGCAAACAAGCAAAAGCAAATATGGAAACTAAGGAATAGCAGAGTAAAGCAGTTTGCCTCTTAATTAGTGTGATTTTTACAGTAACTCTTTGATTGCCTTGAGATCTAGAAATGAATTTGGGTAACAGTTCAGGAAGTGGTACTTGGAACTGTAGTATAATTAGGGAGCTTCTGGTCTAACAATAGCTAGCTAATATACTTGGCTAAAGTTAATAGAAATATGGTTATAGCTTTAGTGGATGAAATTTAGTTGAACATAGAAAACAAAATAAAGTAGTGTTTTCCAGGAAGTCAGAGTTTTTAACTGTACTGAGTAGTTCCCTAATCCATTGTACTAAAAACAATTAATTGCCCTTTAAAGTAATGAGATTTGAAATAAATAAATAAAACCCCTAGATCCTAAAGGTCCTCAATATTAAGGCAGGAGTTTGTGCCTAACATGACTTCTCATGTTATTGCCCAGTGGAAAAGGTATTTATCAGCAAAAAGACTGGATGTGCAGAAGTTTGTTCATGCCTTGGAGAAGGAAATGGCAACCCACTCCAGTGTTCTTGCCTGGAGAATCCCAGGGACGGGGGAGCCCGGTGGGCTGCCGTCTATGGGGTGGCATAGAGTCGGACACGACTGAAGCGACTTAGCAGCAGCAGCAGCAAAGTTAATAGATTAAAATGATGTAACAGAATACTTATTGTCTTATCAAAATAATAATAATAATACATATAAATTATATTATTGTATTACAGCTGTAATAATTGTAATACAATTTTAAAGCCTGGAATTACTTTTATTCAATTCTTCATCTTGTAAAGAATTTGACATTATTGCTTCTATAGGTGCTAAATAATAAAGTTCTGAATGTCTGTTTAGAAGTTTATGACCTTAGGCGAAATATATTTTCTTTTCCTCCTTTGATATTTTTTTAAAAAGGGGAAAAAGTCATTGTTTTGTAATATAATTAATAATGTAGATATAAATTGTGGTGCTTTAAGCTTTTTAAATCTGAATGAATGAAAAGTCCAAGGACAACAAGCAAGATTTTAAATGTCTTGTAACAACACTATAAACACCATGGAAAATGCATCTCAAACACTGGACTCTTTTCAGAGAGACTTGATGAGGTTGATAAGTGCTCTCCGTGAGAAAATTATTCTTTGACTCTGAGGGGGTAGTTACTTGGTAGTTATATAGAACTTGATTATTTTTTTTGTTTTAAACCAAGGGAAACACTGTATTTTGAAGAAGTGACAGTTCTGTGTTTCACTGATATCAATTTGTCATGGATACAATTTATCACTCAAATTAAAGATGAGTCATGAGAGCAGTGTGTCTTTGGAGTACTTGAGAATGCCTGGTACCATAGATTACACATAGACATCAAGAAAACAGCTGGTGACTAAAGAATAATAATAATAATGGGGTATAACTGAAACCACTTGCTTACCAAGTGGTAGGCATTTTTATTCACTCTTACAAGTACCATGCATAATAAAAACAAGTTCTCACAATGATGTCGATCCTGTTCTTATCCTGATTTTACTGGTGGAGAGGCTGGGTCAAAAGAGGATGGGAAACTTACACAAAATCCCAAAATTAGAAGGCAGTGGAACTGACCCTAGAGTCTTTAATTAACCATTATGGTTCCAAATAGGAAAAGGAGTACATCAAGACTGTTTATTGTCACCCTGTTTATTTAACTTGTATGCAGAGTACATCATGAGAAATGCTGGGCTAGAGGAAGCACAAGCTGGAATCAGGATTGCCAGGAGAAATATCAATAACCTCAGAAATATGCAGATGACACCACCCTTATGGAAGAAAGTGAAGAAGAACTAAAGAGCCTCTTGATGAAAGTGAAAGAGGAGAGTGAACAAGTTGGCTTAAAGCTCAACATTCAGAAAACGAAGATCGTGGCATCCAGTCCCATCACTTCATGGCAAATAGAAGGGGAAACAGCGGAAACAGTGGCTGACTTTATTTTTCTGGGCTCCAAAATCACTGCAGATGGTGATTGCAGCCATGAAATTAAAAGATGCTTACTCCTTGGAAGGAAAGTTATGACCAACCTAGATAGCATATTCAAAAGCAGAGACATTCTTTGTTAACAAAGATCCGTCTAGTCAAGGCCATGGTTTTTCCAGTAGTCATGTATGGATTTGAGAGTTGGACTATAAAGAAAGCCGAGCACTGAAGAATTGATGCTTTTGAACTGTGGTGTTGGAGAAGACTCTTGAGAGTCCCTTGGGCTACAAGGAGATCCAACCAGTCCATCCTAAAGGAGATCAGTCCTGAATATTCATTGGAAGGACTGATGTTGAAGCTGAAACTCCAATACTTTGCCCACCTGATGCAAAGAGCTGACTCATTTGGAAAGACCCTGATGTTGGGAAAGATTGAAGGCAGAAGGAGAAGGGGACAACAGAGTATGAGATGGTGAGATGGCATCACTGACTCAATGTTCATGTGTTTGAATGAACTCAGGGAGGCCTGGCATGTGGCGGTTCATGGGGTCGCAAAGAGTCAGACACGACTGAGCGACACCTGAATTGAATGCTCTTTATAAAATGTTGGGGGACTAAAGCTGAGGTTTTCAAACAGCAGATCATAGGCTGCTGTTTTAGCAAGTCTTTAAAACATAATTAGAATAGAACAGAAAATACCAGAGTGCATCGCGGTAATGTTTGGTAAAACTACTGTCCTGTTTCATTCCTTTATGTATAGGCTTGTGAATTAGGTCGTAATGTACAATGTATTTGTTACTGTGGGTTGAGATTAAAACAATTTTTTTTGCAAGCCCACTAGCCTGAAATATAGTTGACTGTGTTTTGTTTTTTAATTATCAAATCAAAAGCATTGAATAACTAGTCTTTTAAGTTCTCTTTACTAATTAAATTGTAAAAAACTTGGAGAAAGATCACTTAAATTTTATCTATCATTTAAAAACTTGACCAACTAAAAGTTTTTAAAAACCTAGAAGTAAATGAAAATTTAAGGCAATAAAATTAATAGTTTGAGATCTTATGTGGTAAAACATCTATCTTTCAACTACAATTAAAATATAAACATCATAGTTCAAACTAGCCTCATCTTTGGTCCTTTTTATACTTTTCAGTATTTTAAATGGACGCTTCCCTGGAGGTCTCAGTTCAGTTCAGTTCAATTCAGTCGCTCAGTTGTGTGTGACTCTTTGCAAGCCCACGGACTGCAGCATGCCAGGCTTCCTTGTCCATCACCAACTCCTGGAGTTTGCTCAAACTTACGTCCATCGAGTCGGTGATGCCATCCAACCATCTCATTCTCTGTCGTCCCCTTCTCCTCTCACCTTCAATCTTTCCCAGCATCAGGGGCTTTTTCAGTGAGTCAGTTCTTCACATTAGGTGGCCAAAGTTTTGGAGCTTCAGCTTCAGCATCAGTCCTTCCAACGAATATTCAAGACTGATTTCCCTTAGGATTGACTGGTTGGATCTCCTTGCAGTCCAAGGGACTCTCAAGAGTCTTCTCCAACACCACAGTTCAAAAGCATCAATTCTTGGGCGCTCAGCCTTCTTAACAGTCCAACCCTCACATCCATACATGACTCCTGGAAAAACCAAAGCATTGACTAGATGGGCCTTTGTTGGCAAAGTAATGTCTCTGCTTTTTAATATGCTGTCTATGTTGGTCATAGCTTTTCTTCCAAGAAGCAAAAGTCTTTTAATTTCATGGCTGCACATTGCTCGAATCTTTCTACTTCTTATATCCTCAGTGCTACTAAATTAGTTCAGGCCATTACCAGCTTCCCTTGGTTTTTTGCAATAGTAACTCTAACACATCTTCACATCCCCTGTTTTGCTTCCTTCAAATCTATTCTTCACAAGGTTTTTTCTAAAGCCCTAATCTAATTCCTTTTCCTAAGACCCCTTAATGACTCAGTATTGTCAAATTATCAAACTGGCTGCATCTGTCCTTGCTTCTCTCTTTTGTCCCATCTCTAACCATTCATCTTCTACTATGTTTTCCATATATTCTGAATACTTTCCAGAGTCCCTAATGCACCATGCTCATCTTTTGTCATGTTGTTCTCCCTGCTAGGAATGTCATCTGTAAAATGTGTGCTCATTAATTCATCACTCAAAGCTTTCATTAAGGGTATCTACGTGTCAGCCCTGTACATTGTCCTGAAATTTTCCTTTGTGGTCAGGAACTAGAAGCGTCAGTGGGCCATTGTACTGTACTAGGTGAGTCCCAGGATGAGATGTAGACACAGGAATTGTGGGGGTTATGGATGAAACCAAGTCCAGGGATAAGTGAAGGCACTGGAAGGAGGAAGAGGGTGAAGAGTAATCTTCATTGAAGGAGCAGCATGCATGAAGGCCTAGAGCTGAGAGACTGGGAAATGACAGTCAGTATGGCCAGAGGGGACAGTGTGCAACCTCAGAACATGAACGGGACTGGGCGAGGCAAGGTCCAGTCATGAAGGGGATGTGCTAGAGTGCTGGGGTTTCTTTTCTTGTGAAGTAAAGGGTAAACACTGAAGGTTTTTGGTTTTGTTTTGTTTTTAAGTGGAAGAAATGTATGGAGAGCTAGAGAGAAACAAGAGTTAAATGGTCACATTTATTTTTTAAAATCAACTCGTGGGCAGCATTGCTCGAAAAAGTGACAGTTTGTCACAAATTGTCTAAATAAGAAAACACAGTCCTAAGTTGAAAAAAGAAAATCACCTGAAAAATTTCAGGGGTACCTTATAAAGCTGGGGCAATTGACTAGTGTGATGAGAAAGTTTAAACTGCATGAGTGCAAACTAGTTTTAAGTTTTCATGCTTTTGTAGGCCCAAGATTATGAGTCTTTGAGGGCAAGGCCTCTGCCTGTCTTGTTTTTACCATATTCTCACCACTTACAGCAAATCCAGCATGCACTAGATTATTGACAAATATTTTTGATTAAGTGATTCGGAAGTGTCTTTTTCTAAGATCATTCAGTGAAAATAGCTCCCTGGTATTAAAAGAAAGGCAACAGTGTTCCCCCAGTTATTAAGGATAACATGTTCAAATTTTTGAAGCAATGTGTGATTACCTAGAATCTATTGTAGGCCCAATTATTAGGAAAAAATCATAGCTGAAGAAAACATTTTTATCATTAGGTCTTTTTCTGTCCAGGGAAGTGAACAGTTTTTCTCATCATTTATCCCTAGCCCCAGTACAGTACCTGTTTCATGACGGGGACTCAGAATATTAGCTAAATGAATGAATGTCTGAACAGGTATAGGGAATGTGTCTTTAAGGCACTTGTATTCACAAAATTGCTAGTAAAGATTTTTCTCTGCACTTTTCTTTATCAGCTTTAATCTTCCAGAAGAAAGGAATGCACAGAAGTTAGAGATTGTCTTTAGGCCAGAAAGGACTTCAGGAACCTTTTAGCAGTAAGAATACTTCCCGGATGGTGAAGAGCTCTGAGAACAGGGAGGAGAATTCAGCTCTCCTGATCTAAGACATTTTTCACTGTCTCATTTTGTAATTTCAATTTTAAAAGATGTGACAACATTTATTAAAATACTGATCTTGTGAACTCACTTTTTTGGTACAGCTCTGACCTATCTCATTGGAGCTACTAGAAAGCCATGTATTTCCTGCAGGAGCAAAATTTTAAATACAGATGTGGAATTAAAAAATGAAGGTGTCTTTGTCCTTCAAGTAAACCTCGTGTGTTTTTCTCTATGCCAGTTATTTCCACAGTAAAAGTTGTTGGCTTCAGTCTTCAACAACCAAGGAGGTTTATGTTGTACACAAGACCTCAGGGATTTCATGTTTGCTGAAGCCAGTAAAAGCAAATTCTCTCATGCCCTCCTACCAAGAGTTCCTGATGACATTCTGCCAGCTGCCTTCTCAGATTTGGTAGTGATTCTGGTTCTCTCTCTAGATCCCAGGATGAAGTCTCATTTACTCTATCCTTCCTCACTGGGTCCAGGTTCCCTTGGTCGTCTTCTTTTCTTCCCTTAGCCACCCTGATCACACAAGAAATATATTTTCAGATTTCTCTCTCCCACTAAAGCTTTTAAAAAAAAAATGTATTTTTATTTATTTTTTTGACTGTGCCAACTCTTTTATTTTTATTTTTTAAATCATTGGTTTTTTAAATCGGGATCGTGAATATGCCTACAGGGTGGATTTTTTAAAGAAAAACTAATATTATGTAAATAAGGACATATATGGCTTGGGATAATGGCAGTGCATGGGATCTAGTTCCCTAACTGGGCATCGAACCTGGGCCCTCTGCACTGGGAGCACAGAGTACTAGCCACTGGACCACCACGGAAGTCCCAGCTCCCACTATAGCTTACATGTCTGAAACCATTCTCCTACTCTCTCCACCCCATGCCATTCGTTTGTGAGAAAAAACTAGAAGGGAGAAATAACACCTGCCAGTTCTCTGTCTCTAAAGGCAGGGGCAAGAAGACAGTTCTTTTAGGAGCTCCCTTGATGGCCTCAGGGCTGCCCACAGTCTTTTGTGTCCTCTCTGGAGTGGCCTGGTTGGAAAGGGAAGAAAAGCCCTGTTGGCCTATCTTCTTATCTTAGTTCCTGTCTGTGGAAGGGCATTCACATCTCCTGCCTTGAGGGTTCAGCCAGAGGGCCCAGAGGATCCTGCTCTCTAACAAGAATAAAAGGAGGCTGGGAGCTAAACAGGTTACAGTCCCCACTGTTGATAAGGTGTGGGTGATAGGTAAGCTCCTGTGGAAGAGATGATCTAGAGCTGTGTGAACTTGCAACAGCCCCTTGTTTATCAGATGCTTACTTCAAGGACTAGGTTTTGTGTCTTCATATTTTCTTCTAGCATCAAGGGTGACACTACCATAAGACAAGACTAGACAAAATCTCCTGACACAATGAGTGACAAGCTCTACTGACCTGCCTCCAGTTTTCTCTAGCTATACCAGTGGAAGCAAGGATTCCTCAGAAAAGTGAGGCCCTTTTGGGCCACCCTAGACTTTGAAAATGCTATAGTAGGTACACCCTGGAGGAGGGCATGGCAACCCACTCCAGTATTCTCGCCTGGAGAATCCCACGGACAGAGGAGCCTGGTGGGCTACAGTCCATGGGTCCCAGAGTTGAACACAACTGAAGTGACTTAGAATACACAGTAAGTACAGGGCCTTGGGGGCTTTCCAAAACCCTGACTAATCTGGGTATAGCATGAATTTCTTGGTCTCCTGACCCACTCTCTTTCTGACTGAAAACTGAAACCTTTGCATAAAATAGGAAGATTTGTATTCTAGTGATAAAAGATGAAGCTGTGGGACTTCCCTGGCAATCCAGTGGTTAAGATTCCGAACTTCCACTGCAGGGGGCATGAGTTCGATCTCTGGTTGGGGAACTAAGATCCCATATGATACGTAGAACGGCCAAAAAAAAAAAAAAAGATATTCTTGCCTGAAGAATCCCATGGACAGAGGAGCCTGGCGGGCCACAGTCCATGGAGTCTCTAAGAGTCCAGCACCAGTGAAGCGACTTACCACGCACGTACACACTCGTCAGGAAATTAGATCCCGCAAGCTGTGTGGTGCAGCCCCAAAAGAAATGCAGCTGAAACTGTTAATACCCATGTCCTTCATATGCCCCCCTCTTCCTTCTCCATAGCTTTCTTGTGTTGAGTCTGTTGGCATATTATTAAGATGATGCTTCTGCCACCTGAGTAATTAAGTCTCTGATCTTCACTGTCTCCCACCTCATTATCTCAGAAGGCCAACTCGGCACTGATTTGTTATTTCCTCAATCTGGTGAGATTGTAGACTTGTTTTGACTCAGCCTCCTGGATAGCATATGGTTCCTGCTAAGCCTGCACCTCCCAGCCTATGACTGTGTACCCCCAACCACCTTGCCAACCGCTGCAGTGGTCTCCTTGTTCCAGTTCCACCACCCTGCTTCAGCCTCAGCTTCATTCACCTTTGTTCATTTTGCTTGCTTGCCCTGTGCTGGCCTTGTCTTTCTAAACTCATGCAAAATCCTCCTTGGGGAATCCTATTGTTACCCAGTAAAGAAAGGAGTGCTGCTGAGAAAAGGCTGTGTAGTGCATTAGTGAGGAGCTCAGAAATTATACTTAGTTTCTACACAAAACCTATAGATGAATCATTAGGAAAACTACTTTCAGTGTGTCCTTTGGTATAATTTGGCTTATGTAGGAAAGATAAATATTTTCAAATACTTCGGTTTTCATAGATCTTAGAATAGGTTCAAAACTTTTAAATATTAAAAAAATTAAAATACTTTTTACAAAGTGTGTTCAATAGGCTACAGGCAAAACATGTGTGAAATATTTATCTAGATAAATCAGTTCAGTTCAGTTCAGACGCTCAGTCATGTCCGACTCTTTGCCACTTCGTGAATTGCAGCACGCCAGGCCTCCCTGACCATCACCAACTCCCAGAGTTCATTCAGACTCCTGTCCATCAAGTCATTGATGCCATCCAGCCATCTCACGCTCTATCGCCCCCTTGTCCTCCTGCCCCCAATCCCTCGCAGTATGAAAGTCTTTTCCAATGTCACCTCTTCACATGAGGTGGCCAAAGTACTGGAGTTTCAGCTTTAGCATCAGTCCTTCCAAAGAAATCCCAGGGCCAATCTCCTTCAGAATGGACTAGTTGGATCTCCTTGCAGTCTAAGGGACTCTCAAGAGTCTTCTCCAACACCACAGTCCAAAAGCATCAATCCTTTGGCGCTCAGCCTTCTTCACAGTCCAACTCTCACATCCATCCATAACTACTGGAAAAATCATAGCCTTGACTACTAGACGGACCTTAGTCGGCAAAGTAATGTCTCAGTTTTTGAATATACTATCCAGATTGGTCATAACTTTCCTTCCAAGGAGTAAGCATCTTTTAATTTCATGGCTGCAGTCAACATCTGCAGTGATTTTGGAGCCCCCAAAAATAAAGTCTGACACTGTTTCCACTGTTTCCCCATCTATCTCCCATGGAGTGATGGGACCGGATGCCATGATCTTCGTTTTCTGAATGTTGAGCTTTGAGCCAACTTATTCACTCTCCTCTTTCACTTTCATCAAGAGGCTTTTTAGTTCCTCTTCACTTTCTGCCATAAGGGTGGTGTCATCTGCATATCTGAGGTTATTGATATTTCTCCCCGCCATCTTGATTCCAGCTTGTGTTTCTTCCAGTCCAGCATTTCGCATGATGTACTCTGCATGTAAGTTAAATAAGCAAGATGATGATATACAGCCTTGACGTACTCCTTTTCCTATTTGGAACCAGTCTGTTGTTCCATGTCCAGTTCTAACTGTTGCTTCCTGACCTGCATACAGATTTCTCAAGAGACAGGTCAGGTGGTCTGGTATTCCCATCTCTCTCAGAATTTTCCACAGTTTATTGTGATCCACACAGTCAAAGGCTTGGGCATAGTCAATAAAGCAGAAATAGATGCTTTTCTGGAACTCTCTTGCTTTTTCCATGATCCAGCAGATGTTGGCAATTTGATCTCTGGTTCCTCTGCCTTTTTCTGACCTGCTACAGGTTTCTCAAGAGGCAGGTCAGGTGGTCTGGTATTCCCATCTCTCTCAGAATTTTCCACAGTTTATTGTGATCCACACAGTCAAAGGCTTGGGCATAGTCAATAAAGCAGAAATAGATGTTTTTCTGGAACTCTCTTGCTTTTTCCATGATCCAGCAGATGTTGGCAATTTGATCTCTGGTTCCTCTGCCTTTTCTAAAACCAGCTTGAATATCAGGAAGTTCACGGTTCATGTATTGCTGAAGCCTGGCTTGGAGAATTTTGAGCGTTCCTTTACTAGCATGTGAGATGAGTGCAATTGTGTGGTAGTTTGAGCATTCTTTGGCATTGTCTTTCTTTGGAATTGGAATGAAAACTGACCTTTTCCAGTCCTGTGGCCGCTGCTGAGTTGTCCAAATTTGCTGGCATATTGAGTGCAGTACTTTCCCAGCATCATCTTTCAGGATTTTAAACAGCTCTACTGGAATTCCATCACCTCCACTAGCTTTGTTCATAGTAATGCTTTCTAAGGCCCATTTGACTTCACATTCCAAGCTATCTGGCTCTAGATGAGTGATCACACCATCATGATTATCCAGGTCATGAAAATCTTTTTTGTACAGTTCTTCTGTGTATTCTTGCCACCTCTTCTTAATATCTTCTTCTTCTGTTAGGCCCATTTGCACCAACCTAACAACCCAAAGATGTTGTTGGGGGTGCTACTAATATCTAGGAGGTGACAGCCAAGGATGCTGCTAAACATTCTGCAATGCACAGGACAGGTCCCCACAACAAAGAATTATTCAGTCCCAAATATCAATAGTCCAGATGTTGAGAAACTATAATTTAATTATAAATTATTTGAAGTTATCCTGGCCTCATAGCCTTCTCATACTGTTCATGGGGTTCTCAAAGCAAGAATACTGAAGTGATTTGCCATTCCCTTCTCCAAGGACTGATGCTGAAGCTGAAACTCCAATACTTTGGCCACCTGATGTGAAGAACTAACTCAATGGAAAAGACCCTGATGCTTGGAAAGATGAAGGTAGGAGGAGAAGGGGATGACAGAGGATGAGATGATTTGATGGCATCACTGACTCAATGGATATGAGTTTGAGTAAGCTCTGGGAGTTGGTGATGGACAGAGAAGCCTGGAGTACTGCATTCCATGGGGTTGCAGAGTCAGACACAACTGAGCCACTAAACTGAACTGAACTGCAAAAGCTGATCCTCAACTAGACCAGTCTTTCTTAAACTTTACTGTATATATAAATCCTCTGGGAAGTCTTTTTAAATATAGATTATGTTCAGTAGGTCTGGAGCAGAGCCTGAAATTCCTTTTCTAACAAGGAAAAGGAATTGATGCTGATGCTGAAAATCCATGGTTTGAGTAACAAGGCACTAGATTATGCCACTGTAGTATCTTTTGGAGTGGGATAGATACAGGGTTTCCTCAACAATTTGTGCTGAAAAATCCTCCCAAAATAATGCTTGGGACATCGTATTGGAAAGTTTTTACTTAGTTCATAAAAGTATGTTATTTTGGAGTACTCTGTATTTTGCAATTATTTCCTCCTGGGAAAAGATTTAAAGTACATTTCTAAAGCAGAACAAAGTCTTCTCTGAGGAGATCAAATTAGCATCATAAATGTTAGTGAAAAAACATCTCAATACCTTATCCTGCCTTCAAGGGGTACTAGTTTTAAATCATTTCAAGATGACTTCTATATACTTGAGAGTGTCAGAATTAAAGAGCCATAGAGTATAAAACTAGATAGATCAGAAGGGGGGAATATTACTCAACCATAAAAAAGAATTAGATATTGCCATTTGCAGCAATATGGATAGATCTAGAGATTATCATACTGAGTGAATGTCAGACAGAGAAAGATAAATATCATATGATATCACTTATATATGTAGAATCTTTTGAAAAGTACAAATGAACTTTACAAAACAGAAATAGACTCACAGACATAGAAAACAAATTCAAGGTTACCAAAAGGGAAAAGGGGTGAAAGGAGAGAAATCAGGAGTCTGGGATTAATAAACACATACTATTCATATAAAATAGATAAAGAGCAAGGATTTATTGTATAGCACTGGGAACTATATTCAATATCTTGTAATAACCTATAATGGAAAAGAGTCTGAATACCTTTCTATACACCTGAAACTAACACAATTATTATAAATCAGGGCCTTCTCTGGCAGTTTAGTGGTTAAGGCTCTGCGCTTCCACTGCAGGAGGCACAGGTTTGATTCCTGGTTGGGGAACTAAGATCCTGCACGCCACATTACGCAGCCAAAAAAACCTGTTAGTCAATTATACATTAAAAAAAAAAGAAGAAGAACAAGTATAATAATGGCTAACATCTACTGAGCACTTAATATGTGCCAGGAAGTTTACGAAGCATTTCATGATTTTATTCATTTAATTTTCACAATAACCCAGTGAGGTAGGAATTATTATTATTGCCATTTTAAGATGGGAGAACATAGAAAGTTAAGTTATCAAAAAATAAAGTGAAAAGTATACATGGATACCCTGATTTTTAAAAGTGAGTGAATGAGATATAAACTTTCCTATAAAGAATAAATTCTTTTGTTTCTTATTCCTTTCCATTTGGATGTACATTTCAAAACCCTGTAAGACAAAAGAAAGAGAAATACTATTTTCTAGAAGGACTGGAACATGTGCACATAATGAGAGCTTTAAAAGGAAAAGAAAGAAAAAGCTTGATTCTAATTTGACCAAATTAGAAACTTTCAATTGCTCTTACAATATATTTTAGAACTATGACCAAATTCTCATAGAAAAAACTTAGTATAAATCCTTTACAACATTGTAAATCAACTATATTTCAATAAAACTTTTAAAAGCCCTGTAAGTTATTTAGTTACTTATTTAACTTTTCTAAATTTATTTCAATAGCAAGTACATTTGCTGAAGCATTTTAAAAATTGCCACAATTCATGGAATCTTTTCTTAAGAACAATCTAACATGATTTGCCAGTACAACTCTTTATTTGTAACATCGCTAGAATCTGAAGATTTTCAAATGAATAAGAACATTTGAACCATTTTCACACGGAAGGTGAGTGAAAAATATTACAGAACTATATAGACCATTATAGATATAATTTCAGTATCTAATCCTCTGAAGATGAAGCTTATGCCATTTATCTAAGAAACGTAAAAAATTATATATATAATTATAATTAATGACACTCGGTGTTTTTTCTTTTTCCTTTTTTTTTTATCATCAGTTTGTTTATTAAGAGTCTACTATACATTAGGCAAACTTACTATATACAAGGCAAACTTGTTTATCCTGGAATGTAAAGTGAAGTGGGCCTTAGGAAGCATCACTATGAACAAAGCTAGTGGAGGTGATGGAATTCCACTTGAGCTATTTCAAACCCTGAAAGATGAAGCTGGGAAAGTGCTGCACTCAATATCTCAGCAGATTTGGAAAACTCAGCAGTGGCCACAGGACTGGAAAATGTCAGTTTGCATTCCAATCCCAAAAAAGGCAATGCCAAAGAATGCTCAAACTACCACACAACTGCACTCATCTCAGATGCTAGTGAAGTAAAGCTTCACTGGCTTCTCCAAGCTAGGTTTCAGCAATACATGAACAGTGAACTTCCAGATGTTCAAACTGGTTTTAGAAAACGCAAAGGAACCAGAGATCAAATTGCCAACATCTGCTGGATCATCGAAAAAACAAGAGTTCCAGAAAAACATCTGCTTTATTGAGTATGCGAAAGCTTTTGACGGTGTGGATCACAATAAACTGTGGAAAATTCTGAAAGAGATGGGAATACTAGACCACCTGACCTGCCTCTTAAGAAACCTGTATGCAGGTCAGAAAGCAACAGTTAGAAGTGGACACGGAACAACAGACTGGTTCCAAATAGGAAAAGGAGTACGTCAAGGCTGTATATCATCACCCTGCTAATTTAACTTCTATGCAGAGTACATCATGAGAAATGCTGGCCTGGAAGAAGCACAAGCTGGAATCAAGATTGCCGGGAGAAATATCAATAACCTCAGACAAGGAGATGACACCACCCTTATGTCAGAAAGTGAAGAAGAAGTAAGAGCCTCTTGAGGAAAGTGAAAGAGTAGAGTGAAAAAGTTGGCTTAAAGCTCAACATTCAGAAAACGAAGATCATGGCATCTGGTCTTATCACTTCATGGCAAATAGATGGGGAAACAGTGGCTGACTTTCTTTTTCTGGGCTCCAAAATCACTGCAGATGTTGACTGCAGCCATGAAATTAAAAGATGCTTACTCCTTGGAAGGACAGTTATGACCAACCTAGATAGCATATTCAAAAGCAGAGACATCACTTTGTCAACAAAGGTCCGTCTGGTCAAGGCTATGGTTTTTCCAGTGGTCATGCATGGATGTGAGAGTTGGGCTATAAAGAAAGCTGAGCACCAAAGAATTGATGCTTTTGAACTGTGGTGTTGGAGAAGACTCTTGAGAGTCCCTTGGGCTACAAGGAGATCCAACCAGTCCATCCTAAAGGAGATCAGTCCTGGGTGTTCATTGGTAGGACTGATGTTGAAGCTGAAACCAATACTTTGGCCACCTGATGCGAAGAGCTGACTCATCTGAAAAGACCCTGATGCTGGGAAAGGTTGAGGGCAGGAGAAGGGGACGACGGGATGAGATGGTTGGATGGCATCACCGACTCAATGGACGCGGGTTTGGATGACTCTGACAGTTAGTGATGGACAGGGAGGCCTGGCATGCTGCAGTTCATGGGGTCGCAGAGTCGGACACAACTGAGTGAACTAAACTGAATTTTTTCTAGTTGGATAAAGTAATTTACTGGAAATTAAATAGTAGTAGTTGTTTATAAGAAAATTCCCTGGTAGTACCCTCTTACACTATTGTAGGAAGGTAAATGGATGCAGCCACTATAGATAACAGTATGGAGTTGCCTTAAAAAGCTAAAAATAGAGTTACCATATGATCCAGCAATCCCAACACCTGGGCATATATCTGAAGAAAATTCTAATTTGAAAAGATACTTCAATATTGATAGCAGCACTATTTACAATAACCAAGACTTGAAGCAAACCAAATGTCCATCAACAGATGAATGGATATGAAAATGTGATATATATAATGAAATAATATTCTATCATAAAGAAGAATGAAATAACACTTTGTAGCAACATGGTTGAACTTAGAGATCATCCTACTGAGTGAAGTAAGCCAGAGAGAGAAAGACAAATATCATATGATATCACTTATATGTGGAATCTACAAAAATAATATAAAGGAACTTATTTACAAAATAGAAACAGACTTACAGACGTAGAGGGCTTCCCTAGTGGCTCAGTGGTAAAGAATCCATTTGCAATGCAGGAGCCACAGGAGACACTGGTTCAATCCCTGGGTCAGGAAGATCCCCTGAAGCAGGGCATGGCAGCCCACTCTAGTATTCTTGCCTGGAGAATTTCATGGACAGAGTAGCCTGGCAGGCTCAGTCCACGGGGTCACAAAGAGTTGGACACAACCAAGGCGACTTGGCATGCACACCTACACAGACATAGAAAGCAAACTTACTTACAAAAGGGGATGGGGAGGGATCAATTAGGAGTTTGGGAGTAGAAGTTACAAACTACTATATATAAAATAAAACAAGAATTTACTGTATAGCACAGGGAACTATATGCAATATATGGTAATAAACTATAATGAAAAAGAACATGAAAAATAATATATATATTCAGTTTCATATATATATATATATATATAACTAGTTATATATATCGGAGAAGGCAATGGCAACCTACTCCAGTAGTCCTGCCTAGAAAATCCCATGGGCACAGGAGCCTGGTGGGCTGCCGTTTATAGGGTCGCACAGAGTCGGACACTACTGAAACAGCAGCAGAAGCAGCAGTTATATATATAACTAACACAACATTTTAAATAAAGTATTAATATATTTCAGAAAAAAAAGAGAGAAAGAAAGGAAATTCCTTGGTAATTTGATCATTTATCAGTATCTGTTATTTGTCAGATAATTTGTACATGTAGAAAGTCACAATTAGAAATAAAGCCTGCTCCTGCTGCTGCTGCTGCTAAGTCACTTCAATCATGTCTGACTCTGTGCGGCCCCATAGCAGCCGCCCACCAGGCTCCACCATCCCTGGGATTCTTCAGGCAAGAACAATGGAGTGGGTTGCCATTTCCTTCTCCAATGCCTGAAAGTGAAAAGTGAAAGTCAAGTCACTCAGTCGTGTCCAATTCTTCACGACTCATGGCCTGCAGCCCACCAGGCTCCTCTATCCATGGGATTTTCCAGGCAAGTGGAGTGGGGTGCCATTGCCTTCTCCGAGAAATAAGGTCTAAGTAAATTCAAATTTATAAATATTTGAATGTTTAATAAAATAAAAAGCAAAATTTAAAAATCTTTATATACAGTGAAATTTGGGTTGTGACATAACACCATAAACACAGGAAATATATGACTATAAATTCAAAGTAAAATTATTTTTCCCTGATTCACGGTAATCCAAGTCTATGCCCCAACGAGTAACACTGAAGAAGCTGAAGTTGAACGGTTCTATGAAGACCTACAAGATCTTTTAGAACTAACACCCAAAAAAGATGTCCTTTTCATTATAGGGGACTGGAATGCAAAAGTAGGAAGTCAAGAAACACCTGGAGTAACAGGCAAATTTGGCCTTGGAATGCGGAATGAAGCAGGCCAAAGACTAATAGAGTTTTGCCAAGAAAATGCACTGGTCATAGCAAACAATTTCTTCCAACAACACAAGAGAAGACTCTACACATGGACATCACCAGATGGTCAACACCAAAATCAGATTGATTATATTCTTTGCAGCCAAAGATGGAGAAGCTCTATACAGTCAACAAAGACAAGACCAGGAGCTGACTGTGGCTCAGATCATGAACTCCTTATTACCAAATTCAGACTTATATTGAAGAAAGTGGGGAAAACCATTAGACCATTCAGGTATGACCTAAATCAAATCCCTTATGATTATACATTGAAAGTGAGAAATAGATTTAAGTGACTAGATCTGATAGATAGAGTGCCTGATGAATGGAATGAGGTTCATGACATTGTACAGGAGACAGGGATCAAGATCATCCCCATGACAAAGAAATGCAAAAAAGATATGTGTGATTCAGTTATTTTTCTGCTTATATTCTGTTATGAAAGTGAAAGTGTGAGTTGCTCAGTCATACCTAACTCTGCGACCTCAAAGGAGCCCACTAGGCGCCTCTATCCATGGAATTCTTCAGGCAAGCATACTGGAGTGGGTAGCCATTCCCTTCTCCAGGGGATCCTCCCAACCCAGGGATCGAACCTGGGTCTCCTGCATTGTGGACAGATTCTTTACCTTCTGAGCCACAAGGGAAGCCCCCATATTCCATTATAGGCTATTGCAAGATATTGAACATAATTCTGTGTGCTGTATGGTAAATCCTTGTTGCTTATATATTTTATGTACAGTAATTTGTTTCTGTTAAAACTATACTCTTAATTTGCTCCCCCATCCCTTTCCCCTTTGTTTACCATAAATTTGTTTTCTGTGAGTCTGTTTCTGTTTTATATGTAGATTTATTTGTATTATTTCTTAGATTGCTTATGTAAGTGATATCGTATTGTATTTGTCTTTCCTTGTCTGACTTACTTCACCAAATATAATATTTTCTAATTTATCCATGTTGCTGCCAGTGGCAACATTTCATTTTTTTGAAGAATAGTTGATTTACAGTATTGTGTTTGTTTCAAGTGTACAGCAAAGTGATTCAGATCTGTTTAGATATATTTGTGTTTTTCTGATTTTCTTCACTACCTATAATATACCCTAAGTCCATCCATGTTGTTGCAAATGGCAATATTTCATCTTTTTATAATAGTAATATTTTGTTGTATATATGTACAATATCTTCTTAAGCCAATCCTCTATTGATGGACATTAAGATTATTTCCATGTCTTGGTTACTATAAATAGTGCTTCTATGAACATTGGAGTGCATGTGTTTTTTTTTAAGTTAAGTTTTTATATCTTCTAGATATGCAGGAGTAGAATTGCACAATCATAAGATAGCTCTATTTTTAGTTTGAAAGGAAACCCCATACTGTTCTGAGAGGGTAACAGGCCAGAAGGCCAGGAGTCTCCAAATGGAGGAATAGGCTGCAAGTGTCAGACAATTTTTTATCTCTTCCTTAAGCGGCAGGAGGAAACAAACTCTCTATGGAACTGTTTTCTTCTTAAGCTATGCTAATGAAACTATGTATTTGCTTTGGAATTTGCCTTTCTTCAAAATGGTTCCACCCAAGACTAACATTTTTCTTTGCTCAAACCTTGGGCTGATAATAGCTCAACAAACCAGTATTCATATCAATTGTTTTATGGCTGGGGGATGACACACCTTGTGCCATCCTATCTCAAAAATGCATATTGTGGAGAGGGGCCTGGTGAAACTCCTTCAGCCTTGAGATGTCTCTCTTAGCTGATTAATAGCTTTCTAGCAGACATAAAATGGCTTGTTAAAACTAGCAGGAGGGCACACTCTCCATCCCCCTTCTGATGTCTATGTCAGAACCTTTCTCTGTCCCTTTTCATACTTTAATAAAACTCTGCTACACAAAAGCTCTTGAGTGATCAAGCCTGGTCCCTGATCCTGAAGCTAAATCATTTTCTTTGGAGATCACGAATCTGACATCATTCACCATAAGCTATCAGTTTTCCACAGTGGCTACACCAATTTACACTCCAGCCAACAGTGTCATCCTTCACAGCATTTATTAGTTGTATACACTTTTTGATGGTAGCCATTCTTACTGGTGTGAGGTGATACTTCATTGTAGTTTTGAACTGCATTTCTCAAATAACTGGTGGTGGTGAACATTTTTTCATGTGCATGTTGGTCATCTGTATGTCTTCTTTAGAGAAATATCTATAGGTCTTCTGCCCATTCTTTGATTGGATTGTTTGCTTTTTTAATATTGAGTTGTATGAACTTTTGAGTATTTGGGATATTAGACCCTTGTTATTTGCATCATTTGTAAATATTTTCTCCCAGTCCATAGGTTGTCTTTCTGTTTTATTAATGGTTTACTTTACTGCGCAAAAACTTTTAAGTCCGATTAGGTCCCATTTGTTTATTTTTGCTTTTATTTCTTTTGCTTTGGGAGAGTGACCTAAGAAATATTGCACTATTTATATCAAAGATGGTTTTGCTTATGTTCTCTTCTAGGAGTTTTATGCTGTTATCTCTTATATTTAGATCTTTACCATTTTGAGGTAATTTTTATATATGGTGTGAGGGAATATTCTAATTTTATTGATCTCCACGTAGCTGTCCAGGTTTCCCAGGGTCACTTGTTGAGACTGTCTTTTCTCCATTGTATGTTCTTGCTGCCTTTGAGTTAATTGACCATAGGTGTGTGGGTTTATTTCTGGGCTCTCAATTCTGTTACATTGGTCTCTGTGTATATTTTTGTGCCAATACTACATTGTTTAGATTACTGCAGCTTTGTAGAATAGTCTGAAGAATGGAAGGGTTATACCTCTAGCTTTGTTTGTTTGTTTTTTTTCTCATGATTACTTGGTGTATTCAGGGACTTTTGTTGTTCCATATAAATTTTAGGATTATTTTTTCCAATTCTATGAAACATGTCCTGGGTATTTTGATAGGGATTGCATTAAATCTATTGATTGCTTTGGGTAGTACAGACATTTTAACAATATTAATCCTTCTAATACAAGTGCACAAGATACATTTTCATTTTTTGAATCATCTTCAATTTCCTTTATCAATATTTTATAGTTTTAGCACATACATCTTTCACCTCCTTGTTTATTCCTAGGGGTTTTTTAGAGTGATTTTAAACAGGATAGTTTTCTTTTTACTTTCCCTTTATGATATTTATTTCTGTATGTTAATTTTGTATTCTGCTACCTTTCTCAGTTCATGTATTAGCTCTACGTATTTTTGGGTGGAGTTTTTTAGTCTATATGTGAAGTATCATGTCATCTGCACATGATGACAGTTTTGCCTCTTTTTTTACAATCTGAATATCTTTCATTTATTTTTCTTCTCTGATTGTTGTGGCTAGGACTTCCAATATTATGTTGAATAAAAGTGATGAGCATGGGCATTTTTGTCTTGTTCCTGAATTTAATAGAAAGGCTTTCCCTTTTTTACCATTGAGTATGATGTTGGCTGTGGTCCGAGATAAATGGGCATAATAATGTTGAGATATGTTCCTTTTAGACTCTAATTCTCCCACTTTGAGGAGAATTTTGGTCATGAGTAAATGCTTAATTTTGTTCAAATGCTTTTTCTGTGCCTATTGAGATGATTATGTGCTTTTTGTCTTTTGTTTATTTTTGTTAGTGTGGTATATAATATTGTTTGAAATGCTTATGATAAGCCATCCTTGTGACCCTAGAATAAATCCCACTTGATCATGGTGTATGATTTTTTTATGTATTGTTGAATTCAGTTCTTCTTCCCTGGTGGCTCAGCTGGTGAAGAATACACCTGCAATATGGGAGGTCTGAGTTTGATCCCTGGGTTGGGAAAATCCCCTGTAGAAGGGAAAGGCTATTTACTCCAGTATTCTGGCCTGGAGAATTCCATGAACTGTATAGTCCTTAGGGTCACAAAGAGTCAGACACGACTGAGTGACTTTCACTTCACTGGCCTGTAATTTTCTTTTCTTTTTTGTGTAGTGTGTTTGTCTGGTTTTGGTACAAGGGTGATGGTTGCTTCATAGAATGACTTTGGGAATGTTTCCTCCTTTTCAGTTTTTCGGGATGGTTTCAAAGGATAGGTATGAGTTATTCTTTGCCTATATAGTAGAATTCCCCAGTGAAGCCATCAGGTCCTAGAGTTTTGTTTGCAAGGATTTTTTTTTTCATTACAGCCTTTATTTCACTTCTAGTGGCCAATCTGTTCCCCTTGTCTGTTTCTTCTTGGTTCAATTTTGACAGTCTATATGTTTCTAGAAATTTGTCTGTTTATTGTAGGTTGTTCAATCTGTTGGCATGTAACTTTATATCATTCTCTTATGATTTTTATTTGCATTTGTGGTATCAGTTGTTATTTCTTCTCTTTTTATAAAATATTTATTTATTCACTTATTTGGCTCTGTTGGGTCTTAGCTGCGTCATGTGGGATCTTTCATTGTAGGGCACAGACTCTCTAGTTAGGGCACATGCAGTCTGCAGTTGCAGTGCATGAACTCAGAGCATGTGGGATTCAGTAGTTCTGGCACTGTTCCATGGCATGTGGCATCTTAGTTCCCTGATCAGAGATTAGAACCTGTGACCCTTGCATTGCAAGGTTGATTCATAACCATTGGACAACCATGGAAGTCCCTCTTTCATTACTTATTTTATTTGGGTACTTACTCTTTTTCTTGGTGAACCTGGGTGGAAGTTTGTTGACTTTTTTAATCTTAAAAAAAAAAAAAAAACACCTCTTGGTTTTATTGATCTTTTCTATGTTTTAAAAATCTGTATTTTGAAATTATTCATTTATTTTTGACTATGCCGGGGTCTTCATGGCTGCACTGGGTCTTTGTTGTTGCATGTGGGCTTTCTCTAGTTGTGGAGAGTAGGGGCTAGTTTTTAGTTGTGGTGCGTGGGCTGCTCATTGAAGTGGCTTCTCTTGTGGAGCAAAGGCTCTAGGTGCGTGGGCTTCAGGAGTTGTAGCACATGGACCATGCGTCATGGGCTCAGTAATTGTGGCCCCTGGGCTCAACTGCCCCATGGCATGTGGAATCGTTCCAGAGTAAGGATTGAACGTGTGTCTCCCGCATGGCAGGCAAATTCTAAACCACTGGGCCACCGTGGAAGTCCCTGTTCTCTTTCAGTTCTTATTTTATTTGAGTCCTCACTGTTTTTCTTGTTGATCCTGGCTAGACGTTTATCAACTTTTTTATCTTTTAAAAATAAGCAGCTCTTGGTTTTATTGACATTTTCTATGTTAAAAAAAATCTTGATTTCCTTTATTTCCTATCTGATCTTTATTATTTCCTTCTTTCTGTTACCTTTGGGTTTTGTTTGATTTTTTTCCTAAGTGTTTTAGGTGATAGCCCTCTGTTTTATACTCAGTTTTGTCCGATATGAACTTTCTTACTCCTGCACTCTTGTCATTTCCGTTTGCAGGAAATATTTTTCCATCCCCTCACTTTTAATATGTTTGTGTCTTTCGCCATGAATTGGGTCTCTTGTAGACAGTGTATTGCAGGTTATTATTTTTTTATCTGGTCTGCTACTCTATGTCTTTTGATTGGAATGTTAATCCATTGACTTTAAAGTAATTATTGATAAGTTTGTGTTTATTATCATTTTAATACTGGTTTTCCAGTTGTTTTTGTAGTTCTTTGTCCATTCTTTTGTAGCATGCTTCAGTTCTTTTCTCTTTGGTTTTTGTGACTCTATTACATAGTTTTGATTTGTGGTTACCATAGAGTTTATGTATGCTGACCCATAACTATATGTCCTTGCTTTTATGTGATAACCATTGAAGTTCAAACACTTTCTAAAAGATCTCCATTTTTATATTCCCCTCCCTCATATTTTGTGATTTTGATTTTTTACATATTCATGCTTACTCTTTTGTTGTTAATTATAGTTATAATTGCTTTTAGAAAAGTTTTTGATTATCTCTAAATCTGTGTACTGGCTTATTTAAATGATTATCAATCCTTTTATTTGTTTGCTATTCCTATTGTGATTTTCTATTTCCTGTAGATTCTTGTTTTTTTCTATTAGAGAAGATCTTTCAATATATATTTTAAGATAGATTTAGCACTGCTGAATTCTTTTTATTTTTGCTTGTCTGAGAAATTCCTTATCTCTCCTTCTATTCTAAGTGGTCATCTTGCTGGATAGAGTATCATAGGTTGTAGATTGTTCCCTTTCAAGACTTTAAATATATCATGTCACTTCCTCTTGGCCTGCAAAGTTTCTGCAGAGAAATTGACTGATAGCCTTATGGGCATCCCCTTGTAACTGACTGTTTTTCTCTCTCTGTCTTTAGAATCCTGTCTTTAAATTTTTCCCTTTTGATTATGATACCTGTATGCATTCATCTGATTTGGGACCCTCTATGGTTCCTTCACTTGCATATCCTTTATTCTTCTTTAGTTTTAGGAAAGTTTTAGCTATAATGTCTTCAAATACACTTTTTAATTCCCTTCTCTCTCTCTTCTATTATGTGTAGGTTGGCATGTTTTGTTTTATATCATAGATCTTGTATGTTACTTTCATTTTTTTTCATTTATTTTTCTCTGCTCTTTTTAAAAATTAATGTTGATTGGGGGATTTCCATTACTCTGTCTTCCATATCAGTTTTTCATTCTTCTGTGTCATTTAGTCTACTATCATTACTTCTAGATTATATTTTAAATTTTTATTTATTTATTTATTTTGGCTGTACTGGGTCTTCCTTGCTGCAGGCAGGCTTTCTCTAGTTGTGGCAAGTGGGAGCTAGTCTTCGTTGCTGTGCACAGGCTTCTCATTGTGGTGACCTTTCTTGTGGTTTTCAGGCTCTAGAGGGTGTAGGCTTCAGTAGATGTGGCACTTCAGTAGATGTGTTGTGCGGGCTCAGTAGTTGTGGCATAAAAGCTTAGTTGCTCCAAGGCATGTGGGATCATCCTGGACCAGGGATCAAACCTATGTCTGCTGCATTGGCAGGCAGATCTTAACATCTGGACCACCAAAGAAGTCCTAAATTGGTTTTTATCTTGGCAATTGCATTGTCTGCTTTTCATTGATTTATCTTAATAAGTTTTTAGTTCCCTGTTACAGTGATCTACATTTCTATCAATAATCTTTCTTAATTTGATTAGCATTTTTACTATCATCTTTTAGAATTCAGAATCTAATAGACCAGTGGGCTCTGTTTTATTTTTTCTTTCAGGGGATCTTGCCTTGTGCTTTTAATTGGGAGTAGTTCCTTTGCCTTTTCATTTTACTTAACTTTCTCTGTCTCTGTGAATTTAGGATAAATGATATTTACTATGCTCTTGAAGTCATGTTTTTTACATTGGAGCACCCTGTATAGATCCTGTGTATTGAATTGTGCTTAGTGCAAGGACTGGTTTCAGCATGGATCCTAGCCTTGTCTTTCCTAGAGTGTGCTAGCCGTTATCCCCAACACAACATTAGTATGTGTTGTTGCTGTTGAGGTAGCTAGAGTCTGTTCAGGATGTGATGCAGAGCTTTCTCTGTGTTCCATGGCTGTCACTGCCTCAGCGGTGTGGCCTGCTTCCCATTTGTTAGAGTATAAGCCCTGAGAGTTGATTTGATTAGGCTATACTGTCCTTGTGTGTTTGCTGTGCCCCAAAGGAGATGATTGCTGAAGCCAGTGAGGCCTATGTGGTCACGGAGAATGTATGTATCCCTTATGTATGTGTTCATGGTTCTGGTCAGAAGTAGCCCAAAGTTGCATCATTTTCACTGTTGTGTTGGGACTGGGGATCAGGGTGTTGTGGTTGAAGGAACTGAGTTGGCTGCAGTGCTGCCTGAGATCTGGGCTGCTCCTGTGGCAATCTTCTCCCAGACCTGTCTGCCCCAGATGTAGTATTAAGCTGTGGAGTGGAGTGGGCAGAGCTGGGGTGTACTCACTGAGAGAGGACCCGCTGTCTTCTCCTGAATGCACGGAAAGTCTGCTGTTACTCCACCCATACCACACCAAAGTTCCTCAGGCTGCCTCCACAAAGTTAGATGCATCCTCTCCCAAGACCTATTTGCCAAAGATTCAGTTCAGACTCTGCATGCTCTTGTGGCACTTCTGTATGTATTTGCTGACAATGGCCACCACAATGCCACCCACCACTTTGTGTGTGCACTGGCAGTTAAGTCCATGGCTCCACTCAGATCACATCCCAGGCACACTGGTTTGTCCCTGAGGCTAGACTGAGTCTTTACCCAGATCTTACGCCAGACTGTGGTATGGACAGAATGGGCACAGTGTATTCACCCCTTTGGATTAGGAAGTACAGTTAGGCTGCAGGTACTAGTGTAAGGCTCTCTCTTTTCTGATTGGCAACAAGCCAGTAGTGGCTGTCTTTTTGAATAGAGTCTAGGATTCTCTAGCCCTTCTGTCTGTACCAGGAGATTTCTGAACAGGCAAAGGAGCTTATCTTCTCTGTGCAGGATTCCTGGACTGGGATTCCCAAACTGTGGCTTGGCCTGCTCACTTACTAGGGCAAGGGTCTACCTGTGTGGACTTTCTCTTTCTTAAGTATTCTTTCCAGAGGTGCAGGTCCTGAAGTGATGCCTTTGTTTCCTGTTCTACCTGGTTACATGGAATTCTTTCTTGAGTTTTCATTCTGTAGGAGTTCTTCTCAGTTCAATATAGTTCACTCGCTCTGTCATGTCCGACTCTTTGCAACCCCATGGACTGCAGGACACCAGGCTTCCCTGGCCATCCCCAACTCCCACAGCTTGCTCAGACTCATGTCCATTGAGTCCATGGTGCCATCCAACCAGCTCATCCTCTGTCATCCCCTTCTCCTCTGGCCTTCAGTCTTTCCCAGCATCAGGGTATTTTCCAGTGAGTAAGTTCTTCACATCAGGTGACCAAAGTATTGGAGCTTCAGCTTCAGCATCAGTCATTCCAATGAATATTCAGGACTATTTCCTTTAGGATTGACTGGTTGGATCTCCTAATCCAAGTCCAAGGCAGTCCAAGGAACTCTCAAGAGTCTTCTCCAATACCACAGTTCAAAAGCATCAATTCTTCAGCACTCAGCTTTCTTTATAGTTCAACTCTCACATCCATACATGACTACTGGAAAAATCATAGCTTTGACTAGACAGAACTTTGTTGGGAAACTAATGTCTCTGCTTTTTAGTACACTGTCTCGGTTGGTCATAGCTTTTTATCTTTTAAGTTCATGGCTGTAAGCACCGTCTGCAGTGATTTTGGAGCCCAGAAAAATAAAGTCAGCCACTGTTTCCACTGTTTCCCCATCTATTTGCCACGAAGTGATGGGACCAGATGCCATGATCTTTGTTTTCTGAATGTTGAGTTTTGAGCCAACTTTTTCACTTTTTTCTTTTACTTTCATGAAGAGGCTCTTTAGTTCTTCTTCACTTTCTGCCATAAGAGTGGTTTCATCTACATATCTGAGGTTATTGATATCTCTATTGGCAATCTTGATTCCAGCTTGTGCTTCAACTAGCCTGACATTTCAGATGATGTACTCTGCATATAAGTTAAATAAGCAGGGTGACAATGTACAGCCTTGACACACTCCTTTCCTGATTTGGAACCAGTCTGTTGTTCCATGTCCAGTCCTAACTGTTGCTTCTTGACCTGCATATAGATTTCTCAGGAGGACATCAGGTGGTCTAGTATTCCCATCTCTTTAAGAATTTTCCACAATTTGTGGTAATCCACACAGTTAAAGGCTTTGGCAGTCAATAAAGCAGAAATACATGTTTTTCTGGAACTCCCTTGCTTTTTCCCTGATCCAGCAGATGTTGGCAATTTGATCTCTGGTTCCTCTGCCTTCTCTAAATCCAGCTTGAACATCTGGAAATTCACAGTTCACATACTGTTGAAGCCTTGCTTGGAGAATTTTGAGCATTACTTTACTAGCGTGTGAGATGAGTGCAAATGTGTGGTAATTTAAACATTCTGTAGCATTGCCTTTCTTTGAGATTGGAATGAAAACTGACATTTTCCTGTCCTGTGGCCACTGCTGAGTTTTCCAGATTTGCTGGCATATTGAGTGTAGCACTTCCACAGCATCATCTTTTAGGATTTGAAGTAGCTCAACTGGAATTCCATCACCTCCACTAGCTTTGTTCATAGTGATGCTTCCTAAGGCCCACTTGACTTCACATTCCAGGATGTCTGGCTCTAGATGAGTGATCACAGCATCGTGGTTATATGGGTCATGAAGATCTTTTTTGTATAGTTCTTCTGTACATTCTTGCCACTTTTTCTTAATATTGTCTGCTTCTGTTTGGCCCATACCACTTCTGTCCTGTATTTTGTCCATCTTCACATGAAATGTTCCCTTGGTATCTCTAATTTTCTTTTCTTTTCTATTCTATTGTTTCCCTCTATTTCTTTGCATTGATCACTGAAGAAGGCTTTTTTCTCTCTCCTTGCTATTCTTTGGAACTCTGTATTCAAATGGGTGTATCTTTCCTTTTCTCCTTTCCTTTCGCTTCTCTTCTTTTCTCAGCTATTTGTAAGGCCTCCTCAGACAACCATTTTGCCTTTTTGCATTTCTTTTTCTTGAGGATGGTCTTGATCTCTGCTTCCTGTACAATGTCACGAACCTTCGTCCATAGTTTTTCAGGCACTCTATCAGATCTAATCCCTTGAATCTACTTTTATTTCCACTGTGAATCGTAAAGGATTTGATTTAGGTCATACCTGAATGGTCTAGTGGTTTTCCCTACTTTCTTCAATTTAGGTCTGAATTTGGCAATAAGGAATTCACGATCTGAGCTACAGTCAGCTCCCAGTCTTGTTTTTGCTGACTGTAGAGAGCTTCCCCATCTTTGGCTGCAAAGAATATAATCAATCTGATTTCGGTATTGACCATCTGGTGATGTCCATGTGTAGAGTCTTCTCTTGTGTTGTTGGAAGAGGGTGTTTGCTATGACCAGTGCATTTTCTTGGCAAAACTCTATTAGTCTTTGCCCTGCTTCACTCTGCATTCCAAGGCCAAATTTGCCTGTTACTCCAGGTGTTTCTTGACTTCCTACTTTTGCATTCCAGTCCCCTATAATGAAAACGACATATTTTTTGGGTGTTAGTTCTAAAAGGTCTTGTAGGGCTTCATAACACTGTTCAACTTCAGCTTCTTCAGCTTTACTGATCAGGGCATAGACTTGGATTACTGTGATATTGAGTGATTTGCCTTGGAAAGGAACAGAGATCATTCTGTTGTTTTTGAGATTGCACCCAAGTACTGCATTTCAGACTCTTTTGTTGACTATGATGGCTACTCCATTTCTTCTAAGGGATTCTTGCCCACAGTAGTAGATTTAATGGTCGTCTGAGTTAAATTCACCCCTTCCAGTCCATTTCAGTTCACTGATTCCTAAAACATCAGTGTTCACCCTTGCCATCTCCTGTTTGACCTTGATTCATGGACCTAACATTCCAGGTTCCTATGCAATATTGTTCTTTACAGCATTGGACTTCGCTACTATTAGCAGTCACATCCATAATTGGGTGTTGGTTTTGCTTTGACTCTGTCTCTTCATTCTTTCTGGAAATCATCTTGATTTCCCTTTATTTCCTGAAATAAATGTTTGCTGGGCATAAGATTTTGGGTTAACATTTCTTTTTTTGTCCCAACACTTGAAAAATATTGTGCCACTTCTTTAATGCATCCATGTTTTCTGATTGAAAATCTGAGTCAATAAAATTGCTTTTTCCCTATCAATTAATATTTTGGTCTTCTCTGGATACTTTCAACACCATTTCATTGTCTTTAATGTTCAAAGTTTTAATTATTATGCAATTTTGCATTTTTCCCCTTTCCTTAGGTTTGCTAACCTCTTTTGAATATGAAGGTTTATGTCTCTTGCCAAATTTGAAAAACTTTTAATGCTTATTCCTCAAATTTTTGCCCATGGAGTACTTTTTTCACTTTTTCAGCACTATCCATTTTCTCGTCTCCTCCGGGAGTCCAAGCACACAAATACTTTGTTGTTGTTGTTGTTGTTGTTATTGTTCTTATAGTTTCACAGTTTCTGCAGACTATTATCATCCTTTTCAGCCTTTTTTGTCTTTTGTTCAGATTTGGTAAGTTATATTATTCTATTTTTCTGTTCACTGATTCTTTCCTCTGTCTCTTACATTATATTATTGAGTACATGCAATGAGGTTTTTATTTTGGTTATTGTATTTTGTCTATTTTAAACTTTATATTTGACTCTTTGTTATATCTTTTTTTTTCCTTATTGAGATTTTCTATTTGTTTCCTGAGACTTTTTATTTTGCATTTGTTTAAAGTGTGTTCATTCTTGCTCATTTAAGCATTTTTACGATGGTTGCTTTACAATCTATGCTATTTAATTTTAACCTTTCTGTAATCTCATGTCTGATATTTAATTATTTTTGAAAACTGAAACAATGATGAATATTTTTAATTACATAAGGTTCAACTTCACAAAAAAGATATACATCATAAAACATTAGAAAACTTAACAACAAAGAAACAAGGATACATCAAGCAAAAATCAGAAGAAACATAAGGGAAAAGAAAAAATATAATCATAGTGAGACATATTAACATTTCTCTGAGACTATTTTAGCAAGTGCAGAAAAAATAATAGCAGCATCTTGAATTATGTCATTAATAGTTTATATATAATTGATTTATATTTAATTAATTTATATTAATCATATCCTACACAAATATATTTGAACTTTTGAACTAATATGTTGCTATTAGATGTCCATAGGGCATTTAGAAAAACTGGCAAAAAGATAAACATTACTAAATATCAAAAAGTAGAATTCTTTTTTTGTGTGTGTGTGATTCAGTTATGCATATACACATATGTTATTTTTGAAATTATTTTCTATTATAAGTTATTACAAGACAGTGACTATAGTTCCCTCTGCTAAACAGTAAACATTTGTTGCTTGTTGCATATTTATCTTTTTTAAACTAGAAATCTAACATTTTATTCATACTAAGTCAAACAAGTAAAATCAAAATGTCATAAATTTTTTAGTTGGGCAAAAATTCATGTTTTCCAAAATATATACATTATATGTATATACAAAAGCTTTTATACTGTGCTTGATAAAGGCTTGAGAAAGAACATCAAAAGAAAAAAAGAGATGGAGAAATTGAAAATCATAAAGTAAATGAAATGGGACCACTGAATATGAAATAGAAGTGCAACAAACTAGATAAAAGTAAAAGATCCTCATATAGTCCAGTTGTTTTTAAGTATGGCTACTCATTAGAATCATTTGTAGCTCTGGCAAAAGAAAGCAATACCTGGGCATTTGTATTTTTCAAAAAATTCCAAGATAATTCTGGTAAGCATATGGATTTTAAAAAGTGGTTACAGGTTTTTCTCTTAAATGGCAGTTGGTGATATAGAATTCTTTAATTTTTCTGTTGATCAATCATGATAAAATGGTATTAACTGATTAATAGTTACATAATAAAAGATATTTATCAGTTTTTGCAATCAATAGCCCTACAAAAAATAAAAGATAATTACAATTGCAAGCCATAATGGGAACACGACTAACAACAATATAAAATAATTACATACAATTTAGGGGGTCAAGCAGATAAATGTGGTAAGTGGAAGTACATACATGCACATATTTTCATCTTCTCAGCCAGTCTATGTCTTTTGGTTGTTGCATTTAAGGTAATTATCTATATGTATGAACTTATTACCATTTTATTAATTGTTTTGGGTTTATTTTCGTAGATAGGGTTTCCTTCTCTTGTTTTCTGCCTAGAGAAGCTCCTTTGGCATTTATTGTAAAGTTGGTTTGGTTGTGCTGAACTCTCTTAACTTTTGCTTGTCTGGAAAGCTTTTGATTTATCCATCAAATCTGAAGAAGAGTCTTGCTGGGTGGAGTACTCTTTGTTGTAGGTTCTTTCCTTTCATCACTTAAAATATGTCATGCCATTCCCTTCTGGCTTATAGAGTTTCTGTTGAGAAATCAACTGAGAGCCTGATGGGAGTTCCCTTGTATGTTATTTACCGGTTTCCCCTTGTTGCTTTTAATATTTTATCTTTGTCTTTATTTTTTGTCAATTGATTACTATGTGCCTTGGTGTGTTCCTCCTTGGGTTTATCCTGTCTGGGACTCTCTGTGCTTCCTGGACTTGGTTGACAATTTTCTTTCCCATGTTAGAGAAATTCTCAGCTATTATCTCTTCAAATATTTTCTCAGGTACTTTCTCTCTCTCTTCTCCTTCTGGGACCCTTATAATGCAAATGTTGGTGCATTTAATATTGTCCCAGAGATCTCTTAGGCTGTCTTCATTCCTTTTCATTCTATTTTCTATATTCTCTTCTGTGTCAGTGATTTCTGTCATTCTGTCCTCCAGATCATTTATTCATTCTTCTGCCTCAGTTATTCTGCTATGGATGCCTTCTAGTGCCTTATTCATCTCTGTTTGTTTGTTCTTTTGTTCTTTAGTTCTTCTTGGTCTTTGGTAAACATTTCTTGCATCTTCTCAATCTTTGCCTTCATTCTTTTCTGAGATACTGAATCATATTCAATATCATTTTTCTGAAAGATTGCCTTTCTCAACTTCATTTATTTGTTTTTCTGGGGTTTTATCTTATCCCTTCAACTGGGACATAACTTTCTTCTTTTTCATGCTGATTAATTTTCTGTAATGTGGTTTTGTTTTACTTGCTGTGGGATTGTGGTTCTTCTTGTTTCTTCTGCCTGCCCTCTGATGGAGGAGGCTAAGAGGCTTGTGTGAAGTGATTCGCTCAGTTGTGTCCGACTCTTTGTGACCCCATGGCCTCCCAGGCTCCTCTGTCCATGGGATTTTCCAGGCAATGTACTGGAGTGGATTGCCATTTCCTTCTCCAGGGGATCTTCCCAACCCAGGGATTGAACCCGGGTCTCTCACATTGTAGAAAGACGCTTTACCGTCTGAGACACCAGGGGATGGGAGGAACTGTGGTGGGAAAAACTGGGTCTTGCTCTGGTGGGCAGGTCCTGCTCATTACAACTTCAAATTAATTATCTGTTGATGGGTGGGTTGCATTCCCTCCCTGATAGTTTTTTGGCCTGAGGTGACCCAACCCTGAGCTCTATGGTCTGGTAAACCCAAGAGTGTTTACACCAAAGGGGAACTTTCCAGACAGCCGTGCCAGTGCCTCCATCCCTGTGGTGAGCCTCTGCTGACCCATGCCTCCACAGAAGACCCTCCAACACTAGCAGGTAGATTTGGTTCAGTTTTCTGTAGAGCCACTGCTCCTTTCCTCTAAGTATTGGTTGGTGTGTGCAAGATTTTGTTTGTGCCCTTCAAGACCAGAGTCTCTGTTTCCCCAGTCCTGTGGAAGTCTTATAATCAAATCTCCCTGGCCTTCAAGGTCAGATTCCCTAGCATTTCACAGTCTCTTTGTCAGGTCCCCAGGCTTGGAAGCCTCATGTGGGGTTCCAAATCTTCACAACAGTAGAACTTCTTTGGAATTATTCTCCAGTTTGTGGGTCACCCACCCAGTGGATTGGGGTTTGATTTTATTGTGATTGTGCCCCTCCTACCATCTCGCTGCTGCTTCTTCTTTGTCTTTGGATGGGGGTTATCTTTTTTTGGTAGGTTCCAGTGTCCTCCTATCCATGGTTGTTCAATAGCTAGTTGTGATTTTAGTGCTCTTGCAGGAGGAGATGAGCACATGTCCTTCTACTCCACCATCTTGAACCAGAAGTCTCTGGTATTTATTGACTGTATTTTTTATTCAGTTTGAGGTATTCCTGTTTATGGCATAATAAGCTTTCTCTTTAGATCATTTTGTATTTTATTTAATCTTAGCAACATCAATTTGTAGAACAAATAAGTGAAAATACATTTTAAGAGTTTATTCATTCATTTATTTAATAAATATTGATTAGGTACAGACTATATGCCCAACCTTATGCTGGAAGATAAAGCAATGAACAAGAAAGACACTTTCTTTGCCAAAGATGGAAAACTTTAAGTAAGGATTTCTAAGGAATAAAACCTAAACAAACATTACCATGGTTTTCAACAGCCAAAACTCCAGCTTTCACAGTGGTGAACCAATAACTGAGAAGGTGATTTTCATAATAGATTTATGCTTATCATAACACTGAACAACATGATTATCAGAAGAGCAAACTCATCAAGTGAAGTGGAAGACATGGAAGTTGAAATATCTTCATGAAGATTATGAAAGAAATCATATAAGCTTGCAATTGGCAATTGCTATATTTAGAGTCACTGCAAAGAGTCTGGGTAAAAAGATTTTTATGTTTATTTCCTAGCATATTCTTATATTCCTTGATTTAATCCTCACAGCCACTCTGAGAGGTAGGTAGGGCAAATGTATTATAATACCCACTTTAAGGTAGGAAATTAAGGCACATAAGCATTAACTGGCTTGCCTTTCTTCACTTTATAAATTAGTGACAGAAGAAGACTTGAAATCCATTGCTATTGACTTTAAGCCAACATAGTAACAAATGTAATTAGGTAAGCTGTTCAGATTATGGTTTAAGAAAACAGCACAGTGTTCTCATATGCTATGACCCTAGCTTATTTGTGTTTTAAACAAAGGTGTAGAAATTGCAGCTGAATCAATGTAACTAGTGTGGTTATCCACCATAAATGGCTTCTTCCAATTCTTTGATTAAAAAAAAATTCTAATCACTGCTACTAGAGGATTTTTTTTTCTGGAAACAGTTTTATAAAGTTTATTGAAGTACTTATGATATTGAAATACCCATGTTTCTCTATTTTTAAATTGTTTTACAATTTTGTGTTGATTTCTGCCATAGAACATACAGATCAGTCATAATTATATATATCCCTTCCCTCTCCTCCCTTCACCTCACCCCTCTATGTCATCACAGAGCACAAGGCTGGGCTCCCTGTGTTATATAGTAACTTCTCACTAGCTATCATTTTATACATGATAATGTATATATGTCAATGTTACCTTCTCAATTCATCTCACCCACAGCTTCCCTTGCTGTGTCCACAAGTCTGTTCTCTAATAGGTTCATCAGTACCATTTTTCTAGATTCCATATACATGCATTAATACACAATATTCATTTTTCTCTTTCTGAGTTGCTTCACTCTGTATAAGAGACTCTATGTTCATCCACTTCACTACAACTGACTCAAATTTGTTTCTTTTATGACTGAGTAATATTCCATTGTCTACATGTACCACAACTTCTTTATCAATTCACCTGTCTATAGCAATCTAGGTTGCATTCATATCCTGGCTATTGTAAATATTGTTGCAATGAACACTGGCATACATGTGTCTTTTAGAATTGTGGTTTTCTCAGGGTATATGCCCCATAGTAGGATTGCTGGGTAAAACAGTTTTATTCCTGTTTTTTATTTTATTATTATTTTTTTATTTCTGTTTTTTAAAGGACTCGCCAATGGCTATATCAGTTTACATTCCCACCAACAGTGCAGAAGGGTTCCCTTTTCTCCACATCCTCTCCAGCATTTATTGTTTGTAGTTTTTTTGATGATGGATTAATTATCAAAATATACAAGCAGCTTATATAGCTCAATATCAGAAAATGACCAGAAGACCTAAACAAATATTTCTCCAAAGAAGGCATACAAATGTCCAATAAACCCATGAAAAGATGCTCAACATTGCTCATTAATACAGAAATGTAAATCAAAACTACAATGAGATGATACCAGTCAAAATGGCCATCACCAAAAAAAAAAAAAATCTACCAACAGTAAGTCTGTGATTTCTTTGGGATTATTTATTATTCCTAGCATAATTCATGATTCATTATGAATGCTTATCTAGGTATCCATGCCATTGAAATTTAAAGGCTTCTCTGTACACAAGTGTAGTTATTAATACAAAGAATGGCCATATGCATGACAGTTCATTAATTTGCTTTCCTCATAAGCAAAGCATGCTGCCAGCATAGCATCTACTCATTCATTCTGAAATTCTTAGGAGAACATGCCATATGACCATATACAAGAATCACTTCAACATTGAACCGAGAGGGGTTCATTGATAAGTAAGGAAGCCTTGATATGAATCAAGTACTCTAAATGGGTACTATGTGGGTCTGTCATATGTAAAATTGGGCTTACAGTCAGTAGGAGGTTAAGGTCAGACACCAGCACCTTGAAACTGGCTCTGAAGATTCAGTTGTAATATAATCAATCTGTTGCTCCCAAAAAGCTTAGAACATGCTTCACTGGGCCCAGATCCTACTTCTCAGATGAGTTTCTTAGTGGTACAAAAGTGCTTCCTGATCAGAGGGCTAGTGTCAACTTACTATCTGATTCTTTGCAACGCTATGGACTGTAGCCCACCAAGCTCCTCGGTCCATGGAAGTCTCCAGGCAAGAATACTGGAGTGGGTAGCCATTCCCTTCTCCAGGGGATCTTCCCAGTGCAGGGATCACTCCCCGGTCTCCTGCAATGGCAGGCAGATTTTTACCATCTGAGCCACCAGGGAAGCCCCAATATCTGACTACAGAAGCACAAAGACCTAACAGAAGCAGAAGAGATTAGGAAAAGCTTGCAAGAATGCACAGAAGAATTATACAAAAAAAGGTCTTAATAATGTGGATAACCACAATGGTGTGGTCACTCACAGAGTCAGACATCCTGGAGTGTGAAGTCAAGTAGGCCTTAGGAAGCATCACTACAAACAAACCTAGTGGAAGAGATAAAATTTCAGGTAAGCTATTTAAAATCCTAAAAGATGATGCTGTTAAAATGCTGCACTCAATATGTCAGCAAATTTGGAAAACACAGCAGTGGCCACAGGACTGGAAAAGGTCAGTTTTCATTCCAATCCCAAGCAAGAGCAATGCCAAAGATGTTCAAACTACCCTACAATTGCCCTCATTTTACATGCTAGCAAGGATATGCTCAAAATCCTTCAAGTTAGGCTACTGCAGTGTGTGAACCAAGAACTTCCAGATGTATAAGCTGGTTGTGAAGAGGCAGAGGAACCAAAGATCAAATTGCCAACATTTGTTGAATCATGGAGAAAGCAAGGGTGTTCCAGATAACATATGTTTCTGCTTCATTGACTGCTATATCATGCTAAAGCCTTTGACTGTGTGGCTCACAACAAACTGTAGAAAATTCTTAAAGAGATGGGAGTACCAGACGACCTTACCTGCTTCCTAAGAAACCTGTATGTGGGTCAAGAAGCAACAGTTAGAAACTTTCATGGAACAACTGACTGGTTCCAAATTGAGAAAGGAGTGCAACCAGGTTGTATACTGTCACAGTGCTTATTTAACTTCTATGTAGAGAACATCATGCAAAATGCCAGGCTAGATGAATCACAAGCTGGAATCAAGATTGCTGGGAAAACTATCAACAACCTCAGATATGTAGAAGATACCATTCTAATGGCAGAAAGCAAGGAGGAACTAAAGTGTCTTTTGTTAAGGGTGAAAAAAAGAGTGAAAAAGCTGGCTTAAAACTCAACGTTCAGAAAACTATGATCATGGCATCTCATCCCATCACTTCATGGCAAATAGATGGGGAAAAAGTGGAAGCAGTGGCAGATTTTATTTTCTTGGGCTCCAAAATCCCTGCGGATGGTGACTGCAGCCATGAAATTAAAAGACACTTGCTCCTGAGAAGAAAAACTATGACAAACCTAGACAGTGTATCAAAGAGCAGAGACATCACTTTGCCTGCAAAAATCTGTGTAGTCAAAGCTATGCTTTTTCCAGTAGTCGTGTATGGATGTGAGAGTTGGGCCATAATGAAGGCTAGGCACTGAAGAATTGATGCTTTTGAGTTGTGGTGCTGGAGAAGACTCTTGAGAGTCCCTTGGACTGCAAGGAGATCCAACCAGTCCATCCTAAAGAAGATCAACTCTAATACTCATTGGAAGGACTGATGCTAAAGCTGAAGCTCCAATACTTTGGTCACCTGATTCGAAGAGCTGACTCGTTCAGTTCAGTTCAGTTCAGTTCAGTCGCTCAGTTGTGTCCGACTCTTTGCGACCCCATGAACTGCAGCACGCCAGGCCTCCCTGTCCATCACCAACTCCTGGAGTCCACCATTGTGCCGGTGATGCCATCCAACCATCTCATTTTCTGTCGGCCCCGTCTCCTCCTGCCCTCAATCTTTCCCAGCATCAGGGTCTTTTCAAATGAGTTAGCTCTCCTCATCAGGTGGCCAAAGTACTGGAGTTTCAGCTTCAGCATTGGTCCTTCCAGTGAATATTCAGGACTGATCTCCTTTAGGTTGTACTGATTGGATCTCCTTGCAGTCCAAGGGACTCTCAAGAGTCTTCTCCAACACCACAGTTCAAAAACATCAATTCTTCAGCACTCAGCCTTCTTCACAGTCCAACTCTAACATCCATACGTGACTACTGGAAAAACCATAGCCTTGACTAGACAGACCTTTGTTGGCAAAGTCATGTCTCTGCTCTTTAATATGCTGTCTAGGTTGGTCATAACTTTCCTTCCAAGGAGCTGACTCATTAGAAAGACTCTGATGCTGGGAAAGATTGAAGGCGGGAGGAGAAGGGGATAACATAGGATGAGATGGTTGGATGGCATCACCGACACAATGGACATGAGTTTGAGCAAGCTCTGGGAGATGGTGAAGGACAGGGAAGTCTGGTGTGCTGAAGTCCAAGATGGTGAAGGACAGGGAAATCTGGCCTGCTGAAGTCTGTGGGGGTCATAAACAGTCAGACACAACTTGGCAACTGAACAATGACAAAAGAATTATTCAATGAAACTCAGTTTCTCACTGATTTCAGAGGCCTTACCTGAGTTTCTAAATGCTTTTCCTTCATTCTTCCACTTTTCCTTATAATTCTCTAGTGACAGATTGATATATCCAAAAAGTGTTTTAAGTTTACTCTCTTTAAAATTGAGAGTCTTAGTAAACAAAAATGGAATTTGGAAGAATCAGCAATGTCCTTACAATCTTTTGACACATCATATGACTTCCTACTGATTTCAGCCTTGTTTGTGTTCCTTCCCAGCCATTATGTAGTTTCTATGACAAAATGACCTATTTCAAAATATATTAATTATCTGGTCTACAGAAATATGTAGGTAGGGCAAACGTGGACTTACACATCCTTTCTGTTAGATTAGTAGTCAGTCAGCTAGAGCCCATGGGCCAAATCTAGCCCATGAGCTAAGGCTGGTTTTTAATAAGTGAATATTTTGATAATAAGAAACATAATATTGAACCTAAATTAAGTAAAATGTTATTCCCACCAAAGAAAAAATGCCATTCTTTAAAAAATTTTGAGGTATAATTGACATATAGCACTGTATAAGTTTAAAATGTACAGCATAATAATATGACTTACATATATTGTGTAATGATTGCCACAATAAATTTGGTTTAAACTCCTAGAAGACAACATAGGACAAAACCTAGATGATCATGGGTCAATGACTTTTTAGATAGAATATCCAAAGCACAATCCATGAAAGAAAAAATTGATAAACTGAACTTCATTAAAATCAAAAACTTCTGCTCTATGGATGACAATATTCAAAGAGTGAGAGGGCAAGCTATAGACTGAGAGAAAATATTTACAAAAAACACATCTAATAAAGAACTGTTATTCAAAATATACAAAGAATTCTTGAAATTCAACAATAAGAAAACAAAAATACTGATCTAAAAATGGCTTAAGACATGAACAGACACCTCACCAAAGAAGATATTTAAATGGTAGGCAATAGTATAAAAATATGCTCCACATCATATCGATCCTCTGCATATCAGGGAAATGCAAATTAAAACAACAATGAGATACCACTGCACACCTATGAAAATGGCCAACATTCAAAACACTGACAACACCAAATGCTAATAAGAATGTGCAGCAATAAGAACTCTCATTCATTGCTGATGGGAATACAAAACCGTGCAGCCAAGTGGAAACAGTTTGGCAATTTTATTTTTGTTGTTGTTGTTAACAGTGCTAAACATACTCTTGCCATAAGATCTAGCAAATTTATGTCCACACAAAAACCTTCACGTGCCTGTTTGTTATGAACTTTATTCATAACTACCAAAACTTGGAAACAAGCTGTCCTTCAGTAGGTGAATTGTATATAACTAAATTGGGCTTCCCAGGTGGCACTAGTGATAAAGAATCCGTCTGTCAATGCAGGAGTTGCAAGAGAAGTGAGTTCAATCTCTGGGTTGGAAGAGCCTCTGGAGAAGGAAATGGCAGCCCACTCCAGTATTCTTGCTGGAAAAGTCTTATGGACAGAGGAGCCTGGTGAGTTACAATCCATGGAGTCACAAAGAGTCAAACACAACTGAGCATGCACACAATCAAATCAAATATTAAGTCTGTTACAACCAGACAGTGGAATATCCAAACAGTGCTAAAACAAAATGAACTGTCAAAAAGACATGGAGGAGTCTTAATATTTCACTTAAATATTACCAAGTGAAAGAAGGAAATATTAAACATACTGTGTGATTCCAACTTTATGACATTTAGGAAAAAAACAAAACTATGGGGACAATAAAAATATGGACTTCTAGTTTTCAGAACTGTTGTTGTTCACCCACTCAGTTGTGTCTGATTCTTTGCGACCTCATGGACTGCAGCATGCCGGGCTTCCCATCCTTTACTCTTTCCCGGAGTTTGCTCAAACTCATGTCCATTGAGTTGATTATGCCATCTAACCATCTCATCCTCTCTTGCCCACTATCCTCTTGCCTTCAATCTTTCCCACCATCAGGGTCTTTTCCAATGAGTCGGTTCTTCACATCAGGTGACCAAAGTATTGGAGCTTCTGCTTCAGCATCAGTCCTTCCAATGAATATTCAGAGTTAATTTCATTTAAGATTGACTGGTTGGATCTCCTTGCAGTCCAGGGGACTCTCAAGAGTCTTTTCCAGCACTATAGTTTGAAAGCAACAATCCTTCAGTGCTCAGCCTTCTTTAGGTCCAACTCTCACATCCGTACACAACTACTGCAGAAAGAGGAGAGGGAAGAATTCCCTTTTCCTCAGAAGGCATTTGACTTGCTGCTTCCCTTACCCATAGGAGAAAATCAGAAATGCTTGCACAAATACAAATAAAGACAAGTTTATAAAGTCCAAGTAATGTCTATTTATTATTTTGTGATATTCTCCTGTTTTAGGGGATTCATGACTGCTTTAGGGAGACATTTCCGTATGTTCCATTTTTGTCTGGCTTTTCCAGCCTTTTCTGCTTGGAAGGAGTTTAAAGAAATGACTAATAGCTTGTTAAGTGTCTTCTTCTCCCTATGATATTTGCATTTTAATTAGAGGTTTACAGACCTAAAGTTTTAGAGATTGGCAAAATTAAGCTCTATATCCACATTTTCTAGATGGAGACATGGGGACTCTGAAAGGGAAAGTCCCCATGGTAAACATTGGAAGAAAGAAAGAGTCTGAGTCCAGTGGATTGAATCTAGCATCAATGGTACTTTACTCTGTAAGAAACAAAGAGGGTGTGTGTGTGTGTGTGTGTGTGTGTGTATTTTATTTTGTGTGAGTAGTGGGGAAGGGTGAAAGCATATGGGCTCTTCCCAGGATGTCATGTAAGAACTAGAATTGGAATAAATTCATAATGCCAAGTCAAAACCCCAAACTATAGAAATGAAATGACCTAGACCCTTATTAGTAAAGTGACTTAACCAAAAATTACACAGCTATCTAGTTTCAGAATTAGATAGAGTTAGAAGTTCAAGTAGAACTAGAAGTTCAAATCATTTTCCAATTTGGTGCTTCCTTTTAAAAATATTATGTATTTTTTTTTAATGACATGTAGTCGTCTTACAATATATGGGCTTCCCTGGTGGCTCAGAGGATAAAGCATCTGCCTGCAATGCAGGAGACCCAGGTTCGATCCCTGGGTTGGGAAGATCCCCTGGAAAAGGAAATGGCAACCCACTCCAGTATTCTTGCCTGGAGAATCCCATGGACAGAGGAGCCTGAGCGGCTACAGTCCATGGGGCTGCAAAGAGTTGGACATGACTGAATGACTTCACTTCACTTCACTTACAATATTAGTTTCAGGTGCACAACAGTGATTGGATATTTTCATGAATCATACTCTGTATAAAGTTATATAAAATATTCACTATAGTCCCAATGCTGTACATTTCAATCTGATATCTTACCTATTTTATACCTAGGAGTTTGTGCCTCTTAATCCTCTTCCACTAACTTTCCCCCCACCCCCACTCTCCCTGCTGGTAATCACTAGTTTGTCCTCTGTATCTGTGAGTCTGTTTCTGTTTTGTCATAATTGTTCCTTTGTTTTATTTATTAGATTCCCATGTAAGTGAAAACACAGTTTTTGTCTTTCTCTGTCTGACTTACTTCACTAAGTATAATACCTTCCAGATTCATCCATGTTGTTGCAAATGGAAAATTTCATTCTTTCTTATGGCTGAGCAGTATTTCATTGTGAATATATATATATATTCACAACTATATATATATATATATATATATATATATATGTTGTTGTTTAGTCGCTAAGTCATGTCTGATTCTTAGCCTGCCAGATTCATCTGTCCATGGAATTTCCCAGGCAAGAATACTGGAGTGGGTTGCCATTTCCCTCTCCAGGGGATGTTCCTGACACAAGGATCAAATCTGCATCTTCTGTGTTGGTGTTGGCTATTGTAAATAATTCTGATATGATGGACATATATTTTGGCTTAGTTTCTTGTTGTTAACACTGAGCTGGAGGAAGCACAAGCTGGAATCAAGATTGCTGGGAGAAATATCAATAACCTCAGATATGCAGATGACACCACCCTTATGGCAGAAAGTGAAGAGGAGCTAAAGAGCCTCTTGATGAAAGTGAAAGAGGAGAGTGAAAAAGTTTGCTTAAAGTTCAACATTCAGAAAACTGAATCATGGCATCCAGTCTCATCACTTCATGGCAAATAAATGGGGAAACAGTGGCTGACTTTATTTTTTTGGGCGGCAGAATCACTGTAGATGGTGATTCAGTTCAGTTCAGTCACTCAGTCATGTCCAACTGTTTGCAAACCCATAAACTGCAGCACGCCAGGCCTCCCTGTCCATCACCAACTCCCGGAATTCACTCAAACTCATGTCCATCGAGTCGGTGATGCCATCCAGCCATCTCATCCTCTGTTGTCCCCTTCTCCTCCTGCCCCCAATCCCTCCCAGCATCAGAGTCTTTTCCAATGAGTCAACTCTTTGCATGAGGTGGCCAAAGTACTGGAGTTTCAGCTTTAGTGTCAGTCCTTCCAAAGAACACCCAGGACTGATCTCCTTTAGGATGGACTGGTTGGGTCTCCTTGCAGTCCAAGGGACTCTCGAGTCTTCTCCAACCCCCCACTTCAAAAGCATCAATTCTTCAGTGCTCAGCTTTCTTCACAGTCCAACTCTCACATCCATACATGGCCACTGGAAAAACCATAGCCTTGACTAGACGGACCTTTGTTGGCAAAGTAATGTCTCTGCTTTTGAATATGCTATCTAGGTTGGTCATAACTTTCCTTCCAGGGAGTAAGCGTCCAAGGAGTAAGCTGTGCAGCCATGAAATTAAAAGATGCTTACTCGTTGGAAGGAAAGTTATGACCAACCTAGACAGCATATTCAAAAGCAGAGACATTACTTTGCTGAATAAGGTCCGTCTAATCAAGGCTATGCTTTTTCCAGTAGTCATGTATGGATGTGAGAATTGGACTATGAAGGAAGCTGAGTGCTGAAGAATTGATGCTTTTGAAGTGTGGTGTTGGAGAAGACTCTTGAGAGTCCCTTGGACTGCAAGGAGATCCAACCAGTCCATCCTAAAGGAGATCAGTCCTGGGTGTTCATTGGAAGAACTGATGTTGAAGCTGAAACTCCAATGCTTTGGCTACGTGATGCGAAGAGCTGATTCATTTGAAAAGACCCTGATGCTGGGAGGGATTGGGGGCAGGAGGAGAAGGGGCCGAGAGAGGATAAGATGGTTGGATGGCATCACTGACTCAACGGACATGGGTTTGGGTAGACTCCACAGTTGGTGATGGACAGGGAAGCCTGACGTGCTGCGGTTCATGGGGCTGCAAAGAGTCGGACACAACTGAGTAACTGAACTGAACTGAGCTTGCTGTTTTTCAGATAAACACCCAGGAGTGAAATTTTGCTGGATCATGCAGTAGCTCTATTTCTAATTTTCTGTGAAAACTCCATGTTTTCCATAGTGCCTGTACCCACTGACATTCTCACGGACAGTATCCTAGGGTTCCCTTTTATTCTAATCTTTGCCAGCACTCATTATTACTGGCCTTTTTGATGATAGCCATTCTGACAAATGTAAGGTGATATCTCATTGTGGTTTTGATCTATATTTCCCTGATGATTGGTGATGGTGAGCATCTTTTCATATCCTTGTATCTTTTTATGTCACTTGAATGTCTTCTTTACAAAAATGTCTATTCAGGCTCTCTGCTCATTTTAAAACTGGGTTGTTTGATTTTTATGATATCAAGTTGTATGAGCCCTATATGTTTTGGATATTAACCACTTACTGGTTATATCATATACAAATATCTGCTCCAAATTGTATAGTAGGTTGTCATTTCATTTTGCTGATGGTTTTCCTCACTGCGCAAACGTTTCAAAGTTTGATTAGGTCTAGTTTGTTTATTTTTACTTTTATTTTCCTTGCCTTTTTTCTAAAGATCCAGCTCTTTCCCGCATGCATGGGCTCTTCCTCTCTCTCTCTCCCTCTTTCACTCTCTCTCTCCCTCCCCCATGAGCTCCTCCACTCTCTTCTCTTCTAGTCTTTGGGTTGGCATGCCCTCATGCTTCACGGATGGATTCTCCTGCTATCTTCTAAATAAAATAGAGCTGTAACACTGATTTGCCTAAGAGCTATAACACAGTTTGTCCAAGACCCAAGAGCTGTAATGTGCCGAGGTCTTTAATGTCTGTCGCTCCAAATCTTTGTTGTGACGAGACAAAGAACCGAGGAACATACACTCGCATGACATCTACGGTGCCGTGACTTGGATTCAACCTGGCTGAAACAACCTCGTGTGGAAGAGGCCAGGCACAGCAGGAGCCCAGCTCAGAGAAGCTCCCACGCTAGAAGCGGAAGGTGAAGAAACCCAGTGCAAGAGAAGGCCCATCATGCTGGAAACCAGGACAGTGAAAAACAAACTCAGCAGAAAGGTCACGTGGTCCAGTCTCAGATTCCAGAAGACCTCCAGTTAAGGTAAGAGGTCCTCGCTCCTATGGCTGAAGGGACATACCTAACGAAATCTTAATTCCTTTACAATCTCTCATTTCTTTAGGCCCATCATGCTGGAAACCAGGACAGTGAAAAACAAACTCAGCAGAAAGGTCACGTGGTCCAGTCTCAGATTCCAGAAGACCTCCAGTTAAGGTAAGAGGTCCTCGCTCCTATGGCTGAAGGGACATACCTAACGAAATCTTAATTCCTTTACAATCTCTCATTTCTTGTTCCCTTGAACCTCCCTTGAACAGGCGGGTGGCAGGGGGCACAACGGAAGGACTCTGGAGAGGCTACTCCTCAGCATGTCCCAAAGGTGCTATCTGCTGAGCCCCAGTAGCTGTTACACAAGTCGGTGGGGGTTCATCTGTCCTTTCTCTTCTCTGTGCCAAGGATCAGACCAATGAAATTGTGAGCACCAGTCAGTTATTTAGTCAGTTTTCTGGTGGGCTATGAAGGGGATTCCTTGGCACGCTTTTCCCAGTGCTTTTTCCTCCTGTCCTTCAGCCCTCTACTGGGACTTGAGCCTGACCAAAACCCAGAATGGCTTTGGGTACCTAATAAAGCTCAGGCTCTGATGTCTCATTGCAAAAATTCATTGAGAGACAAAGCAATAAGAGGTGGATTTTTTAGGATCCCAGGAATAGAAGACTCTTTAGAGTCCCTTGGACTGCAAGGAGAGCCAACCAGTCCATTCTGAAGGAGATCAACCCTGGGATTTCTTTGGAAGGAATGATGCTAAAGCTGAAACTCCAGTACTTTGGCCACCTCATGGGAAGAGTTGACTCATTGGAAAAGACTCTGATGCTGGGAAGGATTGGGGGCAGGAGGAGAAGGGGACGACCGAGGATGAGATGGCTGGAAGACATCACGGACTCCATGGGCGTGAATTTGAGTGAACTCTGGGAGTTGGTGATGGACAGGAAGGCCTGGCATGCTGCAATTCATGGGGTCACAAAGAATCGGACATGCCTGAACGAGTGAACTGAACTGAACTGAACTTGTTAGGATTCAGACAGAAGCCAGTCTTCAGAGTGTGAACCATTGCCAAGGGCAAGGGCTGGAGCCATGGAATTAGGCCTGGCTAGGTTTAGTGAGGGGGTGGAATTCATATGATAATGAGTGGGAGGATCATCCCAAACATTGGGGAACCACCCACTCCTCCCTCTTTTGACCATGCCTTGGAGCTGTCCTGCCACCTCTGGGTGTGTCTGTTGGCTTATAGATTGGGGATTAAGGTTTACTTGAATTTGACTTGTCATCTTGGACCTAATTGATTTTAATTGGTTTACATTATACCCTTGTGCTATGTCATTCTTCAAAGGTTGTGCTCTGCCCCCCTCCCTCCTGTTGTTCTTTTCCTGAGCCCCATCCAGACCTACAAAGTTGCCTCTACAATCTTCTGGAGAGACAATATCCCAAACATTGGGGAACCACCCACTCCTCCCTCTTTTGACCATGCCTTGGAGCTGTCCTGCCACCTCTGGGTGTGTCTGTTGGCTTATAGATTGGGGATTAAGGTTTACTTGAATTTGACTTGTCATCTTGGACCTAATTGATTTTAATTGGTTTACATTATACCCTTGTGCTATGTCATTCTTCAAAGGTTGTGCTCTGCCCCCCTCCCTCCTGTTGTTCTTTTCCTGAGCCCCATCCAGACCTACAAAGTTGCCTCTACAATCTTCTGGAGAGACAACCAGAAAATAGCTGGCCTTGGGAAGGAAATACTCTTATAATATCCAGCCCCCTAATCTTACCCAGTACTGGTCACACTGGAGATCTTGGGGACGCCCAACTCCAGTCTGGGGGTCCCAGGAGGTCATCACGCTTTGACCTGCCTAGGGATCTGATCTTTGAAAGGTTGTCACACCTCAACCTGCTCAGGGATCCGCTAGTCCCAGGAGTCCCAGGAGGCCGTCATGCCTTGATCTGCCTGGGGACTCTATCTCTAGGAGGCTGTCATGCCTCAGCCTGCCTGGGGATCTGCACCCTGACCCGGGGACGCCTGGCTCTCAGGTTGCAACAGTTCTGGGTGAGAAAGACTCACCCCTAAGGAAGTCCACCCATGGAAACAAAAGAAAGCCTATTACTTGTGGGACTGTGCCCAGTCTCAACAATAACTCAGGAGCCCAATGAGAACCACATTGCCTTTCTGGAAAGGCTAAAAGAGACACTCCAAAAGTTTACCAATATGGACTTAGTACAACAGCTACAACCCTGCTGCCTCTTTAGATGAGATGGTCCAGACAGCCACCAATACCTTTTATATCAAACAGGAGAAGGAGGCCAAGGCCCAGGAGAAGGAGAGAAAAAAAGAGACAAGGCATGCCCAGATGCTGGCTGCCCTCCAGAGAAGCCCTATGACAAACCCCAAGTCCTTGAAGGACAAGGCACGAGACAAATGCCTGATCTGTAGACAGGCGGGGCATTGGGCCAAAGAGTGTCAAACCATGACAAGTCTCCTAGAAGCTTGCCACAAATGCCATCAACTGGGATGTTGGGCAGCACTCCACCCTCGGGACCCAAGAGTCTTCAAGGTTAAGCACCAAACCTACCCTCACGATGGTTCAACAGGACTGAAGCGGCCCACTCCAGCCAGCCTGCCTGTCACAGATAACCATCATGGGACTGGAGCCAAGGGTGCAACTGGATGTGGCAGGTAGGTCCGAGAATTTCTTGGTTGACAAAGGGGCTACCTACTCTGTCTTGATCTCCTACTCCGGAGCCTTCTCCTCCCAAACCTGTACCATTTTGGGTGCTACAGGAAAAGCAACTATTAATAGATTCACCCGAGCACTTCTTTGTTGCTGGGATGGACAAATATTTTCCCACCAGTTTCTGGTGGCCCCTGAGAGTCCTACTCCCTTATTGGGAAGAGATACACTCACTAAACTGGGGACCACCCTTGTGATGGGAAGTTTTTCAGCCCCTAGAGCTCTACAGCTCCTGGTTACTACTGAGGAACCCATTGCACCTTCAATAGGGAGGGACCAAAAACCATGGGAAGACAAAATTAACCCCCAGGTGTGGGACCAGGGGATTCCTGGACGAGCCCACCAAGCCGAACCGGTCATCACTGTCCTCTGAGATCCCACTCGGTTTCCTAACCGGAAACAATACCCTCTCAAAAGAGAGGCTCAGGAGGGACTACAGCCTTTAATAAATAAATTCCTTGCTTGTGGGCTATTGGTCCCCACTAGTTCACCATGTAACACCCCAATCCTCTCAGTAAAGAAAAAAGATGGAACCTGGCAAATGGTTCAAGATCTCCGGATCATACATGAAGCTGTAGTCCCCTCCATCCCACAGTACCCAATCCCTATTCTCGGGAGAAATCCCACCCAGTGCCAAGTGGTTTACAGTCTTGGATCTCAAAGATGCATTTTTTTGCATACCACTAGCCAAAGAATCCCAATATATTTTTTTGCCTTTGAGTAGGAGGCCCCAGGAGAAAAACACCAACAGATGACTTGGACAGTATTACCTCAGGGGTTCAGAGATAGCCCCCACCTGTTTTGACAGGCCCTTAGGCGGGATCCCCTAGATCTGGACCTGGGACCTAATGGGAAAATATTACAATATGTAGATAACTTACTAATCTGCTCTCCAGATGAGAAAGTGCCCAACAACATGCAATTCAGGTTCTAAACTTCTTGACAGAAAGGGGATATAAAGTCTCCCGTGCTAAGGCACAGATGGTTGAGACAAAGGTCACTTACCTCGGAGTTCAGATTACACACGGGTTCATGAGGCTGTCCTCTGATCAGGTACAAGGAATTCTCCAGTTGCCCTCCCCCACAACTCAAAAACAATTGCGAGCTTTCCTGGGGCTAACTGGATATTGTAGAATCTGCATACCCAACTATGGTCTAATTGCCCAGCCCTTATATGAAAACTTTAAGGGATGAGATGATTCAATCCCACTGATGTGGGGAACTCCTCAAAAGAAGGCAGAGACTACACTAAAACAGGCCTTAACTCAGGCACCTGCCTTGAGGTTGCCAGACCCAGAAAAAGCATTCCAACTTTATGTCCATGAAAGAGAGGGAATAGCCTTGGGAGTGTTAACTCAAAGGTTTGGATCTGAGCCCCAGCCTGTAGCTTACTTATCCAAGAGGCTCTATCTAACTACCCGAGGCTGGCCCCCCTGCCTTTGAAATCTTGCAGCTATTGCAACCATGATAGAAGATGCTTTAAAACTCTCCTTTGGGGGCAAACTAACTATTTTTACTGGCCACCAAGTAAAACAATTCCTAAATGGGAGAAGCCATTTATGGATGTCTGATCAAAGAATCCTCAGATATATCCCCTTATGGGTTCTTAACCCAGCCACCCTCCTGCCTACCCCCGAGGGCTCTCTCCCCTTTCACTCTTGCCTAGAAACTTTGGACCACTGGACAAAACCCCAAGAGGGATTGTCAGAAGATCCTCTGATCAATCCTGAGGAAATCTGGTACACTGATGGAAGCAACTTTGTCTTGGATGGAAAAAGAAGAGCCAAGTATGCAGTAGTTTCCAATTTTGAGACCATAGAGGCTAAGCCTCTGCCAGCAGGTACTTCAGCCCAATTAGCTGAGCTCATAGCCCTGACTCGAGCTTTAGAGCTGGGAAAAGGAAAAAGAATAGCCATTTACACTGATTCCAAGTATGCCTTTCTGGTGCTACATGCACATGTGGTTATTTGGAAAGAAAGGGGCCACTTGACCACCCAAGGGTCCCCAGTCAAATATGGTGATCAGATTCTTCGACTCCTGGAGGCAGTCCATCTGCCCACTGAGGTTTCAGTCTCCCACTGTAAAGGACACCAAAAAGGGAGCACAGAAGTGGCACGAGGGAACCAAGCAGCTGATCAGGCAGCTAGGAGAGCAGCATTACAAGACCATGACTTAATAGGGGTTGCCACCCTAGTTCCACAGACTAATTTGTCAGAAACTCCTTCATATTCTGAAGGTGAGACTCTTAAAGCTAAGAATGAGGGCTTTCAAGATCATATGCGGTGGTTCCAAAAGGAGGGACTCCTTTTTCTGCCTGGAAAGCTCCAATGGAAGTTGGTTAACTCCTTACATGCCACTACTCATTTAGGAGAAAAGGCCCTCCAAAGACTACTAGAAAGGTCCTTCAGAGGAACAGGCTTCCAAACAACTATAAGACAGGTGGTCTTCTCTTGTCCCACTTGCCAATTAAACAACCCCCAAGGAGCTCGAAGACCCGAGCCGAACCAGCCCATCCAACGACATGGAGCCTACCCAGGAGAGGACTGGCAGATGGATTTCACCCAGATGCCAGTTTCTCAAGGGTATAAATACCTATTAGTCATGGTAGATACATTCACAGGATGATTGAAGTCTTTCCCACCCAGACTGAGAAGGCTGATGAGGTGGCAAAAAAACTGCTCCATGAAATCATTCCAAGATTTGGTCTGCCCAGATCATTACAAAGTGACAATGGGACATCATCTACTTCTAAGGTAGTAGAAGGGGTCCAAGGGGCCTTGAAAGCATTGGGCATTACTTATTATCTCCATTGTGCCTGGAGGCCTCAATCTTCAGGAAAAGTATAAAGAGCCAATCAATTCTTAAAATCAGCAATAAAAAAGATAACCCAGGAGACCTCCCTGGGGTGGAAGGAGGCTTTACCAATAGCTCTCCTCCGCACCCACATTGCCCCTAAGGAACAGGGTGGTCTTAGTCCTTATGAGATGCTATATGGGAGACCTTTTGTTTATGTCAATGATCTCTTCCTAGATCCAGAGGTTCAGACCCTCCAGTCTTATATCATGGCCATTGGGCAATTCCAACAGGATATACGCTTGTGTGGTATGAACCAGGACCCAAAAGATTCTAAAGAGTCACCACTATATGCTCCAGGGACTCAAGTCCTAATTAAAGTCTGGAAAGATGGGTCCTCAAAGGCTCAACTCCAGCCAACATGGAAGGGTCCCTACCCTATAATACTTTCTACCTCCACAGCAGTCAAGGTACCAGGACATGACTCCTGGATTCACCACTCATGAGTCAAGCTGTGGAAGAAAACAGAAGAGGACACTCAATACACCTGTGAGCCCCTGGGAGATCTCAGATACCTATTCATAACTACAAATGGCATCTGGTCCCATCACTTCATGGGAAATAGATGGGGAAACAGTGGAAACAGTGTCAGACTTTGTTTTTTTGTGCTCCAAAATCACTGCAGATGGTGACGGCAGCCATGAAATTAAAAGACGCTTACTCCTTGGAAGAAAAGTTATCACCAACCTAGATAGTATATTCAAAAGCAGAGACATTACTTTGCCGACTAAGGTCCGTCTAGTCAAGGCTATGGTTTTTCCTGTGGTCATGTATGGATGTGAGAGTTGGACTGTGAAGAAGGCTGAGCACCGAAGAATTGATGCTTTTGAACTGTGGTGTTGGAGAAGACTCTTGAGAGTCCCTTGGACTGCAAGGAGATCCAACCAGTCCATTCTGAAGGAGATCAACCCTGGGATTTCTTTGGAAGGAATGATGCTAAAACTGAAGCTCCAGTACTTTGGGCACCTTATGTGAAGAGCTGACTCATTGGAAAAGACTCTGATGCTGGGAGGGATTGGGGGCAGGAGGAGAAGGGGACGACCGAGGATGAGATGGCTGGATGGCATCACAGACTCAATGGACGTGAGTCTGAGTGAACTCTGGGAGTTGGTGATGGACAGGGAGGCCTGGCATGCTGTGATTCATGGGGTCGCAAAGAATTGGACACGACTGAGCGACTGAATGGAATGGAACTACAAATGAGTGTCATTCCAGTGAACACATCCAAAATCTGGTTTCTGGAGATAAGATTTCTCAGGATAACTCTAAAAAGCTAACACAACTTGACAGAGACTGTATTCCAAAACAGACAGGAGCTAGATCTTCTGATCCCTGAACAAGGAGGGACTTGAGCCATCCTGGCCATGTGAATTTAAAATGGGCTAATGCCCCTACTGGTCCTCGTTATGCTATATTGATGATACTTATGATTATTCCATGTACTGTCAATTGTCTAACCTGTTTTGTCTCTGCCCAGGTCAACAAGCTACAACATGCAGTGCCAGTTCAACAAAGATATAATACTACAGCCGACCACAGAAAGTATCACACACCCTTAGATGGACACCGCTATAAGGACTCTGAGGCTTGAGACTAGCAAGAGCGGGAGGCCCAATAACCCTCGCCATTCCAGTTCAGCAGGAAGTAGCCAGAAAGACCTTGACGCCCCTATTCCCAAAGAACTGGGCCTCCCATCTCTTGAGGGGGGAATGTTAGGCAGGTAGAATAGGGAAAAGGAGTCCAGAATGGTGGTGGCTAAAAGACAAGGAAGGGAAAGGCCCGTGAAAATAGAACAAAGGGAGTCAAAGGAAAGTCCAAGGACCAGAGTGAAGACTTCAGGTAGAACAAACAGCACTCCTGGCTAAGCCCAATTTGCGTAGGGCAGGCCCAGGTGGAGGAAAAAACATATAAAAGGAGCCAAAGCGCTTTCTCTCTCTCTTTCTCTCCCGCGTGCATGCGCTATTTCTCTCTCTCCCTCTCTCCCTCTCTCTCTCTCTCTCTCTCACTCCCTTCCCTGAGCGCTCCTCCACTCTCTTCTCTTCAAGTCTTTGGGTTGGCATGCCCTCACACTTCAAGGATGGATTCGCCTGCTATCTTCTAAATAAAATAGAGCTGTAACACTGAAAAAAAAAAAAAGAAAGAAAGAAAGAAAGAAAAGAAAAGAAATAGATCCAAAACAATATTGCTAAGGTTTATGTCAAAGAGAGTACTACCTATGTTTTCTTCCAGCACCTTTTTTTTTTCTCATCTTACATTTTGGTCTTTAACCCATTTTGTGTTTATTTTTGTATATGGTATGAGAAAATGCTCTAATTTCATTCTTTTAGCTATCCAGTTTCCCCAAAACAACTTACTGAAAGATTGTCATTTCTCATTGTGTATTCTTGCTTCACTTGTTGTAAATTAATTGAGCATGTGTGTGCAGGTTTATTTCTAGGTCCTCTGTTCTAGGTATATTTGTTGTTTTTTTTCTTTCCCAGTATCATACTGTCTGGATTACTGTAGCTTTGTAATATATTCTGAAGTCAAGAAGCATGATACCTCTAAGTTTGTTCCTTTTTCTCAAGATTACTTTGGTAATTTGGGGTCTTCTGTGTTTCTGTAAAAATATTAGGATTATTTGTTTTAGTTCTGTTTTGCCATACTTATTTTGATAGGGATGAACTATGGGTGGAGGTTCGTGACATTGTACAGGAGACAAGGATCAAGGCCATCCCCATAAAAAAGAAATGCAAAAAAGCAAAATGGCTGTCTGATGAGGCCTTACAAATAGCTATGAAAAGAAGAGAAGCAAAAAGCAAAGGAGAAAAGGAAAGATATAAGCATCTGAATGCAGAGTTCCAGAGAATATCAAGAAGAGATAAGAAAGCCTTCCTCAGCAATCAATGCAAAGAAATAGAGGAAAACAAAGAATGGAAAAGTCTAGAGATCTCTTCAAGAAAATTAGAGATACCA
>SJXQ01000627.1:0-44029 GCA_006408695.1 Aepyceros melampus
GAGGGCCGAAGAATTGATGCTTTTGAACTGTAGTGCTGGAGAAGACTCTCGAGAGTCCCTTGGACTGCAAGGAGATCCAACCAGTGCATTCTGAAGGAAATCAGCCCTGGGATTTCTTTGGAAGGAATGATGCTAAAGCTGAAACTCCAGTACTTTGGCCACCTCATGTGAAGAGTTGACTCAATGGAAAAGACTCTGATGCTGGGAGGGATTGGGGGCAGGAGGAGAAGGGGACAGAGGATGAGATGGCTGGATGGCATCACTGACTTGATGGGCATGAGTCTGAGTGAACTCTGGGAGTTGGTGATGGACAGGGAGGCCTGGTGTGCTGCGATTCATGGGGTCACAAAGAGTCAGACACGACTGAGGGACTGAACTGAATTGAATATAGCTACAATACATAGAGAGACCTGGGGTTACAAAGAAATGTAGAAATGAACTTCTGACCTCCAAAAAGTGTCTACACTAGTAGAAGACTCTTATTCATTAGTTCTTATTCTTCTCCAGTGCCTCCCACCTCTCCTAGAGACTCTCCAATACTTGTCTCCAGCCCAGGTGAGCAATACAGCACCATTCATTAACCACAAACACAAATTCCCCTCGTCTCTTTCCTCTTTGGAAAACTATCCTTAAGAACTTCACTTTCTTGTTTTTGGAGAGAAAATAATATTAAGGACATAAGCAAAATTGTTCTCAAACTTGAGGAATGGAAATCTTTATTTTCTACATTTTCCCCTGTATTTCGAGGAAGTGTATCTGCATGTATTTGTGTATAATGGGATTCTCAGGTTGCATTTATATTGTTTGAGAAGACTGCAAACCTTTGAGGTCTTTACTATTCAGTATTTCATTTTGTAAAATGATCGGGAGAATACATTAGTTGTAAAGGTGATATGCTCAAGTATCTTTGTGGTTTAAAGGAGGCATTACAACTCCCAAAATAGCTGCAGTTAGTCCTTTTCACTAGTAATATGAAACTAATTTTCGTTTGTGAGTTGTTACATCTGTGCAATACATTTCAAGCCCAAGATGAGTGCTATAGCAAAAGTGAGGTTCTGTTATAAAAATAGAGCACTATTAATAAAATTAATGTCATTTTAAATTAACTTCATTTAAAATCAGTCATTTAGATATTTCCATAAAGGTCCTTTGTTATATTTTTTTCACAGGTTATCTTTATTGAGTGTTTATTTATTTCCATCTCTACTCAGAAGGAGAGGATATGAAGCAGAAGTATGTAAGCAAAAGTATAGTGGGAAGAGCTGTCCTTATTAAGCCTGCCCATCATCAGCAGTCAACCTGAATTAATACAGAGGCTTTTAGTGCAGGTGGCGCCAGTGGTAAAGAACCCAGCTGCAGTGCAGGAGACGTTAAGACACGAAAGTTCGATCCCTCGTTCGGGAAGGTGCCCTGGAGGAGGGCACAGCAACCCACTCCAGTATTCTCGCCTGGAGAATCCCTTGGCCTGAGGAGCCTGGCAGGCTATCGTCCATGGGGTCGCAGAGTCGGACGCGACCAAAGCGACTTGGCACACTTTTAGTGCAAGCGGTACAAATTTAAATCAAAGTAGCTAAAGCAGAAAAGGGAATTTTTGGCTCATGTAACTGGGAGGTCTTGTGTCGGCCACAGTTAAATTTAAGGACTCCTCTTCCGTCTGTGCGCTGCTTGCTTTAGAGCTCTACTCATCCTCTCTTGCAGGGTGGCTTTTCCCATACGGCAGTGGATGCTCTAGCTTCAGGAAACACCTTCCTTGCTCTGTGTGCTCTTCCAAGCTGAAAAACCATTGGAGAATGCTCTGAGTGGCCCAGCTTAGGCCACATATTCACTTGTGAACCAATGGTGTTGCCCAGGGGTTCAGGTATTCTGTATGACCCAGCCAGGGAGTTCTTTCATTGGCAGTTCATCAGAATTACCTGATCAGAGAGAAGGAATAACCCTTGTACAGCAGCAAATGTTCATTAGACCCTGAAAGGGGCTTCTCATGCGTTGGCCATGAAAACAATGTTCGAGAAGGGCGCATCTCTGACTGAGTAAACAGGCTGCTTGTAAATTATGGAATTCAAAAGGACTAATTCATAGCAAGTTTTCTCACTGCAGGATTTTTTCTAGGAAGGAAGCTAATGAACAGGAGATTCAACTTAAATTTGCCCAATCTTTTAGGTCTTATAGTGCATGAAATGACTGATTAAATAACTAGTTAATTCACTTTAAACAACCATTTGACTGTCACTGAAATATCTGATCAAAAATTCAGGTGTTTGGATATTGGATAAGCTTCTCAGTTTGCGCTAGTGGTAAAGAACCCGTCTGCCAAAGCAGGAGACATAAGAGTCGCAGGTTTGATCCCTGAGTCAGGAAGATCCCCTGGAGGAAGTCACAGCAATCCACTCCAGTATTGCCTAGAGAATCCCAAGGACTTGGGAGCTTGGCGGGCTACGGTCCAAAGGGTCACAAAGAGTCAGACACAACTGAAGCAACTTAGCATGCACAATTCTCTAATATGAGATTAGAAATAATACAATATTAACAGCTGATTGCTTTCCATTTCTAAAATGTGTTGGTTAATAATAAATAGCTACCGTGAGATATAAGAATCTATATGAGATAACTATATTAACAGGCTAATCATGCTTCCATTTGCAGAAAATCTACCTTTTAAAATGTCAACCAGAATGTATTTTCTAGAATGATATCAGAATATTTTTTCAAACAAAAACAGGATATTGCTACCTACCACTTTATTAAAGTGGTGAGTTCCGAACTTAAAACAAATCTTGCCCTCCTAAAAATAAGAGGGCAGTATAAGTACACACAGCTTTATATAAGAGGAAGATAGTGAGGTTCCCAGAATAAGGACTATCACTGTGATCCATTAAAGACTGTGTGAATCACAATAAACTGTGGAAAATTCTGAGAGATGGGAATACCAGACCACCTAACCTGCCTCTTGAGAAACCTGTATGCAGGTCAGGAAGCAACAGTTAGAACTGGACATGGAACAACAGACTGGTTCCAAATAGGAAAAGGAGTATGTCAAGGCTGTATATTGTCACCCTGCTTATTTAATTATATGTAGAGTACATCATGAGAAACGCTGAACTGGAAGAAGCACAAGCTGGAATCAAGATTGCCGGGAGAAATATCAATAACCTCAGATATGCAGATGACACCACTCTTATGGCAGAAAGTGAATAAGAACTAAAGAGCCTCTTGATGAAAATGAAAGAGGAGAGTGAAAAAGTTGGCTTTTCAGAAAACTAAGCTCATAGCATCCGGTCCCATCACTTCATCGCAAATAGATGGGGAAACATGGCAACAGTGGCTGACTTTATTTTTCTGGGCTGCAAAATCACTGCAGATGGTGATTGTAGCCATGGAATTAAAAGACATCTTCTCTTTGGAAGAGAAGTTATGACCAACCTAGACAGCATATTAAAAAGCATTACTTTGGCAACAAAGGTCTGTCTAGACAAGGCTATGGTTTTTCCAGTGGTCATGTATGGATGTGAGAGTTGAACTATAAAGAAAGCTGACCGCCAAAGAATTGATGCTTTTGAACTGTGGTGTTGGAGAAGACTCTTGAGAGAGTCCCTTGGACTGTAAGGAGATCCAACCAGTCCGTCCTAAAGGAGATCAGCCCTGGGTGTTCATTGGAGACTGATGTTGAAGCTGAAACTCCAATACTTTGGCCACCTGATGCGGAGAGCTCACTCATTTGAAAAGACCCTGATGCTGGGAAAGATTGAGGGCAGGAGGAGAAGGGGATGACAGAGATGAGATGGTTAGATGGCATCACCGACTCAATGGACACAGGTTTGGGTGGACTCTGGGAGTTGGTGATGGACAGGTAGGCCTGGCGTGCTGCATTTCATGGGGTCGCAAAGAGTTGGACACGACTGAGCGACTGAACTGAACTGAACAGTATTTCTTTAAGTGATATGTCTATGGCAGTGGTAGTTAGCTAGAGATGATCTTGCCTCCAAGGGCCTATTTGGCAATGTCTGAAAATATTTTTCACTGTCAGGACTGGGAGTTTGTGCTTCTGGAATCTAACAGATAAGGCCAGGATGCAGCTAAATGCTTTACAAATACAGGACAGGCCCCCACAACTACCTACCTACCTAATTAACCCAAAACGCCAATAGTACTGAGGTTAAGAAACACTAGTCTATAACAAGGTTCAGGCAAAAAGGCAATGCTTAAGACAAAATATCTGTCAGTGACAAACGTACAATCTACTTAGGTGGGAGAAGACAAAAAATAAAAATGATCTCTATAGAAAAAATGTATTCTATAACACATAAATGCTAATTATAAGACCTTTACTATGTGTGCCTGAATTGTATCAGGCTGTACAGAAGGAAAAGCCATTGTTGGGTTCTTTATCAGAGGAGTCTTCATTTTAGTAGTGAGGTAGATGTACACTGAATCTTGAAAAATTTGAATGGGCTGACAGGGAGGGTAGGAGGGAGGCAGAAGTCCAGAGAGGAGAAAGGGTAGTATTTTAAAATAAGCAGCTTGGCTACAGCAGGGTTTTTGTGGCAGGGTAACCTTAAGGAAACAATTATTTCATCTGGTGTGTGTGATCACGTGGTGGATGGAGTCCTGGCTTTGTGATGTCTCAGCTGAGCGTGTGAACTATAAAAGTGTCATAGCCCTTACCTTACGGTTGTCAAAATTAGGCCTGCCATATGGTAGTGCTCAAGTGATGGTCAGCTCCTAAAGCAAACGTTGAGGAAGCCTGAACTGTACTGAAATACTGGAAGAGTCATTGGACTTTAGTGCCTAAGGGGAGGACAGGACAAAAATAATGCTTTAATCTGAATCTAGGTAGGTGGTATGTAAGTGGTCACTGTACTATTCTTTTGACTTTTCTGGATAGCTAACAGTTTTCTTTGTACAAGTCTCTACTTTTAAACTTTCTTTGGTTTCTGTTGCAAGAATTTAGGCTCAATTGAAAACAGGTCCCCTGTTTGTTTGTTCTTCAGGACAAAGGAGGACAGAGGAGTCTGCGGGTTACCAGCCATGGGGTGGTAGAGTTGGATACGACCTAGAGACCAAACAAAAACAAATATCTTCAGAATAGTACCTGGCACACAGTAGATGATCATAAACTATTTTCCAAGTCCAGCCACAAAGTTAAAACGGCCAGGACTACAGTGGTGGCAGTTTGGGTGGGATATTGGCAAAGATTTCCAAAAGCAATATTGATAAAATTTTGGTGATTTGAGGATAGGAGAACAGCTTTGAAAATGTAAAGGTGATGGGAGATGGGTGAAATCATTTGCAGTTAAGTTAGAAAAGATATAGATCTGAGGGAAAATGAATTGTATTTTGGATCCATGACATTATGGGCAGTAGGCCAGTGATGTGCAGAACTGAAATTTAACAAAATTTTTACAGTACTTTATCTAGAGGAGATTGCTGAGGCTAGCAAAGCAGATGAGGTTTCTCAAGAAAGATGAAGGGCCTATTCTCCCAATATTATTGACAGCAAAAACTGAAACAATGATCTTTTTTGTACAGTAAGTAGTGTCTTTTCAAAATTAAGTAACAGATTGTTATTTGGGGACTGCATTGGAATCACAAACCAGATACTCAAAAGCTTTGTTTGGACTTTCAAAAATCTGGGCTATTTTAAATTTACATAAGGTCATCGTCAACATTTAACACTCAAAAGCTACATACACAATTCTTATTCTCTTCAAAACCAGGGAGATGTGCCGATCTTTGGTCTTCCTTTCCACTGGCACACTGGAGCTAAGCACCTGCTGTGCCTTCAAATGACTCATTTCCCACATTTGATCGTGACCCACCTGGCCCCTGTAGGTACTTGATTTTGCAGTTCCTGGTCAACTGCCACTATGTCAGCTTTAGTGACAATAACAATACAAACACAATGAGCACTTAGTTCCAGGTCCTATACTAAGTATGCCACAGAGATCATTCACTATTTGAGGGAGTTACTATTATGAATCCATTTTACAGATGAGAAAACTGGGACACAGAGGTTAAAGGATTTGTCTGAAAGTCCACAACCAGCAAGTGGCAGAGGTGAAATAAAAGTCAGATTTAAATTTGCCAAAGAGTATTTAATTTAAATGGTAACAGATTACTCCTTATGAACCGGAACTTTTTCTAAAGCAAGCCTGTGCTCTTCTGTACATACACAACAGACACGCACACCCTACATGACTTTGGGCAGCTATCTCCTTTCTTCTTCTACCTGTGTAAAGCTGGCCGAAGGTGAACTAAGTTTCATTTCACACCACAAAGCACAGTAAGGAGGGCAAGTAATCGTGGTAGAGAGATGTCCTCACGTTTCTCTCTAGAAAACACACAATGCACAGGTAGGACTGTCTTCAAGAAATCATGTTCTAAGTGGAGATATGCAATGTACCCAAAAGTTCTAAAGGACATTTAAACAGAAACATGAGGGTGGGTATAAATACAAGTTGTACAGCATATCCAGAGACAAAAGGCTGGGGTAGGGGACACAAGAGATGAGAAAAAGGAGAGCCAGGAAAACCATTTGGAAGTATTTCAGTGAATCGACAGTGGTTTCCTACAGGTCTCACAGGCACTCTGTGGGTTCTCTCCTAAAATATCAGCTGACATTCAAGTTTGCCTGATTTAAGAAACATTCAGTGGAATAAACATGGAACAGAATGAAAGAATCTGAAAGATGAGAAAGGACATCTGATGATTACACTAGAACAAGTGAGAAAAGGATTAGGAAAAAAAATCAGGATTCTAAAAGACCTTGGTGCATGAAAGCATACAATTACAATGTAGATATGAATTAGGGAAAAAAAATACATCAGTTGAGTAAAAATGACAAAGTGACAATGGCATAAACAAAGTACTAAAATCAAGAACAAAAAATTCACTCATTAAAAAAAAAAAAATCTCTTGTAATTACCCAGAGATTACCAAACTTTCTCTCCTCTTTCTGACACATTTGGGAAATATGAAATCAGGGGTACTAGAAGCTGGTTGCTTAAAGTAAAAGAATATATACATCTGGGAAAGAAGTACTACAGCAGGAGAAAAGTGACAGAGAATTACTCTTTGTCGCACTTTGACTCTAGAAAAATCCATTAATTTTCTGTGTGGCTATTCTAACACAACCTCCTCCTTTTTTTTACAGCTTCCTAGAGGCTCAGATGGTAAAGAATTCACCTGCTTTCTAGGAGACTTCAGCAAAACTATTCTCTTATAATGTGCACTCATGCTGATAACATGAGACAAATGAATAATGTAACAAATAGAAAAAAAAATAATAAAATATATGTAACCAAAAAAAAAAAAAAAAAATTCACCTGCAAAGCGGGAGACCTCGTATGATCCCTGGGTTGGGAAGATTCCCCTGGAGGGTATGCATCCCACTCCGGCATTCTTGACCAGAGAATCCCCAGGGACAGAGGAGCCTGGCAGACTACAGACCATGGGGTCGCAAAGAGTCAAACACAACTGAGCAACTAAGAACACACACAGTGATACAAGAGAGCAATCACAAGTCAATCAATGAACCTTAATTTTCTAAGTCTCTGCTAGATGCTGGGGAAAAAGAAAACCAGTATTTGTTGAATGCCCACTTTGCGCTATATATTACTATATAACTTTGACTGCTTATTTCATTTAATCATGACTACAACTGTATAATGTGGGCACAATAAGGATTTTAAAGATGAATGTGAAGGTTAGAGAGATGAAATAACTTGCCAAAGTCCACACAGCGTTAGGTGGCAGAGCTGGTACTCAAACACTTCCTTCAAACTAGAATGAGGCTGATCTGGGTTAAAATCTGGTCTGCCACTTCCTAGCTTTCTGGCTCCAACCTAATTAACCTCTCTGGACTTCATTCTTCTCTTCTGTAATATGGGGAGACAAAACCAATTCTCATAGGGTTATTTTGTGAAAATCGGTTTATTGATTACTTCATCCATCAAATGATGGACTACAGAACAAGGAAGTGAAGAAATGAGGGAGTGGGATAACACGATACCAAAGTCAATAACTCTAATGTTGTGATAAAGTGAAAAGATTGCTAGGAGAGCAGCATTAAAGCAGGAGCTGGATGGGCAGTGGTCAAAGTGTGATGCTTGAAGGAGAGATTTCAGAGGTCATATGGATTTTGAAGTCAGCATAAAGGAGATGACCATGGGAGTGGGCGCTAGGGATGTGAAAGGCAGGGATGGAAGAGAAGCAAGGAAGCTGAAAAACTGAAAAACAATGAGCAGTGCATGTAAAATACCTGTAACTCAGCTTGTCCTTACAAAATACTAATCCTAAGAAATAAAAAATTAGGAATAACAAATAAATTTCTCATCTGCATATTAAAAAGGATGAAAGTGAGAAGTCTGCCTCAGTGGCAGGCAGTGGATGGGAACAAATAGCTGATGATACAGAAATGCGTCCAGAAGGCAGATAGTGTATTCTTCCTCTAGGCTCTTATTTACTATGTCCTGATATGACTCCCTTACTCTTAAAAACCTCTGCTTGAAGGCAGTTAGGTGTTCCATTAATTGCTTTTGTAAGAGTAAATATCAATAAAATACTGAGGAGCAAAAAAAGCTGAACTCCAGGCAATGTTTATTATAAATAAACATCTATGCCTCAGCAGTTCCTTCTGCCTCAGTTAAATGCCACCTTCTGAGAGATCTTCTCCGACCTTCCTAGGTAGAATCATCACCCTCTGTCCCCCTCCATTATCACACTTTCTCCTTTCCTTTTTCCTTCATAGCATTTATTACCACTGGGTACACTTACATATCTTTGTTTATTGTCTTTCGCCGGTCTCTTTTCCAACCATACTATCTAGGAGTTGAGACTTTGTTTTCTTCATGGTTTTATCTCCAATTCCTAGAATAAACTTGGCAACACAGAAGTTCAATAAAAGTTACATTAAAAAAAAAAATCTACTTTAAAACTCTTTAACATCTAAAGTACTCAATAAAAAGAATTATTTCCCATTTTTACATTTAGAAATTATGAAATAATGTTGAGAAAATGAAAATTCTAGTACATTTTCCTTGTTAACACCTCTAAAGATGAATGTTAATTAGATAATAAAGTTAAAAGAATTAACTCATTTATTTCCCTTAGGGCTTACAGCCTGTATGTTCCTTGAATCCTATATGCTGAGCTTCACAGTTTTGTGAAATGTACTATATCTGTGATGGTCTAATCACAACTACCACCTTCTAACCACCACAGTTAATTTTTCCAAACTGCCATATTCAATTAATACTCAGGGGACAGGGGGAGAAGAGGAAGAGAACATAGTGTGTCTTTATCGACAAGGACTTTATTATACTTATGCTCATTTTAAAAAAAATATGTAATTTTCTCTATTTTGGCAGTGTGGGGTCTTGGATGCTGCACAGGCTCTTCTCTAGCCGTGGTGCATGGCTGCGAGCCTTGTGGAGCACAGGTGCTAGGCACGCAGGCTGCAGCAGCCACTCTGGCTCCACATCACAGGCTCAATAGTTGTGGGCTCCAGAACACGGGCTTAATTGCTCCGTGGCATGTGAGATCTTCCTGGACCAGGGACCAAACCTGAATCTTCTGCATTGGCAGGTGGATTCTTTACCACTGAGCCACCAGGGAAGCCCTATACTCAAGTTCTTAAATAAATCAGAGTATGCCCAAAAGCCAAACTTTAAAATGGTTTGATTTTTTTAAATGGTTTAAGATTATTCTTGAATCTGGACACTGGCTAAAATGGATTTTATGTACTCTTAAGGTGAGCAAGTACAAATAGCTTACTTAGTAAATGCAGTTTAATGTCAGCAAATCTAAAATTTCAGAGGCAATATTTTATTTCAAAAGTAATAAATAATATGGTCACATAGTAACTGGTGAGAATTACAAGGATAGCAACCCTTAAAATTCTTATAAAAAAACTAAAATTATTTCACAGTTGGTCTTGCCTATATTTCTCATGATTGCTTGTTTTCCAATAACCCATTAATCCACATTAAAACTTAAATACATAGTAACTTACCAACAGTGATAGAACTTCAAGGCTGAGAAAAAGCACTAATCACAAAGAATTTCAATTAAAAGTTAACCTAACAGTCCAGAAAGAAATGTTGTCAATGAGAGAAGTCCTAATTATTAAATAAGATAAGCTGTGTATTTGTTTAAAGACTAACATACACCTAGCTTCACTGAAACACTTCTGAAAAAAAATTATTCATACATATTTTGTTAAAACATAAAATAAAACTTAAAATAATTCCTCTACTTTAAAAAAAGCAACACTCCTAACAAAAGTTTACAGTATCTCATTAACAAAGCAAAAACCTTAAAAAGGTCCATCTATTTTGGTCTTCAGTTACAAATAAAAAGTCACTAACAATTCATTATAATAATCCTATAAACAATCAGAAACATTATCAGAAAAAAAAAACTGTTTATAAAAAAATCATCAATTCAATGAGCATTTGATTGTTTTATTAACAAAATATAGGCAAGAATTATAACCCTCTCTGGTGAAACTTCTCAACTAATTTTTTGTAGAAGGCCTTGAGATGTATCAGTTATAAAACATATTAAAATGAAAACATTTTTAAATGTACAAATACAAACCAGTACTTTATACAATAATTCTCTACAAAGTTTGTCAATCGATGTAAAAAATAATTTGTTTCAACTGAATATAAGGCATGTTCAGTTTCTGTAGTTTTGCAGAATTATTTTTTTTGCTTTGTTGGAGACTTTTCTCTGTGCCGGTCCTGACTTTTCTTTGACTCTCCGGATGGCTCAGAGTATCGGCTAGATTTTTCCCATTGTCTCTCAGCACCGTTCTGATACCTATCTTCATCGCTTCTAGAACCTGAATGTTTTTTATTTTTTTCTCTTGACTTGGATCTTTCCCTCCTCCTAAAATTCTCACTGTCCCTATTTCGATGTCTGTGCTCATTTTCAGAGAAAGAACTCCTTCTCTCCCTTTTCTTCTTGGGATCTCCATGAGTATGTTCCAAATCCACACGTGCTTCTTGGTCTCTGTCATGCATGGCTCTGCTGTAGCTGTTTCTCTCAGAAGGAACCCCTCTGTATAAAGTGTATCTTGTTCCAGAGCCTCTTGAATCTCTCTCTCTGGGCTTCTCTGACCTCCTTTCTCTCTCAGTCCTTGTCTCCTGGTGCCAATGCTCTGGCCTCCTTTCTTCTAGTTTTCTGTCATTCATTTCTTGTTTCCTGATCAATTTATCTACTTCTTTACTTCTGTGGTTCCATGCCCCTTCTTTCTTACATTTTTAGCTGCATGTGTAAAATGAAATAGTTAGCTTATATTTTAATCTTAATTTCACAACTGAAAAAAAATCATATTTATACATTATAGATTTGTTTACTAATTCAGACAAACTGGATAAAGAGTCAAATTGAATGCAAAATCTAGTGACAGAACAGTATACAAAAAATATAATTTTTAAGAATATACAATATATTAGTTACTGAAGTAACTGCTTTGATCCTTAAAATAAACAAATTTTTAAAATAAGGTATATAGCAAATGTAAAAGTTTTAATGAAGTGACTAAAGTGGTACATTTCCACTTACAAATCTTATCCAAAACATAAATTTCAGCCCATATGCATTATATCATATGAAACAGAATGTCAGAGATGATACATAATTAAAATATAATGATCCTACATGCCAGCAACATCACTTCCTAAAAGGTGGGTTGAATGGGATGACTGGGTTTGTGTAAAAACAGGAATACATATTTTTCAAATACAAACCTCTGTCTACAAAAATAGCAGTCCTGCTACCAGAGAAGTAGTAACTATGCAAAGAGAAGCTATGGTGAAATCTAATCATAGGCTTTATGAGAGCCACAAAGGCTTGATTGCTAAGAAAACTCTTCTAAGGCCTTGAAACTTTTCTTTATCGGTTTGTCCACAAATATAAATATTACTTAGAAGTGAAATATCTTACCCATTTTAAGCTATAAAACACACTTAACCACTTTGTGTTATCTACTTTGGGTACATAATCAAAAGTACTGAGATGACCACAATTTCTATCAAAGTTGGAAAGTTGCCTATCTTTGTCCTACCTCCACTCAAATGTACCAGCATCTATTTCTCCTGCCAAATGCCTACCCATGGCAAACCCACGGGTCCTGGTTTGCCACAAAGGACCAGTTTCTCTGGTTCCTATCAAGCAGTTCAGCTGAACTACAGCTACCCAAGCAGAAACCATCTGGCTCTGTGCAGAATCAATGCCTCTCTGACCCTTCTGTATCCCACATTGGTGCTTCCTGACATCAAAACCTGAGCCCGACAATAATATGCACTTTCCTCTCTCTTTGGTGTTTGCTTTACAATTTTCTAATTTGGTATAAGTTCATATTGCTTTTATGCTATTTAACATGTTATTATTAAAACTGAAAGCTCTCTACTGAAATTGTATGATGAGGCAAATTAATTTTGAATCAGCAAGCTTCCTTACTGTAGCAGTTCATGCTGTGTTATCATCTGTTCTCAAAACAGATACCATGAAATAAATTCTTTAGAGGTGAATGGTAAATGAACAATGTTAGTACATTTCAACTTACGAATAAAACTTCCTGTGAGTAAATGGAGTCTTGCTCTAACAGTATAAACCTCTGAGTCCCCTAATTCTGGATGCCACATAGTATGTAAAACACTCTAAGAGAAACAAGTGTGTAAAGACTAGCCTGACCAACCTACTAAAAAGGCTGTGAAGAAAAGTGCTCCCTCTCTGAAATAAATACACACTAAAAAAAACAGGAAATGACATGCATTTTGGGCAATCAGACTCTCTTTTATTTAAATTAAGATATTATGGTGAAAGAAGGCAGAGTTGGCCCTGGGGAAAACAACACAGACCTTTCTAGAAAATGGCATATTTGAAAAAATACTTTACTACAGCGCTTCCTCTTCCAAGGAAGATGAAGATGATTATGAAAGACTAATAATGTTGCTGAAAACAACTAGAAATGCCTGATAAAAGCTAAACATCTGCTATTTAAAGGCACTAAAGATCTGAAACAACTTGAGATGCTATAAGGAAGGAAGTGCGCAAGAAAAAAACGATGGGAGTGTGTCAAAAGAACACAGGAGTCAACTTGAAGGAACTTCTAATTGCCAAAGCTGAAATGATCTGAACGAGAAGATAAATGACAGCACTGGACTTTAACCCACAGAATAAGATAAATATCCATGAGTCTACACTGATGTATGTAACACTATTCATAAATAAATGCAGGGGGCACAACTCTTTCTTACAAGAGAAATTTCATTATTAAAGTAGAAAAAGAGACAAATTGAAAATCCACCATTTGGCAAACATTATAGAAACAAATGTTGCAGAAAAGATCCACAGATGGGTGCAAAAACAGAAGACTGAAAGAGGAAAAGGAAGAGACCTGCAGAGTACTCAATTATCGTCCTATAATGGACTGCAAGGAGATCCAGCCAGTCCATCCTGAAGCAGATCGGCCCTGGGATTTCTTGGGAGGGAATGATGCTAAAGCTCAAACTCCAGTACTTTGGCCACCTCATGCGAAGACTTGACTCATTAGAAAAGACTCTGATGCTGGGAGGGATTGGAGGCAGGAGGAGAAGGGGACGACAGAGGATGAGATGGCTGGATGGCATCACTGACTTGATGGACGTGAATCTGAGTGAACTCTGGGAGTTGGTGATGGACAGGGAGGCCTGGCGTGTTGCAATTCATGGGGTCCCAGAGAGTTGGACATGACTGAGCGACTGAACTGAACTGAACAGTAATTTATCGAGAAAAACGGTTTCCATGAAAAAATCCAGCAGATACCACCCTAACCAAGTGATTAAAGCTAATATCACCTATAAGACATATCAATATTATCAACTCCTCAGTAAGGCACAGTAAGAATAACACATCATCTGTATGGTATCCTGGCCAAAAATGAGTAATCTCCTTCTAATCATGAGAAAACATCAGACAGATATTCACACTGAGTGACACTGTGCACAGTAAGTGACCAAAGGACTTAAAAAGGGTCAAAGCCATTCAAACCAACAAAAGCCTGAGAGAAGCTACCGTGGGTTATATAGAAGGCTAAAGAGAAATACAATTAAAGGCAAGAAGGATCCTGAACAAGAAAAGGGACACCAGTGGAAAAACTGGTGAAATTCAGTCTTTTCCCAATGTTAATTTCCTGATCTTGATAACTAAACTAGAACTATGGAAGTTACTAACATTAGGGAAAATTGGGTGAAAGCTATATGGAAATTCTCTGTACTATTTTTGTAACCTTCTTATAAGTCAAAAATTATTTTAAAATAAAAGTAAAGAAGACACCAGTGAGCTGGCAAAAACAAAAGGAGGTTTAGAAGGGCCAAGATTCAAGAGAAGGCAGAACCACAGAGAAGTGAGCTGATGTCACCTTCTTTCTGCATCTGCTGATTCAGGGCTGCTGCTGAGAGAAGAAACCAGCAGAGCTCTGGTTGCCTCTCAGGGCTTAAGAGACAAGAACGGGGCTAGTTATTTGCAATATATACATGTGACAAAACAGACATATCCAAAATACATAAAGGCACTTATAAATAAACAGAAAAGACAACATACTTTTAAAAGGGTGGGGGGAGGGAAAAAGCTTGGAACAGCCACTTAACAAAAAGAAAATATTCAAATGGCCAACAATACACAAAATGATGCTCAGCCTCACTAGTGATCAAGGAAATGCAAATTAAAATCACAATGCAATGCCACTGCATACCCACCAAAATGGCTAAAATGAAAATGATGGCTAAAACGTTAGTGAAGATGGGAGCTACTGTAACTCTCATACATGGCTGCCTGCATGTTAAGTTGCTTCAGTCGTGTCCGATTCTTTTTGAGCCTATAGACTGTAGCCTGCCAGGCTCCTCTGTATATGGGATTCTCCAGGCAAGAATACTGGAGTGGGTTCCCAAGGTGAAGGTGAAGTCGCTCAGTTGTGTCCGACTCTTTGCGACCCCATGGACTGTAATGTACTAGGCTTCTCTGTCCATGGGATTCTCCGGGCAAGAATACTGGAGTGGATTGCCATTTCCTTCTCCAGGGGATCTTCCCAACCCAGGGATCGAACCTGGGTCTCCTGCATTGGAGGCAGACACTTTCACCTCTGAGCCACCAGAGAAGCCCCAAGAAACCCAGGAGAAGGGGATGGTAATCCACTCCAGTATTCTTGCCTGGAGAATTGGTGGGCTATGGTTCATGGGATCACAAAGAGTCAGACATGACTGAGCTGCTAACACTTTCTTTTTCACTTTAGAAGTCTATACTCTGCTCAAACTATGAGGTGAAGTCGCTCAGTCGTGTCCGACTTTTGCGACCCCATGGACTGTAGCCCACCCGGCTCCTCAGTCCGTGGAATTTTCCAGGCAAGAGTACTGGAATGGGTTGCCATTTCCTTCCCCAGAGGATCTTCCCAACCCAGGGATCGAACCCGAGTCTCCTGCACTGCAGGCAGACGCTTTAACCTCTGAGACACCAGGGAAGCCCTGATCTTCCCAAACCAGGGATCAAATCCACCTCTTCTGCAGTTTCTGCACTGCACGTAAATTCTTTACTGCTGAGCCACTGGGGAAGCCCCATCCATGGCTGGTGGGAGTGTAAACTGGAATAACCACTTGGAAAGCTGTTCAGCAGTATCTACACACACCCTACAACCTAGGGATTCCACCTCTAGGAACATATCCAACAGAAATGTGCGTACACATACACACATATGCCACTAAAAGATACGTATCATAGCATTCATGGAAACACTATTTATAAATTTAAATTTCCATTGAGTAAAAAGGGTAAATGTTAAATACACTATGAAATACTTATACATACTGAAAAACTATACAGCAATGAGAATGAATGAAAAATAACTAAACACAATAGTATGGCTGCATCTCACAAACATAAAGTTGAAAGATAAACCAGACATAAAGGAGTTCATAACACATAATTCCAAAGTTAAAAACAGGCAAAACTAATTTAGAGAATTACAAATCAGAACAGGAGCTGCCATGAGCCAATGGATGGGAGGAGTGGTACTTAGCAGGGGAGAGAACAAGGGAAGGCTTCTGGGGTACTGGCTGCTCTTGCTCTGGGTCCTGGATACATGGATATGGTTTACGAAAATTTACACGGCTGAATGCCATAAGACATGCACTGAATATGTGGTATGTGTCAATTACTAGCATAAGGGCTTCACTGTTAATACTAAAAAATTAAAATTTCTTTAAAACACAACCATGAGGAAAGCTCCTGCAAAGGAGATGACAGACATTATGAAAGGCATTTCAGTCAACACTCAAATATTTGCCAACAGAGTATCTCCATTTTGATGAAGAGATTCCAAAAGATAATCCTAACATTATAAATACTGAATTCAGTATAGACTGCAACAGTGATAGATGGTCATTTATATTATCAATTGTGGCTTTTAAACAAGTGAACTCTAAAATAAAGAAGCAATCAAATTTTCTCTTTGCTTATAAACACCACCAGCAATATACTTGTTAGAAAAGAGCACGATCAATTATAAATGAGTTTCAGTACCTGAGGCTGAGCTCTGACTACTGGTGGATGAAGAATCGCTCTCTTCACTAGAAGACTCGGAGCTGCTGTCACTGCTGTCTGAATCAGAGGCAGAGGAGTCAGACTCCGAGGAGGAGGACTCGGAAGAGCTTGAAGAGGACGAGGATTTATTTGGCTCAACATCTGGTTTTTGTGCCACAATGACCTTTGGTGTATTTTTGAGATGCTCACGCAATTCATCCCTAATTAAAAACATAACCCACTGTTAGATTCTGCCTCGAAGGAACTGTGAGGTAAGTTTGAGATAAGTTGAATAAAACTCTGATAATAATTCTTACGTTAAACCTCCAAGACCAATAGAAGTAAAGAAATTGATGGCAAATCGAGTGTTTCTTGGGTTATCTCGGGGTAATAATCCTTCAAAGAATGGCTGTAGAGTTCTGAAAAAGAAAATGAACAAAGAATGCTTGGAGATAAAAAGGCAAACTCCTCATACAGTCATTTTTCAGAATTTCTGTACATTAAATTAGTAAATGAAATATAAGCAAGTGATTTAAAAATCACTGATTAGGTCAGGCTGCATGCTATCTAATGACATAAATAGGGTCAAGTGATAGTTTACTAAAATTGACTTCCAGGAATTTCCCTGATGGTCCACTGGTTAGGACTCAGTGCTTTCACTGCCACAGGCCCCGGTTCAATTTCTGATAGGGGAACTAAGATCACGCAAGCCACGAGGTGTGGCCCAAAATAAAGAAATTAAATTGATTTCTATAATTATATGACAGGAGTTTTTTTTAAAAACAACTTTCATATACAGTCAGAATAGATATATACACATAAATCTATGGATACATATGTGTATTTATATTTGAGTGTATGTACAGAAACGTAAAAAAAAAGCACTCTTTTGTTGTACATACACACACGCGTGTCTACACAGTACTGTGCAAGGCACTGGCGGAAGGGGAAAAGCAGTCAAAAGAAATCAAGGGTGAAGGCTGTATGGAATCGCTATTTCTCGGAAGGGGAACAAATAGAAAAATAGCAATATCATGTGGTTTTGAGTGAAACACTCTGTGGACTAAGCAGCAGAGTTAGAAAAAACCATCTTTCATAGGAAAAGGTGACAATATAGGAAGAATGATTAAGAGTTTGCTGGACAGAACAGGAGAAGGAATTCCCAGCTTTGGAAACAGAGGTAAGGGAACATGAATCAGCTTACTATTATTGTTTAATAAGCTGGGCAATGTTTGAGTGGCCAGAATGCATCCTGCTGGGGGAGTCCCAGAGCCTGGCAAGTAGACAGGACCAATAAGTAAGTATATGAAGCTAAGAGAAGCAAATGGATTGGCCCAGAGCATGTAGAATTCAGGACAGACCTCTGACGAACATAATTGAGACAGGCCGAAGAAGAGAGACTGGGAGGAGCAAGGCAGAGTGAGAATACAGTGAGGAGTCAGCGAGCAAGTGGTCAATAGTGTAAGTGAGACCAAGAGGTGAAGAGGCATGAGGACTGTGCAAGACTGGGGGATTTGGCAGATGATCACTGAGAAAACTTTGAAAGGATTTCAGGAGTATGAATGGAGTAGAAGTCAATGTAGGTGGTAATGGGCAATCTGGAATACCTGCAAAGAAAGAGAGCTGGGATAGGGATTACGAAAGAGTCCTGGAACAAAGCCCAGTTCAGCATAATAATCTAAACAGTTATGTGACTTATAGGACTGACCGTCACCAGTGTATGTTTACAATTATCCCCTGATAATACATCATCATCATTTTAAGCCTCAACCTTAGGGTAAAAAATGAAATAAAACTACAAATACTCATTACCGGAAAATTCCACTCAGCATGGGAAATAATTTTGCATGTTCTAACTAAAGTAAAAGAGGCATGAAATCTGCATGTTCTCTACTTGAACTAAATGACCAATAAAAGTTTCATGTTGTCCCCCCAAAGAACATGAGAGTCAAGAGGAGTGACTAATAGATAAAGAATGTCCTAAGGACTTAACACATATTTTTACAACTAAGAGTGGACTTACGGTTGCTAAAGTAGGAGAATAAAAGTAAGAATAAAAAGTGTTTAATTTAAAATTTAATAGTAAACTTACTCATCCTTTAATCTTGCATTAAGTTTAGGAAGACCCATGTATTCACACAGTTCTTGGAAAAATATTTTCACAAAAATTCTACTGGATGATGTAGTGGTTTCTTCACTCAGTTTTATACATTCAAGAACCTGAAAATTAGAATTAAAAAAAGACATTATTGTTTTGGTATTCAAATGGTAAGACAAAGAGACAATATCTCTAACTTTCAGTGTTCCCTGAAATTATGCTTTGTTATCTTCAGTAAGGATTATCTGTAAATATCTTCCATTATGCTGATATACATTAGTACCTGGCGAAGTTTAAGACTGCTTTTCTATACAAATTTTCAAAATGTTAAGATGCTACAGAAGTAAAGTTCATTCTCTTTCCTGAGTAATGTGCTTTTTATAGCAGGGAGGAATATTGTCTTTAGCATATAATGCTAAGATTACTAGCTCCTAAAACCTAGTTATCAAAACGGATGTTATCATATTGTATATCCAGCGCATACAATACGTGAGAAGGGTAAAGACGAAGAATGGTGGCTTGTTCTGAATAGTAAGACTAGGGCTTAAAAACTGAAGCTCATAGAGAGATATTTTAGAGTGAAAAAAAGTAAAAGCAACCTCCAGTTTTTAATGGATCATGTGTTCAGGAGCTTACTATTTCAATTGTTCAAAACTTTGGTTTCATTTTCCCAGAGAAGGAAGAAAAAAAGCAAAGTAAAAAAGTTTAATAGCCTGCTGGGTTAGCTTATAAATGCCCATTAAAGTAGTGGGACACACTTGTACTTAAAGTATTACAGAAACCTATCCAATGTTTATAAGTTCAACAATGTTGTTTCATTCTACCACTGGGTTGTGGTATTCTACAATATGATCCTATTTCTTCTTGGATATAATTTCTTTCTTTATAATTTTTCTACTCCTTCAGCCTAATCTACCGCTTTTATTCTGTACTATTACCACGGGCATCCTACCTCTTCTGTTATATGGTATTAAACTCCTTGAAAGCAGGGACCATACATAATTCATTTTGGAAGCCCAGTGTCTCTTTCTGGGCACAGAGCTGGTGACTAAACAAATGGTTGTTGAATGAACAGCAGTTGTATAATTAAGTGGCAGCTTAAGGAATGCAGTTCAAATTCCAGCCCAGTCTACATTTCCCCGTCGAGAGTATCTTTCTCTGTTCTAACTATGACTACAGGAACTCCTCCCAAACACTTATCCAACTTCAGTGTTGCCTAAGAAAAATACATCCTGCCAAAACAGTCATTTCTCTCACATCCTTACCAGAGGAACTTCTGACAGTTACTCCATCAGGAAACAGGCAGTAACTCAGAGGATCATGTGCCATCAAACTGTGCTGTACACGGGTATGAGTGTGCGCACACATGAATGCACACAGAGAAGATAAAAAACTGTTTGTTCTGAAAATACTCCTAGGTATCGCCTTCAAAAAGCATTGTAACGTTTAGACTATTAATATCATTCAAAATGTTATTTCTTACATTCATTCACTAAGTTAGCTCCTTGATTCCACGTTATATGAATATAACCTCAAAGAGTGCCATTATAGTGGATGTTTGCTCCACATGTCATTTTAAAGTACATTGCCTACACTGGAAAAGTATGGCTATGTTATACTTAATAATATTTATTTCGGAATAACAGGGGATTAGGAAAGAGGTACAAATATTGACTCATCTACTTACGCTCCATGGAAGTGAATCAGTGTATAAAAGGTGAGCAAACATCTTAGCAACATTTCTCAATTTGTTTGTTTCCAAGCGATGGATGGTATCATATTTTCTTTGAATATACTTTCAAAGGATTCCATGTATTCTTTTTTTAGCATGCAAAATCGCTAATAAATTAAAAATAAAAATGTCAACACCATATTAAATCCTAATTTTATTCAATCAAAAGTTAATAAATATTTGTTTATCAATCTTCTTGTTGTATAATGGGATGCTTAAAAAAGAAGTTAATTTATACCATCCCTGGGATTTATATGCTAAAACAAAGTTATACACATGGCTGACCACAGATACACACATTTATATAAGATAAACAAATATACTTCTCTGTGGGTTAAGTTTGGATTAAAAAAATTATTTTACCTCATGCTTTATTTATGTTGTCTGAACATGCACTTGACCAGAAACTGCTGTGAAATTTTGAAAAGACAGCATTTAATTGCTCTCTTTGGGAAACTGTTACAGAGCATGTGGAATGCCTCAAAGTTCTGGAAGAATGATACGTAATATCAAAGAACTACAAACAGGAAGTAGGAAGGGAGGAAGCTACAGAGATTGGGAAAACTCTTGGGGAAGAACGATTTGTTTTCCACAGATATATTAGTACATTAGACCAGGCAACAAAGTAGACACATTAATTCACAATACTCATGTTCAGAATTACCCTTGTGATTTCATCAAAATCCAACATGAAAAATGAGGTCGGAACTCACCCCAGCTAATAAGCCAAAAAATTTCTCATATGTCCTTTGTTGGGCACAGCAATCAAGTATCATGTTGCAGAGTTCTTTCTGTTTGGAAAAAAATTACATTAATGATTCAAAACACAATGAATCCATGCTGTGTGATAATTTATTAATATGACAAAGATAGCCTGAATTTTTTAAATAAGGTTTTAAAAACATAAAACTTTGTGAAGTTGAGTTATGAAGACAAAACAAAAAATTCAATCTATGTCAAGACTATAGTTTTTTAAAGTCTTCTGTTTGGCTAACAGAAATTCCATGTCATTTATGCTAATTAGATTGCTTATAAAATTCTAAACTCATGTAAGGATGAGCCACTTCAAGAAATCTAGTAAAGGAAACAGACACATCAACAAAAATAAACTAAATATATCATATTCTTAAAGATTCTGTACAGAAATCTTTTAAATACAGACCACCAATACAACATTTAAACTGAGTTATCAAGAATATATTTTGATAGTATGGAAAAGGCAAAACATGGTGAGTCTTTACAGAGCATAACATAAGGCACAACTTCAAGGCTAATGTAATGACTGCCTTGTTGATAAAAAAATATATTTAAAAGAACAACAACAAAAAAGTCCTTTGTGGCTAAGATTTTTAGCTTCAAAATAAATGTTACTCATATAGATCTGTCCACAGATGAATTAAATAAATAGATGGGATCACTCCATAACTGCTCTTTCCACACACTGTTCAATCAATTATTTTTGTGTCTTGAAAACTCCTTTGTGAAAATTCTGTTGAACTATGAAATGCAAGAGTTAATCCAAGATCGGGAAATACTAATATCACAAATTATTATAAATATTATTTAATTCCTGAAATAACCTTAATGAAATATGTGTCAATTGCAGCAATTTCATAGATCAAGAAACTCAGGAAATATGGACAAATCAATGGAGACAAAATGAAAAAGAGAATAATCCTAACCCTAACCCTGAGTACCTCTAAACTGACTAAAGATCTTTCTCTACAAAACATTTATCAGAAAGTTTAAAAAGTAATTTTTTATAAATACATTAACTGTAATGTATTCGTGTTCTATAAACAGAAAGCAAGCCTATAAAATATACTACATACTCTTTCAGTTCACTTTTATTTTTTACCTTTATATCTTCAATTAGGAATTCTGACATTTTTGTCCTCTGATAACATGAGATACAATCTATTAATATGTAATTATTGTATATATTTTAAAAAATTAGGTCAATATGCATTTACTGGAAATCTCCATGTGCACCACCAGATGACATCATCCAGATGACATCCAGATGGCATCACCCTTATGGTGAAATCGATGAACTGAAGAGCCTCTTGATGAAAGTAAAGACGAGAGTGAAAAGTTGGCTTAAAACTCAACATTCAGAAAACTAAGATTATGGCATCTGGTCCCATCACTTCGTGGCAAATAGTTGGGGAGACAATGGAAATAGTGACAGACTTTATTTTCTTGGGCTCCAAAATCACTGCAGATGGTGATTGCAGCCATGAAATTAAAAGACACTTGCTCCTTGGAAGAAAAGCTATGATCAACCTAGATAGCGTATTAAAAAGCAGAGACATTACTTTTCTGACAAAGGTCCATCTAGTTGAAGGTATGGTTTTTCCAGTAGTCATGTATGGATATGAGAGTTGGACTATAAAGAAAGCTGAGCACCGAAGAACTGATGCTTTTGAACTGTGGTGTTGGAGAAGACCCTTGAAGAGCCTCATGGACTGTAAGGAGATCCAACCAGTCAGTCCTGAAGGAAATCAGTCCTGAGTGTTCACTGGAAGAACTGATGTTCAAGCTGAAATTCCAATACTTTGGCCACCTGATGGAGAGAACTGATTCTTTGGAAAAGACCCTGATGCTGGGAAAGATTGAAGGCAGGAGGAGGAGGGGATGATAGAGGATGAGATGGCTGAATGACATCACCGACTTGATGGACATGAGTTTGAGCAAGCTCCAGGAGTTGGTGATGGACAGGAAAGCCTGGCACGCTGCAGTCCACAGTGTCGCAAAGAGTCATACACGACTGAGTGACTGAATTGAACTGAACTGACTGATCCATGAGCATGAAGGAAGGGGGACCCTGAAGAAGCATAGAACACTTTGCAACTGTGCTGCCCAGTGTGCTGGCCCCTAGCAATACCTAGCCATTTACATTTAAGTTATTCAACATTATGTAAAATTCAAATTTTAGTTTCTTACTCATATGTCACATTTTAAGTACTCAGAAGCCACATGTGACCAGTATAGTGGCCACTGTACTAAAAAGGGAAGAATACGAACATTTTCATCAATGCAAAATATTCTACTGGGCAGTGTTATTCGAGAAGCTGATAACCTACTTATAAAACTATCTAATGAAAGGCTTCTCTCACAATACAAGGTTATTTTTAGATGTAATTATACTGTTATTTTTTTTTAAAGGTTAGTCACAAGTTGCCTCAATTAAAATGTTTATAAATGTCTAAGTTCTGAAGAGATGTACTTTGTCAAAATTTAATATAGTACCAAAAAACCTAAATAATCTTTTCTGAGTTCTGCCACACAACATTAATTCAATATATTAAAATGCATTTTCAACTTCTACCAACACTGTATCTTACAATAACCTAACACTTAATCAGGTTTTAAACAATATAACATGGTAATACGCTGATAGCATTGCTAATAAAGTCAGCACAACATGCAAAACAAATTTCTTTCTGAGACTAAATGCAATTATAAGAGTTATTCCCTATGGCATAGAATAATTAAATATTTTAATTAAATATCATATGGTCTTAGGAGATTCTTTTGAGTGTATGAAAACAGACACACTAAGATACTCTTCCAAATGTTATCAAAGTATGTTGAAGTTCTCAGGACAAATGCTACAGGCCAGAAGAGAGTGAAAAGCCACATTCGACATGAAGTAAAAAAAAAAAAAATTTCTAGCAAGAATGGTCTAGTCTAGCAAATAATCCTTCGGATATGATGGAAAAATAAATATTCTGGTCTGTGGTTTCAAGGGAAAAAAACAGTGAAGTTAAGTTCTAGAACAACTATCCTCTGGATTAGTAACATTTTTAATAACAATTATATTCAGCAAATAATGTGACAAGATCATACCATAACTTTAGCTTCACTTATAATTTTAAAGGTTAATTCACTAATTCATTCCCTTCCAATCACAATATATCAAGTATACCCATAATACATATAAAGACACTATTATTTGTATATCAATAAATAAATCTTAAGAGGGAAAAAATATATTTTTTAATTTGCAAAGAATAATCTCAAAATTCCATAGAACTAATTTCAAGAACTAATCTACATTCTTAAACAAAGATTGAGACGCTTTTTCTGGAAAAGACCAGACAGCAAGTATTTCAGGCTGTTAGTGGCCGTATATCTCTGCTGCAACTAGTCAATTCTGCTGCTATAGGGCAAAATCAATCACACACAATACATCAACCAATGGTGTGAGGCTGCACTCCAGTAAAACTTTATTAACAAAAATGGGCAGTGGGCCTGGGCCACAGTATGCCAATCCCTGTCACAGAACATATTTAAGGCCTTAAGTCAAAGGACTTCCATGTAATGTTAACTTAGCTCAGACAGTCAAGATCTTTTAGAAGAACCAGAAATCAAACAGCCTATTAGAGCTGATACATTCACTCTGGACCTGTGCTGAGTCTACTACACGTACATTAAGATGTGAAAAACCAAACCCTGAAAGCCTTTGCTTCAAATTTCAAGCAACCAAAATATAGATGGGCAGGGAGCAATAGACAGAAGGAAAGAATTAGAAAAAAAAAAAAAAACTAAGATAATCTTTTCAATCTAACCTTTATTATCCTTGGTATTAGGGTTCCATGATATTTTGAACAGTTAAGTATATGTACTGAGTTATAAGACTATGAGTCCCATGGGCTAAGAAGGGGCTAAAATGTACTTTATGGATACCTGAATCCCTGACACCTTACAGAATGCCTGACATATAGTATATGCTGAATGTGCTCAGTTGCTAAGTCCTGTCCGACTTGTTGCAACTCCATAGATTGTAGCCCACTAGGCTCAGACTCCGTCAATGGGATTTCCTAGGCAAGAATACACAGTGGGTTGCCATTTCCTTCTCCATATATGCTGAATACGTTTTGTTAAATGAATGAATGAATGAATATAGGTTCATCTATTTCTAATTCAAGTAATGTAACAACAAGTATGGTGATCTTTACAGCTTCTATGACAAAAGAATGCGTTAGTGCATAAAGTAGATGGACCAGGTACTTTACAAACTTCCTATTGTATTTAAGGCACCATTTGATTTATAGGCAACCACTCAGAAACCTGGGTAAAGTGTGGTGGTTCAGAGAAACTTCCTCCTTTTCTCACACCTCAAATAAGCAGTTGATTTAAATCACTGGAATGAGCGTATATATGAAGCACTGAGTTACTGATTCATTTCATGAAACCTATTAACTATTTTAAACATTTTTATAACATACATATATGTATTTTATAACACACATATATATTTCTTAATAGAAAAAAAGTACTAACTTACTGTTTGACTCTCAGGAAACTCCATTTTTAGCAACTTGTGAGCACATTCTTCAAAATCTAAACTGTAGGGATAAAATGGTCACAATAGTTAGGTTAAAAACAGCAGCATATTTAAGTTATAGCACTCTTTCATGTATAAGAATCTTACTCTAATAATTGTCTAAAAAATTTCTCCTATATTTTCATATTCCTATATTGTAAATATAAAGAAGATAAGCTTTTTAACTCTACAAAGAATGAAGTTCTGATACATACTATGACATGGGGAACCTTGACTGATGCTAAGTGAAAAGAAGTGAGACATAAAGACCACATATAACATAATTCCATTTATATAAAAAGTCCAGAATGTACAAATTCATAGACATAGAAAGCAGACAAATCTTTATTATACTGCTAAATATTTCCACTTCTCCCTGATCCAAGTTAGGAAGAGGTAAAAGATATTTCAAGAGCCCAGCATGACATCCAGAGCTTAATCACCACACTTACAAGTTTCTTGCGTCATACCCAAACACAGGGCTCTTACACTATATAAAACGTTAGTATAAAATCAGTAAATAACTAAAATCACTTACAAAGAAAAGAATTTATTTTTGTACAACATTCATATAAATCACATGAAAAATATCTTCAATATGCTTTGCTTAAAGAATTATCAAACTCAGTGTGAACTTGATTCAGGAATAATGCCAGTATCATATTTGATAACAGCAATATAAAATAATCACCCACTGAAATATAATGATAATGAATTTAGCTTTATAGATCATCAGTAATCCTCAGCTTCTATTACTTATTGGGTTTCACAAGCACAAAAGGATAATAATTCAGGGTGGTAGAATGGAATTAAAAAGAAAAACTTTAAGAAATCTATCAAGAAAGAACTTCATAATACATAATATTAAATAATAACTGGCACTAAGATTAAAATAGCTAACTGTAGTTGATAAACTTCAATAATACAGCAATACCAAAAAGTATTTTTAAAAATGTGACATTTTCTAGTTTTTATTTTTTAAAAAACAGTATTTAGGAAAAAAACGCCTGTAATTTCTGAAAAACAAGTCAAGTAGTTCATGGAAAATTTTTACAATTTTCCTTTTGTCTAATAAGTGAAGAATCAAAGAGAAAGTATGACAGTATTTTCCTTGTTTTTGTTTTACTTGAAAAGTATTTGGTGATTCCCTACCATGATTGTTTTGAAGTTGCACTAAATGTTAAGTATTAAAGAAATTATTAAGTTTGCTTGCTATTTTACACCAAACATATTCCAGAATTAACAGTGACTGAGGGAAGGATAAAGAAAATAGATTTTACATAACACCAGTTTTCAATAGTTTGTTGATGTCTCCAGTCTAAGAAACTTCAAATTGTTAAGGACATTACTCCAGTAATATAACATCAGACTGGAACATCACTCAAAACCAAGAACAACCCGGAATGTCCAACTTTTAATAGCAAAGTTAATTGTGTAGTTCAGTGTTTGCATAAATAAGAGAAGACTGTTTAAGGAGTCAGAGCAGTAAAAAGATCAGAGTATTGGCGAGGTCAGTCAACAAGTATAAAAGGAAAGAAAATTAAAAAAATAAAATCCCCAAATAGTTCAGTCACCAGAACTTGGTTTTGTTCACAAGATTTCCAAAAGTGAATAGTTCATATAAATAATCCACCTCCTCTCAAAATAATCACTGTTGATACATTAGTGTATTATTTCTAGAACCTGCACACCTACTTATACGATTAAGATAATGCTATCAGCATGGTGCCATATATTCTATATTATTAGTTTTTTATCCCCAACTAACATTAAATCAGACCACTTGCCCACTAATTCTCCATTAACCTAATTTTTAATAGTGGCATTAAACATGAAAACACTTTGATTATTCATATTGAGCAATATGATTTTCTCTTTTTTGCACTGAACAATTCTCTGTATAATTCTCTGCCAATATGTATTTCTTTAAGAAATATAATGAAAAAGAAGGGTCAAATGGCAATCAAACTAAGCCATTGATTCATGCTACCAAAAGGCTTTCTAAAAGGAGTGCACCAATTTAAATTTCCACCAAAAATCTTTTTGTGTATCTAATTGAAATCATCATTACTACTGAGTACTGTTGCTTTAAAAAAAAAAACCACTTTAGCTGTTTTAATGATCAACAATATTACTTATTCATCTAGAATATTTGTCTGATAACATTTTTATGTTTTATAATCCCATTACCTGAGTCTCCCAACCATGTTCTTTAAATACCTTTTTATCAAAGTTGTGTTTACTTCCTAAAATTATTTTTACTAGGCATCTAGGGGCTGAGAACATTTGACAAACAACATATAAGACAGTATTTATTGTACTATCACTAGAATTGGTAGCAGTATATATCAGTGTCAGTCACTTGTGTTTTAATTTTTCAAACATTTTTGAGTGATTCAGAGGTTATTATTATGAAGGTTAGATCATCTAAAAAATAAAGTTTCTTTACAATAATCATGCAAAGAGCTCCACTGTGATTCTTCAAAGTTACTGTGTAACAGCAATATTAAAACAATGAATCTGCTCTTTACAACTGATTACCATTGAATTTCTTAAAAAAGGACAAAAGGTCAAACTCTAAAACTCTAAGAATAGCTAGTTATAACAGAAATTTTTCATTATCCACTTTTAAGTTTGTATAAGAAAATATTAGTTTTTTTCTTTCATGTGAAAGGCCAAGAAACACATAAGGGTAAAGCAAAAAAATTTCTAACTAACGTTTTGCTGTTTTTGAAGATGAATCTAAGCCAAAAACTTTTCAGACAGACTGAAAACAAGATGACTCCTACTTATGAATCATTTTTGCTATTACATCATACTAAATGGAAATATACAAAACCTAGTAACAAAACAAAACAGGGAAAATATTCCTTCTCCACTGTAAAATATAAACAGGTGCCCACTAAATCAATAGGTTGATTCCCATTGAAAACAGATGTACTCAGCATTTAATATTTTCATTTATTTCTCTTTAAAACTAACCTCACAGCCTTCAAAGGGAAAAGGTTGTTTTCATGACATCATAGCAGTTCTTGCTTAATATTATTTCAAAGAGTCCTTAAAACCTTCCTAAGTCTACTTCCTACTTCCATTCACATTCATTTCCATCTGCACAATGTATCAGTATCCAAATATCACAAGGGTCTCTTTGCTTAGAGCCAGATTTAGAAATCAAATTAGAAAAAAAAAAACATTAAACTTCCACTACACAATACTGTGCTAACTCTGTAATACAGAAATGTTTTCAGATTGCTAGTGATATTTAATTATAAGAAATGACATAACTTAAAAAGTTTTAATTAGGAAGGAGTTAAAAGTAAAGACAAATTGCTCCAGTAGATTCCTAAAAACAGTAGGAATCTACAATCCAGGACTTGGGATAGTGGAGGAGAGGGAAGCAGTTGGAGAATCCCTACAACAGTATCCAGTTTTCTGTTACCAGATTCTAACAATCCCATCTTCTTGCCCATCCCGTCAAAAATTAGAATCAACTGAGCTACTTTATCTTACCTTGATTGAATAGCAAGATAAATGGTACGACGAAATGAGACTAGATTAATTTCTGTTTTGTCATGAATGGTCACCTTTTGTCCTGAAATTAAACATAACAAAATTATAAGACTATAAAAATAAATGAAGAACTGAAAACGTATCCCTTTATAGTAATGTTTTCATAATCTTTTTAGAATCTATGAGTTTAATATAATATTCTCTTCTACAGTATAAGTTAGCATTGACATTTATAGAGTTCAACATAACTATTTCTAATCTTTTGCCATATCTTAGAGTATTTTAATAAGTTTTGTCAGCTCAAAGAAGTCCAGAGCCAAATCAAGAAAACTATTTTTGTTTCTGGGTCACCTGCTCATGTAGACATTATAAAAGGCCACACTTAAGCTGTTGTTAGGGAAAACATATTTCTATGTTTATAAACAATTATCTTGATAATTTGGAAGAACTATAAATTATGGATAGAAATACAGGTTCAGAGAACACTGGATCATGACAGATTGGATGGGTCCAGTACAAATATGAATATTTGTTGAAGTTTTATCTTATCTAATGCATGAAAACTTTATAAACATTTAATAGTTTTTATTTGAACTGTATTTTCACATAAGACAAATTCTAAAGTTAAATGTTAACTTGGTTAGGAGACATTTTAAATGAAAAAGACACTGGAAAAAATTAAACATATTTTTATAAATTATGTTGTAGGAGATCTTTAAGATACTTTAAGACAGAACTAAAATATATTATGCCTTAGAAGGGAAAGTTATACTTTTAATATTTTCAAATATGTAACATAAGCAAATAGTGACCAGCGTATATATATTCTGATGTTTTAATGAAGACTTAACCAAAGTAAAGTTCTGAGCTTGTTTTCCTATGAAATAATATAATCAAAAGCTGAAAAGGAAGAACATCATGCCTGCTTCTGTACAAATATAGCTTTTGGCTTCCCCAATCTATTTTTCCAAAATGAAGAGCAAATATCTAGTCACTCGCATCCGTCACATTCACGGCACAGCAACATAAATCACATGTACTCAACATGAATGCACCTTTTTCATAGTTCATAATCAAAGTCATAAAACATAAAATTTAAATTATGCTGGTATTAAAAAATGAATTTCCTTGTTTCATACTTTCAAGCAGGCTCTTTCAACCTTGCCAATGCTGATATTTTGGGCTGGATAACACTTTGCTATGAGGGGCAATCTTGTGACTCATAGGATGTTTATAAGTCCTTGCTTTCACCCACTAGATAACAGCAGCATGTCTCCCAATACTCCACAGATTAAGAATCACTGTTTAGAGGATTACATTAGATTATTCTGGGAGTATATTTTACAATTTTATTTGCAGCTACACTTTTACCTTCTTCATCTTCTTCTCCCTCTTCCTCCTCCTCTTCCTCCTCCTCTTCACTACTTCAGCATCTTGGTCTGTATTTGAGTCACTATCTCCTTCATCAAGAATTTCTAAAAGAACAAAGTTAAGTTTAGGAAAACATGAATGAGCAAGGGATATAAATGTATCTGACTCTGGGAAGATAATTCTCAGTTCACTACAACCCACAGTGGTGTTAAGAGTTTATCAACCAACAAAGATGACCACACAGGTCTCAGGTTATTACCTAGGTATTCAGAGAGCATTATAACTAATTAGACTAGAGAAAACCATATGTATAATTCTTCTGCCAGATAGAAAGCAGCCATGAAATAAGCAAGGGATGAGAAGAACAAAGAAAAAGTAGATGAAAGTTTTCCAAAAGAGCAGGAGCACTGGAATGATAAATTAGGAAGAGAAACTAGCATAATGGAGAATGTAGTCAAAATATTACTGGTTCATCACCAAGAAGAGAAGTCTATTATAAAAAGCTAAGATGAGCAACAGAAAACAAGAATTTAGCCTAAGAAAGTTTTCTGAAAGACAAAAAACAGAAGAAAAAAAAATGCATGATATGGAATTCACTCCCTGATGGCTAAGATGGTAAAGAATCTGCCTGCAGTGAGAGAGACCTAGGTTCGATCCCTGGGTTGGGAAGATTCCCTGAAGAAGGTAATGGCAACCCACTCTAGTATTCTTGCCTGGAGAATCTCATGGACAAAGGAGCCTGGAGGGCTACAGTCCATAGGGTCATAAAGAGTCGAACATGACTGAGTGACTAACATATTTAGGTAGTGAATGAAATTTAAATAGTAGTGAGATTTTTATTAAAATGTATACCTATTAAGTAGAACATTATAATTAATTGATAGAATTTTCATATGTGCAATAGAAATGGAAGTCTAAAGACCTTTAAAAAAAAAACCAGAAAGATAAGGGCTTCACTGGACTGTCATTTCTTAAAATACAACTCACATTCAGAACTATTCAAGCTGTGATGTAAAAGACTACATGAGGTCTATCATCATGTTAACAGTAATAAACAAGTGACAAAAACTAGAATCATATTTGCCCAATGGTATGTGTTCCATCAGTCTGACAAAAGATTTTACAAACCTGGCCAACAATCCCCCTTTGCATTTTTATTATAATCAGACAGATTTTAATAGTTTGGGGGCCAACTAATTTTTAGGAAAATTCTAATTTCCTTATATTTAACTAAATAGTATAAATCAGGAGCCACACATAATAATGTTAGCAGAAACCCACATACTAGAGAAACAAGTCATTTTACAAAAGTGGAGAACTGTCATTCAGCCCTTAGCTGACATACAAATCTCTTCAAGAATATTTCTAACCAATGTGACTTCAAGAAATGATCTGCAGTGTCTAGTTTATTATTACATAATGTGGTTCAGACAGACCTTTAAAAGGGGAAACTATTTAGTATTCAACAGGAGGAAGACCGGCACTCCTGCTGTTTTCCCAAATGCTGTAAGACCTAAAACACAAGTACACCTGGGTCACTCTAAGGTGCTAATTACGAAAGCTGTGCCCACTTCCTGCCGCGGTCATTTTTTTTAATGCCGACTCTGGAAGAATGTTTTATGAAAGAATGAAGGTCAAATGGATTGTCTAGCTGTTGACATCATCCTCTCCTATCCCTTCACTTCAGGATCTACTTACTAAAATCATTTAGGCAATGGCAACTGGATTTTATTAACTAAATAAAGCAGTGGTTTCCAAGTATGGTCTGTGAATCCTGGAGGAAATCACTGAGACCTGTCAGGTGGTCTGTAGGTCAAACTATTTTCATAGTAATACCGAAATATTATCTGCCTTTTCACTGTGCTGACATCTGAAATAAAGACGCAAAAGCAACAGGAGTTAAAACCTGCTGCACCCTGAGCACAATCAAGGCATCAAGCTGCACAAGCACTCACTGTCCTTCTTAGTGCCACACTAATATAGTAGGAAAAATGTTTCATCTAAGAACGCCTTTGAAGAAGAAATATAAAATGATTAACTCTGTTAATTCTTAGCCCTTGAGTATCGGCATTTATAGTAGTTTGAGTAAGAAAACACGAAGTTATATATAGCACTTCTGTTAAAAGACAAGTGCACAATGGTGATGGTTATCTCAAGGAAAAACATTTCTGTGACGGAGGTGCAAGATGAATTACTTTTATTTTTAATTTTTACTTGAAAGAATGGCAAACAAACTAGAGTTATTAGGTATACACCAGATATTTTCTAAAATATAAACAAAGTAATACTGTTATTTCAAGGAAAATAACCAACAGTTATTTTCAGATATTTGCCACAATGATCAAATGAGTTTTCAAGAGAAAATCAGAATTCTGGAAAACACATATCTATTCCTATGAGCCTTACAGCTTCCCAAAATATTAAGATTTTTCTGATAAAGACAGGTGGTAATATGAATAAATGTGATTTTTTGAGACTATATTAATGTGTCAATTTAACTTTGATAACGTTAACACGTTAATACTTGGATGATGTGAATAACTTGGTGCATCAGTATTTTCCAAATGACTGAGGAAACCTGTTAAAATCATGCTTGGGTAAAAGATCCATTCAAACTGACAAGCCAACAGATTTTAATGTTAACAAAATAGGAAAATTAATGGATATAATTTCAGGTTTCACAGTGCAATTAAATCATTAAGAAAATACTAGCTATTAAATATTTAATTGGAATAGTGTTAAACAGAAATATAAACAATTATAATTCTGAAAAGGCTATACTCTTCCCTTTCCAACTACATGTCTATGGTGAGGTTAAATTTCCTTCATCTATTTCAATCAAAACAGCCTACTGCAACAGACTGAAATCAGAAGCAATATGAGAATTCAAATGTTTCCAATTAAGCCAGACACTAAATTGCACAAAATATTTAAAAAATACCATTCTTTTTCTTAAATTTCTTTGTTCATAGTTATTTTTATAAAAACGTAATTTTCACAAATATGTAGTAGGTTTATTATTGTTATTTTGAAATGACCTAGTATTTTTTTATAGTCTCCATTTAAATTTCTAGTAAGTAAATGTCAATAGATATAACCGACATAAATGAAAGCTCTTTGGAATCTCAATAATTTTTAAGAGTATAAAGGGATCTTGGGATCACAGAATTTAAGGACTGCTATAGTAAAGAAAAGGACTACTTTCTTGGCCAACTGCCAAGAATCTAATAAAGAAATGGATGGGGAATTCCCAAGTATAAAAGAAGGAAAAAAAAAAAAACAAAACCTCTGTACCAGGTATAATAAGAATTCCACAAAATTATTGGTATCTTTTAGGGAGACTATGGAGAAGGAAATGGCAACCCACTCCAGTGTTCTTGCCTGGAGAGTCCTGTGGACAGAGGAGCCTGGTGGGCTGCTGTCCATAGGGTCGCACAGAGTCAGACACGACTGAAGCGACTTAGCATGCGTGCATAGCAGGAAGGCTATAGAAATACAAATTCATACAAAAAAGAAGAAAATAGATTGAAGAGGTTTCTCTATGTTTGGAAACTAAATTTATTAGAGAAAAAGGAATCTGGCTATTGCAGTGAAATGTCCCTATTGTACCAAATTTTAGGATAATGTATAAAATGAGAAGTTCTTACACTGTTACTTCCCCTTCAACACTCTACTTCTAAGCATGATTAAAGCACAGAATGCAGCAATAACAGAGTTCTACACCTCTGCTCTCTCTTCCAAGGAGCTTTCAGAGCTGTAAGTATTTGTTAGGTAAAATCACAACTCAAGGGAAATAAACTTACAAAATTATTATAGAACTATAATATGTAAAATAATATAAATAATTATATATTAGAATGATGTAAGTAGCTCTGAATATTAGCTTTAGAAGAAAAATAATGACACACATATTAAAAAAAAAAAAAACCGGTACCAATGTCTAAATACATGCTCTGTGGTAAGATAAAGTACTGTATTTTATTTACGCTTATACAAACATTTACTCTTATATCAAACAAGTAACTTACTCTAGGTGACTTAGCTAGTAATGGCAGAAACAAAATACAAACCAATATCTAAACAAACAGTGCTTATGGTATACTCATGCTGTACAAATGATAATAATCAATTTATCCATTAAGTATTTAAGCTACTATGATTGATTTTATCAGAAAGATAAAAACCTGCCCTTAAGAAATAATGAAGCATAGAACTTTATAATACAGTATAGCACTTAATCAAATACTAAACTGGTGGCAATTTAAGCAGCAACTCTTAACTGGAAGTGAGGTTAAATAACAGCCATTGTAATACATGGATATTTCTTAAGAAGGTTGAAGCTGAAGAGCTGCATAATTAAATAGAGAAAGAGGAGAAGGAAAATGAGTTAAATAATTTAAAATGAAGTAATACCATGCATAGGACTTCCCTGGTGGACTATAGTCCATAGGGTTGCAAACGATTCTGACATGACTTAGAGACTAAGCAACAGCAACAATACCGTGGATAAGCACTAGAAAGGAAAATAATGCATGGGCAAACGGTGAAAAGAGATCGGCTTCATAGAGCAAAGATTTCAGTAGGCAGGGGTCAGAGTGATCTGTACCATTCTATCAGTATCACACAATTAAGTAAACTTCTTTTAAAAGGAAATTATTTTTTAAAGTTCTACATACCCTTCTTAATAGCTCTGTACTTCTCTTCATTCTCCATAAAATTAGGATCCATCTTGAAAACATCTCAAAAATAAATAAACACAAGTTAAGTTAGTGGTGATTTTCGATACTGACATTTGTTTGTATGGCACTTCCCAATGCCCACCCTGACTTACTAAGAACATCTTCTGGGTTATAGTCGTCTTCCAGAGGAAGCATATGGGTGAACTGATCATCTTCTTCCACTAAATCAAGTCCTTCTAAGATAACAGGGTGGTCCTTGAATCCATCCTTCCTTACAGCAAACATCACTTCAATCATATATTGAACCCTTTTGTCAATTTCAGACTCATGGAGAATGTTTCGAAGGCGTTCAAATATAGCTAAAGTTAAACACACAGAAAATAAGATAAGCACTACATATAATAATACTCAAACAAAAGCTCAATCTCAAACCAAGGATATATATTTACCATTGATCCCTCTTGGTGACACTTGTGTTAATTTGAGACACATTCCTTAAGAAAACCAATAGCTACTTCAACACTGTCATCTGTTGGTCTTTCCAGAAGCAAAGTGAGCATTTCTAAGCATAAAACTTCATGAGCCTTGAATAGAAAGAAGACACACAAAATGCTTTCACATGTATTAATCTACTAATGATGGTAATTTTAAAAATTAGTACATCTAGTTTTTACAGTGATGATATTTGTACATATGATGAGCAAAGTTTCATAATGTACATAAAAATACTCCAAATATGGGATACAATCTTTCTTTCACTTCCATTATGCATCTGCTAAGAATTTCCTGATGATTTTTCCAAAAATCTTAATTTACTACACTGGATAGAACTAGATGATTTATCTCTAGCAGAAATATTCCTTTTATACTCTATATAGAAAGACACATTATCTTTAGGAAATGTCATAATTAACCTCAAAATAGAAGTTAAAGTCATTTACTAATTTTTAATCTGAGATATTTTCATAACTACTATATGAAGAAAAGTAACATGATTCTTTTTATAATATCCTTCTCCATGATCACAATTCTATATCCATTTCCCAATTCATTCTCTCAGCAATTCTGTCAGCAAATAGTTCTTAAATTACATGAACACTAATTTTCTCAAAATTTCTTTCTATAGTTTATAGCATACAATGACAGTTTTGAATACTTTTATTTTTATTTAAATCAATCTACACTGGCCATGGTCAAAGTTTAGAATTTTATAAACACCACCAAGTAGAGAGGGAATAAAAGTATATCGAGAAGCTTTGCTGTAAAAGATAATGGACTTTGGAAGCGTGTTTAAAAGACCATACATATGCCTTTTAGAAACTAGACTCTTACTTGAGATGGAGAGACAACTTAGGAAAACATCCTCTTTATATCTAGCACAGTGTCAAAAATACACATTGCTTTTATTTTGGGAATACAGGCAAGGCTGAACAAGAAAATAGGGACAAGAAAATACTGCCCTGTATGGAAGTTTGAAGATGTAAAATACTTATCATTTTAACTGGCTCATTGAATGCCAAAAATATCTCCAAGTATAATATATATTAAAAAACTGAAACACATCTGTGCTATTGCAGTCTGTGAAATTAGGTTTACAGACATGTAAAATTACGTTTCTGTGATCTTAAGTAAAAAATTATCATTGTAATAATATGACTAGGTTAAAATCTAAAAGGTTTCTTAAAGTGAATACCAGAATTTCATGTAGCAAAGAATTAAAATATTATTAAATGTTAGAGAAATAAGATTAAGTGTGTCTTCAAAATTCTTCCTCTTATTTACAGATATAATTTTTAAAAATAATACATATCTGAAGGAAAACTGTGAGTATGGACAAGAGCAATCTTACTGTTTTCATTTTAAAAATGTGGCTCAGCTGGTAAAGAATCCACCTGCAATGCAGGAGACCTGGGTTTGATCCCTGGGTTGGGGAGATCCCCTGGAGAAGGGAAAGGCTACCCACTCCGGTATCCTGGCCTGGAGAATTCTATGGACTGTAGAGTCTACGGGATTGCAAAGAGTCAGACACGACTGAGCAACTTTCACTTCCCCCTGGAGAAGGGAATGGCAGCCCACTCCAATAATCTTGCCTGGAGAATCCCAGGGACAGAGGAGCCTGGTGGGCTACAATCCATGGGATTGCAAAGAGACAGTAGTGAGCAACTGACACATAACCTAACTTAATAAATCAAAATGCTCGAACAGTGGATAAATAAAAAAACACAAAAGCTAAATAATAAAATGATAAACTTTTGCATTTAAAACAGATTAAAATTATTTAGTACATAATATTTTATAAAATGATTCTAATATATGAGTATATAGATATACCATGTAGTTATACATATGAATATACACGTATATATGCAGTTGTGGGGAATAGCATTTTTTTGAAAGAATATCAACTGTTAGGTTTTCTTGAACACTAGGTACAGGGGAAAAAGAAGAAATAGTAACTTTTTAAATAAAAACACATTATAGTCTTTGAAGGAAAAATATGCAGTTAAGTAACCATGTAGAGTATTAAGAGTTGATTAATTTACTAACACTTGTCCTGGGTTCCTCTTTACATTAAAACATGCATTTATTATAGTTCTAAAATTAAAATATCATTCAAGATACTTTTCTGAAGGGCTGTAAGTCAAAACAAAGATGTCACTGAAGTGGCATCAAGCCTGTGGTCTAATTCCACTGAATGGCACCAAATTTTTAAAATAACTACTTACCACATTTTGATTAATAAGATGTGCCACAAATTTTGAAGCTGTCAGACAAAGTGGCTGAAAAGGGAAATTAGAGACAAAGTTAATCTATAAAATAAAACCAATTTTCATTCTATTGAGTCTACAGTTTACTTACACACTCTACTTAAAATATGTAACATGCAAGGTAATTTTAATGTGTGATAAAATAAAAATTAGTATATGTGAAAACATGCCATTTCTGGATCAATAGAAATCAACATCGCTTACTAAGGTTGATACTTATGGTTTATTAGTCTGTTATCTGTAGCAGTCTATTCACAAGTCCATTACATATACCTTATCATTTCTCCGATAGCCTTTTCGAAAATTAAGAATTAATCTTTTGAGGATTAACTCTCCAATTTGTGGAAATTTTGAGTTGATAATTGCCACTAATGCTGCATAAACATGGGTGAAGATTGGAGAAGCACTCTGTGCTTGCAAAACAGATCTGGATAGTAGGCCTCTGGTTAAAAAAGAAAAGAAAAGGAGTCAACAATACTCAATGATTTCATTAGAAGGAAAAAAATTCACCTAAAATCCAGCTATATTCAGTTCAGTTCAGTTTAGTCGCTCAGTCGTGTTCAACTCTGTGACCCCATGAACTGCAGCATGCCAGGCCTCCCTGTTGGCATCACCAACTCCCAGAGTTCACCCAAACTCATGTGCATCGAGTCGGTGATGCCATCCAGCCATCTAATCCTCTGTCGTCCCCTTCTCCTCCTGCCCCCAATCCCTTCCAGCATCAGGGTCTTTTCCAATGAGTCAACTCTTTGCATGAGGTGGCCAAAATATTGGAGTTTCAGCCTCGCATCAGTCCTTCAGTGAACACCCGGGACTTGTCTCCTTTAGGATGGACTGGTTGGATGTCCTTGCAGTCCATGGGACTCACAAGAGTTTTCTCCAACACCATAGTTCAAAAGCATCAATTCTTGGCACTCAGCTTTCTTCACAGTCCAACTCTCACATCCATACATGACCACTGGAAAAACCACAGCCTTCACTAGACTTTGACTTAAAGTAAAATTTCCACTATAAGCCCATCATTCATATAAATTAATTCTGCGCTTAAAGACAAATCTGGGTGGTTTCCACCTAAAAGACAGGCTTAAGTCTATTGTTCATGAAAATAAAAGTGAAAACAATATCCCCAAGAGAGATAAAGACATAACATAAGCACTGCAGAAGTAATGCTAAAACAAGGACAGGAAAAAGGTCCTACCTTCCAACTTATTTTGAAATGGACATGTTTCTATCAATGTATACATTTGATAAGAGAGATACAAAAATGGGCTAACTGAAGAGTTATTTTTAGCAATGTAATAACAAAAAATTATTCAATTGTCAAAAGGCAGAAAAACTATGTCTTCATAGTTATCGGGTTTAGGTATGACATCTGAATCACCAGAGTAGAAAATGAAAAAAGAGAACTCAGCTTATAAACTGTAACATCTTAAACTACCCTTGTAACTTTTGAGTCTGCTTCTTCCTGAATGAAGTGAGAGTGCTTTCTTGTGGCTGCCTCCTGGTCACCTTACTAACCCCCACAACGTGCTACAGTTTACTTTATATATATATCCCAAAGTTCTGCACTGATGATCTAGGGCATATGGGAAAATAGTTCTCAGATTTTAAAATAAACAGAACATAGTATATTTCTATTTCCTGATGAGTTAAAAACCACAACTATTTAAAAACCACACAGAAAATGGTTGTTATTCCCTTCTGCTTTTCTAAAATTGCTTATCTTTCTCATTTCTTTCACATTTCCACTTTGCTTTCATTAGAAATTAAACTGGTGTGGGGAGCACTTCGTGTATATATAAAGAAATAAATATTTATTTTTCGTCATGAGTTTAAATTATTGGAAGTATTCAGTCAATAAATAACTGTGCCAAAATCATTATGTGACATCAAAGCTTCTTAAACAGTAAAAACTCCACACAAGCTCTAACAGTTGAGTTTAAGTTATTTGTTAGTAGCTCACACATTTATAGCAAGTGCATTTTAAATACTCCTTGAAATTTTCTTTGAAATAAAGCAGCATAATAAATGAATGATTATTTTTCATGTAGATATTATTTTCCATTGAAAAAGTGCTATGAAATACTACAAATAAAAATGCTTACCTTCCTCTAACTATATTTTCTTGAAGAAGTTCTTGAATAATAATACTGATATTGGAAATGTTGACTTTGTTGATCAGGCCATTGATAGATTTCTTCAGGGCTTCCCAGCTCATCCTCTGGTATGCTAAGCTAAAAAGAATTGATTTTAATAAAGATGAAAATTCAGTCAACAATTACAGTAACAAGAGGTTATAAGAACACAAAAAATAATGTTCCTTTATTTTTGAAATAATTTTCACAAAATGACCCAAAAGAACAATAAAATATGACCACGTGGATATAGAGATTATACCTAAACCATATCTTATTCTCCATACATGTGATACTCATGTACAAATTCCTTTTAATAACAAAATAAAATAAAACAAGGATATGTAAGGATAACTTTGTTCCTATGCTCATGTATGTGTGTGTTAGTTCCTTGGTAGTGTCTGACTCTTTGCAAGCCCACCAGGCTCCTCCATTCATGGAATTTTCCAGGCAAGAGTACTGGAGTGGGTTGCCATTTCCTTCTCCAGTCCATATATATTGCAATTTAAAACATTTATTAGTTAGATTCAGTACATGCTTATTTTATAACACTTAATTTACTAAACTTGCCTTTAAAGGAAATATTTTAAAGTAAAAGCAAATATTTTTTATTTAAATTACAATATATAATACCTAAATACAAGCTGTAAAAAGGAAATTTGGTATTATGTTCCTTCTCATAAAAGCATGACAGAGAAAAAAATTAAGTTTTAAACCATAGAGAAATAGTATTAATTATAGAAAAACGGAAAGTCATACAAAATCATGGTACTGAAAGACTGTACTAAGTATATTAAAGAACATCTCTATATTTAAGTAGTAGTCTCACAGGCTTATTAGCTGAATGCTAGATGGCTACACTGTTGTTTTTTTTTAACTTAGAGCATAGGTAAATTATTTAGTCTAAATGGGTTTCTTGAGTTGAACTTGGTAATATCTAAGGTCTTTTAAAGCTCAAATTCTACAGTTTTTATAATTATTTCTGTGTGGAATATGATTTCAGGTGCAAAATGTTTCAACCTTTCCTTATATTTCTCTGGCAGTCTGGTAAAGGCAATGAACTTCTTAGAATAATGTGTATAAATATATAGGATAACAAAGGATACCAATCATATTGAAACAGAGCTTTCAAAGGATGAAAAGAACAAAAGTGTGATATTCCAAGTGCTTTTTAACACATTATATAGCAAGAAGTGGTAGTAGGCATAACAGCTTCTTTAATTCACAAGTAGCATAAATGGTATTTTGAGGTATTTGTAACAAATAGCCTATTAATACTATGGTCTGCTGCCTACATTCCTGATAGAAACGTTAAACTACATCGATTTTAAAAGATGCAATTATTTCCAATTCACATTCATGGACTGCCTGAATTTTATCCAATGACCTCTTGAAAGTCTATAGGTTAAGATTCCCTGGTTTGAACCCTCCTACACTGTTGATGATTGACTATGCCAAGGCCTTTGACTGTATGGATCACAATAAACTGTGGAAAATTCTGAAAGAGATGGGAATACCAGACCACCTGACCTACCTCTTGAGAAACCTATATGCAGGTCAGGAAGCAACAGTTAGAACTGGACATGGAACAACAGACTGGTTCCAAATAGGAAAAGGAATACGTCAAGGCTGTATATTGTCACCCTGCTTATTTTATATGCAGAGTACGTCATGAGAAATGCTGGGCTGGAAGCACAAGCTGGAATGAAGATTGCTGGAGAAATATCAATAACCTCAGATATGCAGATGACACCATCCTTATGGAAGAAAATGAAGAGGAACTAAGAAGCCTCTTGATGAAAGTGAAAGAGGAGAGTGAAAAAGTTGGCTTAAAGCTCAACATTCAGAAAACAAAGATCATAGCATCCGGTCCCATCCCTTCATGGCAAATAGATGGGGAAACAGTGGAAACAGTGGCTGACTTTATTTTTGGGGGCTCCAAAATCACTGCAGATGGTGACTGCAGCCATGAAATTCAAAGATGCTTCTCCTTGGAAGGAAAGTTATGACCAACCTAGATAGCATATTAAAAAGCGGAGACACACACACGCACACACAAAAAAAGCGGAGACATTACTTTGCCAACAAAGCCGAGTCAAGGCTATGGTTTTTCCAGTGGTCATGTATGGATGTGACAGTTGGACTGTGAAGAAAGCTGAGTGCCGATGCTTTTGAACTGTGGTGTTGGAGGAGACTCTTGAGAGTCCCTTGGACTGCAAGGAGATCCAACCAGTCCATCCTAAAGGAGATCAGTCCTGAGTGTTCATTGGAGGGACTGATGCTGAAGCTGAAACTTCAATACTTTGGCCACCTCATGCGAAGAGTAGACTCACTGGAAAGGACCCTGATGCTAGGAGGGACTGGGGGAAGGAGGAGAAGAAGATGACAGAGGATGAGATGGCTGGATGGCCTCACCAACTTGATGGACATGAGTTTGGGTAAACTCCAGCTGATGAAAAGGGAGGCCTAGCATGCTGCAATTCATGGGGTCACAAAGAGTTGGACACGACTGAGCGACTGAACTGACTGACTGACACTGTTGATGGGAATGTAAACTGGAGCAGCCACTACAAAGAACAGTATGGAGGTAAATAGATTTACCATATGATCCAGTAAGCCTACTTCTGGACATACATCCAGAAAAGACAAAAACTCTAATTTGCAAAGATGTATGCACCCCAATGTTCCCAGTGGCACTATTTATTAACACAGTAGTTAAAACATGGAAGCTAAGTGTCCTCAACAGATGAACATATGAAAAAGATGCAGTATGTCTACACCATGGAATATTGCTCATCCATAAAAAAGAATGGAACACTGCCATTTGCAGCAACATGCATGAACCAAGAGATATTATACTAAGTGAAGTAAGTCAGAGAAAGAAAAATATTCTATCACTTACATGTGAAATATAAAAAAATAATACAAATAAACTTATCTACAAAAGAAAACAGATTCACAGATACAGAAAACAAATCTATGGTTACAAAGTGGAAGGCAAGGGAGGGATAAATAAGGATTCTTGGATTAACTGATACACATAAAGTAAACAACAAGAATTTACTCTGTAGCACAGGGAACTATATTCAATATCTTGTAATAGAAAAGAATCTGAAGAAGAATACGTAACTGGGTCACTTTGCTATATAACTGAAACCACAGGACTGGAAAAGGTCAGTTTTCATTCCAATTCCAAAGAAAGGCAATGCCAAAGAATGCTCAAACTACCACACAATTGCACTCATCTCACACGCTAGTAAAGTAATGCTCAAAATTCTCTAAGCCAGGCTTCAGCAATACATGAACCGTGAACTCCCTGATGTTCAAGCTGGTTTTAGAAAAGGCAGAGGAACCAGAGATCAAATTGCCAACATCCGCTGGATCATGGAAAAAGCAAGAGAGTTCCAGAAAAATATCTATTTCTGCTTTATTGACTATGCCAAAGCCTTTGATTGTGTGGATCACAATAAACTGTGGAAAATTCTGAAAGAGATGGGAATACCAGACCACCTATCCTGCCTCTTGAGAAATGTGTACGCAGGTCAGGAAGCAAGAGTTAGAACTGGACATGGAACACTAGACTGGTTCCAAATAGGAAAAGGAGTACGTCAAGGCTGTATATTGTCACCTTGCTTATTTAACTTCTATGCAGAGTACATCATGAGAAACGCTGGACTGGAAGAAACACAAGCTGGAATCAAGATTGCCGGGAGAAATATCAATAACCTCAGATATGCAGATGACACCACCCTTATGGCAGAAAGTGAAGAGGAACTAAAAAGCCTCTTGTTGAAAGTGAAAGAGTAGAGTGAAAAAGTTGGCTTAAAGCTCAACATTCAGAAAA